>JBBMOC010000043.1:3570847-3619860 GCA_037975185.1 Centropyge bicolor
TCTTTGTTAAGTTAGTTCTATCCACTCAGTTCTTCCAGTTTAATTTGTTGTAGCTTGAGTTAAGTTCTGTTTAGTTGACCTTTTTATGGGCCCAGAACTTTATGTATAGATTCATTTTTGTAAATAAAACATTTTCTTTCAAAATCTACTTTTGTCTCCTCATGCCTGCCTGCTTGGTCCCTCACAGATATAAAATTATTTAACAGGAGCCATTTATTGCATTGAGCACTTGACTTTTGTTCTTTGACTTTATGTTGTTAATCATACTTCTATATTTACATTGGAGTAACATTTTTATTGCACTTTTATTTGAAAAGGTTTTTTTTTTTACAATCTGGTAGCAGAACTTTTACTTCACTGAAGGATCTAAATGCTTCCCACACCACTGCTGCAGCTGAGGATGCTAACGTCGTCTCTGTCATCTGCTGAAACACATCTGTCAGTCAGGAAGACGTGCTTCCACCTCCGCTGCTGAAATCCACTCAACTTGTGCTGGTCATGTTTCTGGTAAAGCAGCATGGCCTAGAATTCCTGACCCACTTTCCACTGCTGCACATTCCCAAACCTTCTCCAACATTCCTGGGAGCCATGAGTGATATCAGTCAGAGTTCAACCTGAATTAGAGATGTGTGTGTCTGAATTCCAACATCTGCTCTGATCAACCATCTCTTGTCTTGTAGAAGACGAAAACACTGTGATGTTCCTGAAACAGAAGAAGGAGTGTGTCGCACCTCTGCACCTACTGCAGAGAGGATTTGTCCATCAGCATCAAAGGATGAGGGCGGGTGCTGCTGTGGGTGTCAGGTGTCACTGCTCGGCATGCTGGGAACATTTCCAGCAGGCTGTCAGGAAGGAACCGGGCTGTGGGAAAGGAACCGGGCTGCACACGAAGTGATGAGCAACAGAACAGATTCGTCCACAGCAAAAGGTTATTGCTGAGGAACCAGGTTACCAGAAGAGAGGCAGGTTATTGCAAAGGGACCAGGAAATAAAGCGTCCTGCTGGAAATGACCGGGGCAGCACACTGTGGTGAGAGATGAGCATCAGCAGCTTAACACATCAAAATGATCTCACGCAAAACAACAGACAGGAAAACGAGAGCGGTGGAACAACAGCACTGTTTTTAAATGTGGATCAGTTACTTCTGGGTGGGAACTGATCACCTGATCTGATCTGACTGCTTCCTGCAGCTCAGTGGGGATCGACACACATACATAACCTGACATGTTTGTTAAGCCGTGCACTTGTTACCTCTACTCACCTCTTTGGTCTTTGAACATCAAACTCAAATTCAAATTTAAAATTTTAGAAGAGTTTTCTTTCCTCCGTCTTGTTTCTTTGTTTTCTTTGTTCAGAAACCAGACTGAAAAAAAACCCTCATACGGAATCAGCACAAGTTGTCGGTTCCCCTGAAACTCATAATGTGAAGCGAAGCTATAGAACCCCAGCAGAACTGGAGCAAGCACAGCATCCTCTTCGATAACCTGGCACCATCATCCTCCACACATCACGTACACATACTTTCAGTTGGTCTTAAACACAACACAGATGCTGAGAGGAGACTCAAATCTGTGGATTCATGCTCGTTCACGTGGAAGACCGAAACATACATGTGTCCTCTTTCTGTTACGGATTTTGGTTACTGGACCCAGGAGTTAGACACAGCCATGGAGGAAGGTAAAAAGGGATTTATTAATCAAGAAAAAACTCCAGGACTCACAGAGAACAGAAGATGAGGCACAGGAGAAACAGGAAGCTCAGAGGTTGGAGGCCGGGTGTGGGGGCTGAGGCAGGACGGCTGGAGGTGTTCTGCTGGAGTAGATGATGAACAAAGAAAAGAAAAACCAAGGAACGACTGGGAACACGAGTAACACACACTGGAGAGACCAGAAAAACTTGAGGCACGGAAAGACTGGAGAACTGGAGCACAGAGATGGACAAAGACATTGAAATGAAATGAATTATTAATCAGAGTTCCAGAGCGATGCTTTGGTATATTTGATGAGGCTAATTTAATCAACTGGTTATCGAGTTCCCCTTTTCACTGGGTGGTGAATTTAATGCACATGAAATTCTATTATTTAATATAAACATTGATGCATTTTCCTACAGTTTACTCTTTTACGTTCTTTGCTCTATGACCTTTGACCTCACTTATGGAAGGCATCACAAACAAGGCAACAGGAAGAGACCCCAGGACTTCTGTGGTTTTACGACTGCACTTAAAAACAGATTAGAGGAAACTTTATTGATCCCTGCAGGAGAGTTCAGCTGCTGCACAGATAACAGAGTAAACAAAGAATATGAAGTCTTTTTAAAAATGTGTGAAGATGTTTATACAGCTGCAGTAGACAGGAAACAACAGTTAGACAGAATATTAAATATCTTGGTGACATATCTTTCTTGTGCAGACCAGGATCCAAATGAGAGAACTGAGAGAAGTATCTGCAGGCGTTTCCTTTATGACTGGACTGATAATGAACTGGTTTACAGTTTCCACCTGAGCTCTGACTGCCAGGTGATCACCTGCAGGACAGACAGGTGACAGAGTGCATGGTGGGCGGGGCTGCACCCTCCAGTCTGTCCAGCAGCTGGAAAGGGAACATCCTGCTTCCTGTTGAGGCTGAAGAACTCTGAAGAAAAGTCAAATTAGAGGTGTCTGTAAATAGAAACAGTGATGAAGAAGGAGCTGATTTTCAATGGGGTAAAAGCCCAACAGTAACAGATTACATTCCCTGCCACATACTACATGTGTTGTTGTACATGATGTCCCCTGACTTGAAGGCTGCACACCAGCTTGACTCTGAGAGCTTCGTAATGTTGCACATGGAGAAACACCACTGAGTTCAGTTGCATCACGGGCTCTGAAGGCAGCGTTCCAGGTCATCGCAGTTTGTGAACCTTCATGGCTTATGAGTTGCCTGAGTGGTGATGGTCTTCGTGGTCTTCGTGCAGTGTCATCAGTGCATTTGGTGATGCAGTCATGTAAGCCTTGTCAGCTTCTTTGTGGTTGGTATGAGCATGGTCCAGTGCATTATCTCCCCACGGTGGAAAAACAACGTGCCAGTGTAGTTTTGGTGATACTGACTGTAGGTCAGCAAGAATGAGAATCCATTTCGGTGAGCTGTCTGTTGCCCACGAACGGCTACCAACAGAATAACTGTACGTTCCCTCAGCAGGTAGAAAGGCTGACAAAGGACAAGCTCCACCAGTGGTGAACAACGTTCAGAGACATGACACAGAGTCCTGGCACCAAGCATCACTGATGTGAAGACACAGCTGCCATGAGCCAGGCTCTCTCTCCTCTGTGGCACGCTGGCCGGTCGAATAAGTGGTGGAGTGTGGGATGATGTCACTCTGCCATGTTTCTGTGGTCTGATGTGTGTGAGGGCATTAAACAGCCGTGCAGAGTTAAGGCTTCAGCAGGATATGATTCTAGACTGACAGGTATCAGCTCCGTCCTCACAGATACAGCAGACAGATCAAAACACAGACAAAACAACACACACGTTCAGTCTTTGTCAGCACAGACTGTCTGAGAGGTTTTAGAAAAAAATAGACTGACAGTGTGCTGCGTTCAGGGTCTCTTGTTTGTTAACAGTGCTCCCTCTCCCACTTTATTCTCTGTGAAGACAGACTGAATCCATGCGACGTGCACAGCTGTAAACACTCATCTTTACTGCCACAGTGCCCTTCAGCAACACAACGACCCTCAACCTGCTGAGAGCCACAGAGGAGAGCGTCTCAGAGGAGAAGCCATGAATGAATACAGATATAGAGCGAAGAAGCAGATTATCTTGTGACATTAACTGAATACTTTAGTGAACTGTGACAATGAAACTGTTCAGATTTGTGGTACTCGACAGAGAGTGAGAGGATGAAGCAGGTGGTTGTTGTTCTGGCTGATGCTGCTCTTAAAGGTGTTGTTGTCACTGCTGTGGTTTGCTCAGTTCAGTTCAGAAACTAATCTGCACTAAACACAACACCTAGAACACATAAGTCTATGTAGATGTGTAGTTTCCCACTGTTTGCCATATTTCTGCAGTGGATCAACACAAGCACACCTCTGCTGTCTGTTCGCTCCTCTGTTGAACTGAAACAGTCAAACCAGTCACAGTGAAGTGTCTCATCACGCTGAACGTCCACAGGTTCACAGACCTTCAGTGTCCACAGGGAGAGTTTTGACCTGTGCTGTGTGACTGCAGAGGAATCTCAGATCACACTGATGAAGATATGGACTCAGACACATTTTACAGTCTTTAACCTTTGACCTTTGGGGGTCATTAAATCAGTGTCTGAATTTTAAAGATCAACCTAGTCAAAGAAAATCACCTGATCTCCAGTTGTTGATATGCTGATACACAAAACAGGTTTAATTTTGCCTCTAAAGATTTTTTTTTATCAACTACTAATCAACTATTTTTAATGAACACATGAGCAAAACATTCACTGTGAACATATTTCATTTGTTTCTCTTCAGTATTAAATCATGATGAAGGTCTTTGTGTTTGTGTTTAGACAGATAAATAGTACTACTGGTTAATCCTAGTTAATGCTAAAGGGAAATGACAGTGTTCCACCAGCCACAAACACATCAACATTAGTGAGAAGGGTAAGAACAACAGTGCTATATAAAGCCAAGTAAAATAACAAATAGAATTCAATTGAAAACAAGATCAAAGCTCGTTAAGAAGGACCATAATCTTTAAATCTAATCTGAATTATATGACTATGACAAACTCCCAGCTGTTGGTTCAGGGTCGGGAAAGATGGGTCTTATGGTCTTTATGGTTAAATATTGAAAAAGTCAACACTGACTTGAGACAACAGACACAGTGTGTTGAACCAAAATCTAACCTGTGTTTTCTTTACTAACAATTGTTGGGACCTGTCTGGCTCCAGGATTCCCACAACAGTGATTTGCTGTCTCTGTGATGTGAACTCTTTTTTTCAGTGATAGACTGAGTTTAAATTAAAATCTCTTGTGAAGCAGAGTTGTCTGAGCATCACTTCATCACTTTGTCTTTATTCTATGAAAAAGTTTCATCACACTGACACACTGTTGTACAGAAAGAAGTGTAGTTAGTAAGTGCACAACAGCTCAGTCTGTCGAGGTTTATCTTCTTCTTCTGTGGTGAATCTAAGTATCCACAGGTTTTCTGCCGTAGAGTGAGACCCCTGAGCTGCACCACAGAACGCCACAGGAGGTCTTTTCTACCTGTGGCCATCAAACTATATAAGTCCTCCCCCTTCTACACAAAGAATAATTGAAGTATATTACATCTGATAGTACTTCTCATGTACCATGTTCATGTCCGTGTGCAATATCATGTACCATCAGTAAACTTTTCTATGTTCATCAACATCTGTATATGTTTTTAGGATGCAAAATTCTGTCAGTCTATTTTCCATTGTAGGTGCAATATTATGTTCAGTATCATGTGCAATACTCTGTGTATCCAGTGCAATAATTGCTATTATGGTTAATGTCATGCTTTCCTCTGTAATTTCCTCAGAAATTTTACATTGTATTTTTTTTTTTTTGATGCTCTATAGTTGTATTTTGTATTTTTTTGCAATTTTTTTTTGCTGCTGTAATTTATGGAATACTTTAAGAATTTCCTTCAGGATTAATAAAGGTCTTATCTTCTCTCTGAAACACATCTCTTTTGTTCATTATTTGAAGCCAGTTTAACCTTGTCTTAACCCTCTGCTCTTGCAGTAAAAAACTGACTGATACACAAATCCAGCAGGTGTCTGCTGAAAACCACATATCTCAAGGTTGGGAATATTGTAAATTTTTAGATGAGTTAAAGGATTACATGGATATTTAAGAGGTGAATTATATATATATATATATATATGTGTGTGTGTGTGTGTATGTATGTATACATTTTCCATTACCAAAAATACTTTTTCATCTACTTGCACATGTCATTTTTATCGTCAGTTGTATATGATTTCTTTTATTTAAAATGGTTTATATATATATATATATATATATATGTACTGCATATATATATATATATATATATATATATATATATATATATATATATATATATATATATTATACAGTACATATGAGAGGTTTACTATCATGCAGCTGCACAGAATATTTGAGAATCTTGCTCAGAAAATGACTGAAGCCACTCACCAAGTACCAAAATAGAAGGTCATAATTTCTCTGTTGATCAGCTTATCAAAGAATTGTTTCAGCTCAAATTGGAGGCTGTGTTGATTGTTGCTACAGTNATATATATATATATATATATATATATATTATACAGTACACAATAACCATATGAAGGAAATAAGAAATGAAAAGCAAACCTTGAGCACCCAGGTTGACATCTCAGAGTGTTTCAGTGCGGAAACTGTGATGCATTTCTCTGTTTGTCTCTGCGTGTCTCACCTGAGGCTCTGACTCTGGAATGTGACGCTGTGTTTTATACAAAAGCTCCATTTAAAAACAGCCTCATAAAACTGAAAACAGTGGTTAGTCTGAGTGATGGAGGTGGGTGGTCTGCCTCTCCAGTCAGGGAAGGCGGGGCCCTAGGGGGCGTCACCATATGATCTGTGAGATCTGATAAAGAATATTTCCACTTCAATTGTTCTCCTTAGGATGAACACGTCAGAGTTTTCATCAGAGTTTAATGTAGGTATCCACTCATCTGCTGTTCTCTCTGAAAACAGAGTGAACCAAATTTATTACGTTCAAACAAAAGAGACATTTTATCATACGATCCACCTGCTTCTGGTCTGGAGTGATGTTACTTGAGTCAGCTTCACCCAGTTCTCCTGCATATAAACTGAGTATAAATCTTTCAGTATCTCAGCTGTATGAAGTCGGATAAATGTCCTTAAGCATTGGCTGTGGTCTACAAGTTTGAAACTGAAACAAATCTGTCAGTGTGGAGAAGAAGTGAACTGACCTCTGACCTCTGGAAATGCTGCAGGACACATTAGCTGCTGTTAGCATAACACACCACAGCCCATACTAGAATTGTCAGCAGTCCAGTTGCATTTGTGGGTAATGTAGGCACCAGGTTTTGACAAGGAAGAAGAATGTGTGGAATAAAAAAATGACGTCTCCTGTTCTGCTGCATTAATTTTTAGCTTTTTTGTTTTAAACTTTCCATAATGAGTCTATTGCCCTGTGACAGACTGGCGGCCTGTCCAGGGTGTCCCCTGCCTTCCCCTGTCTTCCTTGGATGGATGGATGGATTGATGGATAATGAGTCTATCACTTGCATGATTTAAGCTCCAGGAATAAACCTTCACATGTGTAATGTTTGCGTTTCCTTGGAGTTCTGACCAATTGATCATCACGAAGCTCTTTATTTCACGACGCATCTCCTGCTTTTCTACAGAACTTGTGTTGATGCTATTTATTAGTTTATTAATCCACAGAATCCACTCCGGAAGGTTACTCTGTTATTTTCTCTTTGATTTACAGATTTCACTTTTAACTCTGACCAGACACGCTTGACCAATCTTGGCCAGGACACAGGGAACCATTGGATGGTTCAGGCAAACCTGACAAATCTGTGGATTACAGACGGAAAGTAGGCCACTGTTTTCTCAAGGGAAGATTAGATAAAGGTCTGTAGTTTACCAATAGCTCTGGATCAAGAGTCGGCTTTTTAAGGAGAGGTTTTATTACAGCTCCTTAAAAGACTTTGGAACACACACTGTCAATACAGACAGATTGATCATGTCTAATAAGAGGCTAAACATCTTTAAGCAGCCTGGTTGGGACAGGGTCTAAGAGACAGGTTGATGGTTTAGATGCAGAGATTGTTGAAGGTAGTCGGTGACGTTGGTGAAAACCAGTCTTAACATATATGGACCATATATCTCAGCTGTCAATGCCTCATCCAGATGACTGGATCTGGATCATCATCCTAAAGGAGATTCAGCTTCCCCTCTTCATTCCCTCTCTCCCTAGTTTGCATGTTATTGTGTCTGTCTCCCTCTGTCTGTCTGTCATGTGACTCAGGTTCTAGATATCAGATGACACCTGAAACTGCTCTGCATCTTTCTAGATCCAAACTGGTCACTTATGTTCTATAATCTACATATATCTGATTTTGTTTGATCAAAATCTGTATATGTTGTGATTCGACTGATTTTCGTGGCCATGTGACATTTATTTCCTGTCTGTCTGTCCTGTGTTGCTGTGCAGATTTCAAAGCCCCTTGAGGAAAGTGACCCGACATGACTGATTGTGTCTCCCACACTGAAGGCATCTGTGAGGTGAAACTTTCTCATCAAACAAGGTGTCTATACATATTTGTATTATGTGATTGTGTCAATTTTATGAATATTGTTGTAATCACTGGTGGTGTATCAGGAAGTGTGACCAGAAAACGGCCTGAAAGGGGTCTAAGGAGGACCTGAGGGGCCCGGGTGGGGCCCCATTCACAGTTTGTACAGAACAAAAAACAATGCACTGATGTAGAAGGTGACCACCTTATGGTGAAGGTTATCATCAGGACCTCAGTCTGGACAAAAATAAATGTTCAATCTACTGTAATGAATGAACACACATCAAACACACCCACAGAACAAGACACTCAGAGTCAGAGAGACTGTTTGTCAAGTTGTTATCATCAGAGCCACTACAGCTTCTACTGTTATCTGCTGTGTGTGTGTGTGTGTGTGTGTGTGTGTGTGTGTGTGTGTGTGTGTGTGTGTGTGTGCACGGGCGCGCGTGTTAGAGGTCATGTGTGCTGGTTTATTTTAAGGAGCAGCAGATATGAAACATCCTTTAACCTCAGGAAGTTGGTAGGATGTTTTTTCCTCTGTGTGTTGTCAAACAGAGACATTTTAAGGTTACAATGGTTCATTGACAGCTTTAAAGTTAAAGTAAGCACATTTCTTTATATTACAGGCTCTGATGTGTTAATGTCCACATTTGATTACATTTGATTGCTGAAGTAGAAATACTTCAGAATCCTAAATGTTTCTTTATTTTACGTGTCACTTTCTGATCATTTTCAGGTTTACATGAAACTATTAGAGATTTTCAGTGTGGTCTCTGTTTTCTTATTACCAGTACTAGAACTGTTTCTTCTAATACTACACAATTGTCTTGTAATACAAAAATATTATAAATTATATATTACACTGAAATAAAAATTTCAGTAGTTAAAACTGACCAGAGTTTTATGTAAGAAATGTTTTAAAGTAATAAACGTGTGTAAATCTATTTCCTGTTTGAGGTCCTGAACCTTCAGACGGAGGTTAATTAATAACAGATGAATGACACTAATATAAACAGAGAAAGTGAAGATGTGAAGCTCGTTGACTCAGACTTTCATCAGCTTGTTGTTTAAAGTTAAGTTTCTATTTCAAACATGAACTCATGTGTTGGCCTCTCATCATCAGGTGTGGCCGCTCGGCTGCATGTGTCTGGTTTCTCCTCCGGGAGGGGCGGGGACAGTCGGGGGGGCGGTGATGAAGAGGAGGAGCAGCTGGTCTCGGTTCAGTTTGTCGCAACGTTTTCTTCTTTCCTTTGTTTTACGTGAAAAGTTCTGATGGACAAACTTTGGCCGGATCAAAACGGATTAAACCCGAACTGAGCCCGGATTAAAGTCGGAGGACCGGCGGGACCCGGATCCGGTCCGGACCGGACCAGACGGACTGGACTCGGCTTCAGGTCTCATTTTTGGGTGTTTGGACTGGAATCCGGATGCCGGACTGGGTGGGACGGTTTTTTTCAGTCTCCATGGAGATGGGAGCCT
The DNA here is from genome assembly GCA_037975185.1 of Centropyge bicolor. Taxonomy (NCBI): domain Eukaryota; kingdom Metazoa; phylum Chordata; class Actinopteri; family Pomacanthidae; genus Centropyge; species Centropyge bicolor. Next base: position 3,580,597 of record JBBMOC010000043.1, read on the forward strand.
GATCCCATTCTGATCGAGTATCGATCGTCTGTATTGATCGTGTATTGATCAGCGGGATGGCCGCGCTCCTCCTGCTGATGCTCGCGTTCTGGACGTGCGGACACGCCAAAAGCGCGTTCCCGCTGCGCTCCTCCTACAGCCTGTACGCGGGCGGTCACGCGCACGGAGCTCGCGCTGCCAGCAGACACAGGTAGGCTGACACGTGCACGGAAAGCCTGATGATGGTGAAGATGAAGGTGGAGGTGACGTCATGGTTTGATGAGCTCACCACAGTTTCAGTGTGTTTGAGTTTCAAGTTTGAAAAGAGGGACTTTTTTTTTCAAACAGAGTTTAGGGTAAGAGTTTGTGTGTGTGTGTGCGTGCAGCAGGTATTTATTGTGAAAGAGTGGACAGGAAGTGTCAGGAGGTTGCTGGTTTGAATCTCAGTCTGGTTTTACAGGTCTGAGGTGTCAACGATAAAGAGGTTGAAGAGGAACTTTTTTCATAGAATGAAATGACCAATAACCTCAGAAAGGCCAAACGACACCTGCTGAGTCACTAAGCCCAGAGAGGCCTCGTCCCAAATTACTGATCAGGTCTCTGACTAATCCAGGGTCTGACTGATCAGGTCTCCGACTGACACGAGTCTCTGCTCCCTGAGATCGACACATGTTTTCATAGGTCCAGACACAGAGCTGATGGAGCTTATCAGGGCTGCAAACTCGAGTCTACGTGCAAACCTGTGGTGATGCTGACGTCGCCTCCCGTGGAGTCTTTACTTCACTAATGCACAAGCTGCAGATCAGACACACAATATGGAACTAAAATATCATCCCAATATTTCTGTGATAATTAATATAATGCTTAATGAAATGACAAAATACTGAAAAATGTTTTATCCTAAATTTCAAGAACCTACAATTGCAAGAAAACAAGTGCTGTCGTTTTGTACGTCAAGATAAATGTCACAGTTTGCCCTCAAATATTTAGTAAAAGAATTAGAACAGTATTATCATGAACAGTCTGATTTGGCACATCCCTCTTCAGGACATCTTTGCAAATCAAATCGAAGGTGCAGTCAAAAATGCAAATGTCTCTAAAAAGTGTTTCCTGTCTGAGATGTAAAAGTTGTTGTTGTGGATCAAACCTGAAACAGATTGGGTGAATAAACTCTGTCGTCCATGAAGCTGTGAGTTCACGTCAGTCATCTGTTCAGTGAAGAGTTGGAACCCTCAGATAAGATCATTCTTTATTGATCCCCCCATAGGGGAAAAAGATCTGAGGATGAGGAGGCTGAGACCTTCATCACATTCACACAGGAAAGTGAAAGGTCTCAGTTTGACCTGCGTCTTCTTCTGCAGTGGTTTAATGGCACTAATTGGAGAATTAGCACCACCTGCTGTTTATCTCCATCAACCAGTGAAGTCAGACTCACACAGCAGGAGTCTGTGGAAACAATCATTCATTCATGCTTTATTGTGATGGGTTTCTGGAAACTGTGTTGGAACGTGACGAACGATCCTCACATCGTCAGAGAGCTGCTGTGAATCAGATAGATCAGGTTCCACAGACACAAGTCGACTGCTGTGTTTCAAATAGCTCGCTGCTGTGTGTTCTTACATATAGTGTGTGTGTGTGTGTGTGTGTGTGTGTGTAAAGATAATTAGATTTTGGTCGGAGCGAGTAAAGTATTTTTGATTGTCGTTACTTATTGTTTTATTTTGGTAGGAGTCTGATGTGGAGTGAAATGTGCCGTTTTTGTGGGAAATGGGTTCATGCAGTCGATGATGATGACAAACAGCTGTTTCATTGTGCAGCTTGTTGCAGTGATTGTTGTTCTCAGTATTTGAACCATGTGTGAAATGCTGTTTCGTCTCTCAGTGAAAATATGAGGAGACACTTCCTGCTGTCAGTTTGTTAGTGGACACAGACTTCTGTATCCAACAGCAACACAACAACAACCGGTTAGTTGTGCTGTTAGCTTCTCACTTCAAATCCCACATTCCTGCTCTCAGAACCAACAGGAAGAGCAAGGGACATACCTCTAACTCTTCCACACATGAACAGGTAAACAGGTGAACAAATCAACATGTAACATATAACTATGTCAGTATTATTACAATACTGCAGTCACAGTCAGTCAATGTTCTTTAACATCTTCAACCAATGCCCAGTAACATTAGCATAAACACATGGAGAGACACTGACTGTGTGGCGCTGATCTCATTGTCGGTTTTCTTGCTACTTCAAATGAGGATGGAAAGTGTACGAGAATATTAAACACAAGTAAAAGTTGTGTTTCTTTAAAGAACATTTTCTCCAGTAAAAGTACCTTTGTAAACATAGTATAAATGTTCCATTGTATGTGCAAGTGATGTGTCAGTCCTTCCCATTCACTTCTGTGGAGAGCAGATCCTTCATGTTGTATGTGAACTCTTCAGCCTCCAGCTGATCTCAATCAGTCCGTTTCTGGAGTATAATAAACTTAAAATACTATTTTAATAATAATAATGTTGATGAAAATAAGAAGGTTTGAGTTTGTGGGCTGTAATATTTTAACTCCAGCTGAACCAGTGAAAACATACAGGTTAACTTCATTCCTTGAAACTTGTTGAAATGAGACATGAATATTTTACACATTTTATTGTATTTGCACACAGTTCAACACATTTGGATGTAAAAGTTGAGCATAATGTTAAGTTAGGATTACGTTGCACGGATGGCAAGTTCAAGATTGTATAACTTTAACTAACTAACATGGTGGACCTTTTTTTTTCAACCTCACACAGATGCTTTTTGGTAGAAAGTATTATCACCATAAATTCTAACACATGATTACGTTTTGACTTTGGTGCAGCAGGATTAATATCTGGCTGTGATGCGCTCCTGTGAACATCTTTAGATTAGATCATCCTCCACTGTCTCCACCAGGAGAAACTCGTCCTGTCACCTTTTGACTGCACAGCAGCCATGTTTTTTACCCAGTATTTACAGGAAAAATTCTCCCCACGGCAAAAACACCACAACCACAGCTGAGAGGTCAAGTTGCGTGACTACACGACCAGCAGGCCGTTGTCAATCAAAGTGACCATTCCCTTAATTATGCCACATCTGCTGATGTGTGGTATTTGGGCGGATCTGCACTCGACAGAAGTTAATGGGAAAATTGGACTTACAAATTAGCATATGTGCTACATGCCGTTAGAATTTGTCAAGTGGTGTTATTTGCATGCAGATTGAAGAGACTGGGCTGATTTTGTGACAATATATAATACCAGTAAATTGGAGAATATCTTTACAATAATCCATTTACAGTCTTAATCTTTACAAAGTAAATTGTGTTACATGTCAACACATACACAAGTGGAACAAAAGTAACACAAGACCGAATGTCCAAACCAACAATTAATGACATTTCTGTGGACAGACATGCAGTCTGTTCATAGAACTGATTAAAATGTATTAATATAGAGTCACCTTCCTCAGTGAAGCCGCAGTGGAACCAACCAGAAGACTATGGACACATTGGCAGTGCAACAGGCATTGGAATAGGGATGAGCGAGTACACCGCTATCTGTATCTGTATCTGTATCTGTTTAACCATCTACATTATCTGTATCTATATCTGTTCAACCATCTACATTATCTGTATCTGTATTCGGAACGGGCGGGGCATAAACCAGAAATGCACACAGAAATGGGTGGGGCTTAAATCAGTACATTATTTTAAGTCTGAAATTGATATGGATTGATCAGCAGTTGTTAATCTACTGTATTCAAAGCGTATATACAGTATATAAAGCTTAATTTGTCATATGTATAATATTTATTTTCATGAACTGCAGAGAGAAAGTGTCAGATACTGCATGCAGCCACATACAATAACAATATTAACACAGTCTACTTTGTGTGTTCAGCTATATGTGTGTATGTGTATAAGTGTTTTTAATGATCTGTGTGAACTTCATGATTCATGCAAACATCCAGTGATGGCAAACAGGGAAATAATATGTCAACCTTGTTCACTGTTTTCTTCTCAAAAGCACCGCGTTCAGTATGAGCAAAATCTTCCAACTGACTTTATATCACCATCCAAACTAACAGGAAGCCGTTTTCAGCTCTGTCTTGTCACATGCACTGCGCGTACGTTTGAGAGACGTGTCTGTGTAGCGAGGGGCGGGCGCTGTGTGTGACTGGCCAATCACAGAGCGCGAAGACAGTCAGTTCCACAATGAGGATTTTCCTTCAGAACGCACAGATATTGACGGGTTTTACTCGTCTCATACTCGTATTCTTCAAAAATGCTTTATCTGGCTCATCCCTACATTGGAAGATACATAAATTAACTGCCTGGATTTGGTTGTTGATGCTTGAAGACGTTTCACTTCTCTTCCAAGAAGCCTCTTCAGTTTGGACTTGCTGGCAGGGAATCTACAATTCTACAATTTGATTAAACAGATGCTTTTATCCAAAGCAACATACAAATAAGATATAGCTTTATCCGTCACAAAGTGGTGCCACTAGAGCGACATCATCTTAGAATCATCTGAGAGCTGATGCAACACAAGCAAGGATCCAGTGAGGAGGGAACGACCCGGGTCAGTGTCATAAAGCAGAGTTCAAGTCTGATAGGACCTTGGTGTCTATACAGGCGGTGAGGAGGGACAGAGGCACAGAGTAGATGCATCAGTTGTTTTTTGTTTTTTTTGTCCCCACTGTGACAGGATGTCCCCATGGGTTAATGTGCAGTCAAGTTAAAGTCCCCAACTGCATATTAAACACACACACACACACACACACACACACACACACAGTACCAGAGGTTTGTACACAGGCTGGAGATGAACCAGGTTGTGGTCTTCCCAGTGGAGAAAGGGGTGATGAGGTGTATGCCTCCTTGGTGTTGGCATAACACAGGTCCAGTATCTTATTGTTTCTTCCATGTGACATATTGGGTTAAGGTGGGCAGTGTGGAGGATGGAGAGGCGTGACCCCAGAGAGGAGAAGGAGGGCCTGTGGATGTTGGGCCTGCAGCCAACAGAGTGGATGACATCACAGGCTGCATCGGCGTCAGCAGAGGGGGGAATATACGCAGCTATCGCGATAACATGTGAGAGCTCCCGAGGCAGATAGTATGGCCTCATGCTAACGGCTAACAGTTCAATGTCCTTGCAGCAGAGTTGCTCCTACAAAGCGATGTGCCCAGAGTTACACCATCTATCATTCACAAACACTGCCAGCCCTCCTCCTTTCCTCTGACTGCTCTCCTCCGTCCTGTCCGCCCGCAGTAGCATATATCCATCCAGGGTGAGCCATGTCTCCATAAACACCATGAAGCTGCACTCCTGGTACTTCCTCTGTGTTGGCTGTGCACGGGGGCCCCAGACATGGACATCAACATTGTAGAAATTGTAAGAGAAATGCCAGTGCAAACACAGTCACTATGATAGGCATGCTGAGCTGGGAATTCAGATTCATTGCAGTAATAATGCCAGTTAAATTCTGTGGGTGTAATGGGTCAGACGCTCATGAGATGTGGGTTATCAATGGTAAGGCAGAGACTGTGAACACTCATAGATATATATGATAGATACCACATCCCACTTGAGAATTGTGTCTCTGCTGCTTTTGGGTGTTCTATTGAAAGAAATGCTAAAACCAATAGGGGTGGTGAAAAAAAATCGATTATTGATTATTATCACTATTATCACCACAGCTCCGCCCTCGCTCCACCTCTTTGTCCACATTTGCATGAACCGGAGTTAGAAGATGTCACGATTTGCTTCATTTCTGCTCTTCGTCCTCCTCGTTTTTTTGTTCATCAGGAAAAAAAACTCAAAATGTGTGCATTTATTTGCAAGTGTGGACATTTGTTTTTAGTTAAAACAAATAATTCTGAAGTTACAACCCCACGACACAGAAAGTGCTTTATGTTGTTACTCAATAAAAGAGAAGTAATTCAACAATTGACTGTTTTTTTAAATGGTGCAATAACTTTGTGGTGTGTTTTGGGTTACTGTTGTCAAATGGAAAATCAATAATCAGTAATGGAGAATCGTTGATAATTGAAAATCAGTTGGTAGTCGAATCGGGACCTTAATAATCGCAATGAATTGAATTGAATTGAATTGAATCGGGAAATCAGGCAGATTAACCACCCCTAAAAACCAACCAAACTAATTAATTAATTAAAAATGACTTAAATGGATCTCTGCAGTTCTAATGATGTTCTCTCTCTCTCTCTCTCTGACACACACGCAAACACACACACACTTTATTTGGCAGTGTAGCAGCTATGATGTCATCAGCAGCAAAATGAAACAAACGCCCAAATGACTCATTTCCTGTCAAGAAAGTGACATCACTCTCTCTCTGTCTCTGTCTCTCTCTCTCTCTCTCTCTCTCTCTATCTGTCTCTGTCTCTCTCTCTCTCTATGTCTCTCTCTCTCTCTGTGTCTGACCAATGAAAAATAATGAATTAGTAAAGCTGAAGGCTCTCTATTTTAACTTAGCTTTTTCTTCCACTTGAATTTGTCAAAGTTTGTTTTCAGGTTTTTAATCTTTAACGAGAAACTCTGCCCTGCCTGATCAGCTTGTGTTAACTCTGCCAGCTGGAGGTCGGAGGCCGCAGCTGGTCCTGATACAGAGGATGAAATGGCAGCAGTTAACTGACTGGAGATCAAACACTGACTTCACTTTATCTCCATGATTTATGTGTGATCATTTCTTTTGGATGAATCTGAAAGTAGTGCATTCTTTATAGAGAGAGGACAGTATAAGCTTTTTTGACCAAAGACTTGCTGGAACTTTGGAATCAAACCCAGACGTGAATTGAACTGCCTCAACTGATTGTTTGATAGATGTCTGAAATAAATAACAGATCATCACTATGGAGACAGTGTCAGGAGTTTTTAGTCTTTTTTAAAATTATTTATTTACATCAGACTACAAAACTAAATGCAACACCACCACAGCTCTGTGTTGTTGATTCAAGCACTGCTGTCATTTTTAATTTGTCATCAGTCAAATACAGTGGTGTGAAAAAGTGTTTGGCCCCTTCCTGAAGTTCTTGCGTTGTCAGTTCTTTCACGTCAGTACAAAAATAGAAGGAATAAAGGTAATAAAAATAGCAATGTAGAAATAAGGAATTTAAGTATATAAGTTAAGAAAGAGGGCTGCACGGTGGTTAGCATCGTCGCCTCACAGCAAGAAGCTCGCCGGTTCGCTTCCTGGTCAGGGCGCTTGGGATCTTTCTGTGTGGAGTTTGCATGTTCTCCCTGTGCAGCGTGGGCTCTCACCGGGTACTCCGGCTTCCTCCCACAGTCCAAAAACATGCTAAGGTTAATTGACTACCCTAAAATTTGCCCATAGGTGTGAATGTGAGTGCGAGTGGTTGTTCGTCTATACGCCATGCGTGCTATGCAACATACAATGTGTATACTAAGTATTGCACATCATTTAAATAGAAATATTGCACAGTATGAATAAAAAGTGTAAACAGAGGTTCATATTCACAGTATGTAAATGATATGAAAACAGGTGTAGCACCCTACTAATTTTTGTGTGTATATTGTTGGTTTAAATATGCAAATTCTGTTCAGTCCTTACACTGTGTGTCTGGTAACTGACTCAGCTATGGTTAATTTGGGTTCATTTTTGGCATAAATAAGAAGAAATGTGTAATTTTTTAAAAGTGTTGAAATATCCCACGGTTTGGGTAGACCTTGAACTTGTCAGGTCCCATTTTCTTTTATACTTTCGTCAGCATGGCATCATGTTATTATTAGCCAATCAGTGTCAAGTGGGATAATTTTGGTAACCTACGGGATTCTTAGAAGGGCGGGACTTAATGCAGAACGCGCTGCGGACGTAAGTGCGGAGAAACGGGAGAAAAGGGGAGGAAGGGAAAGATGTGTGAAGCGCTGTTTGTAAGTTCCTTAAACTATTAAATTGTAATATTTAATCATAGTTGAGAGCTGGTGGTTTATTAAGTGAATGTAGCATGTTAAGGTGGGAGCATTAGCCGTGATTGAGGGAAATATACAGTCAGAAATGTTGCTTTATTAGCATATACATCATAGCCACGTGCGGACTTTGGTTGGCTAGCTAGCTAGCTAGCAGTGGTCAAGCAGGGTTGGGGAGGAAAGACTGAAAGCCTGCGAGAAGCACGTGTGTTTTTTTTCAAACTTCTGCGTGAGTATGGATTCTGAAAACTAAGATTTGTAGATTCATGGTTTACCGACAGGATGTTTCTTCAAGGTTTGAATCTGATCGATAGTGTGCTTCGGACACTGCCACGCACGCGGATGCAGTAGAGGCGCTCAGGACAGAGGAACCTGCTTCCTGCACACGCGGACCAGACATCAGGGCCGTTTCTCTTCATCACCCAGCTAACCCATGGACAGACGGGTTGGACTGATTGGTATTATCTACTTTCTACGTCCACGGGACCGTGAGTACAGACAATCCTCCATCAGAGGTTTTCACAGGAGCGCCAACAGCGCGCCAACGTCATGGCACCACAGAAGGAAGAACAAAATCTCGGGCATTATTTAAATGTGGCATAATTCATTTTTATTTATTTATTGTTCTATTTTTGGAGAAAGTTCTGGTGTTTACAGTCATTTGTTTGATAAAATATGAGGCATGGTTTAAGCTCACACTACCGTACAGCTGTTCAGTAAGATAACTGGGCCTCTCTGCACAGTAGTGGAGGTCACTTCCTTTTAACTGTTATAGTACTGCAGATCCTTAATTTATTCGTAGCTCTTACCAATTTGTCTCCCATGCAGAAGGGCATTAAAGGTGTGTGTCATAAAATCCTTTTACTAAACATTAACAGAATTGAGTGAGGGGGCTATACAGGGTCATTGCATTGTATAAACTAATATTGCACAGAATCCACACATAAATGTAGAACATGTAAGCAGTGGTATTGCACATGATGTAAACAGTGACCATGTCTGTCTTGTTCAGTCCAGTTGTTGCTGTTAGAGTGGGAGTGATTGAATGGAGGTGGAAGGAGGCAGTGTTTGATGCTGCTGTTCAGCTGCCTGATGGCATGTGAATAGAAGCTGTTTCCCAGCCTTGCTGTCCTGGATGTCACACTCCTGTAGCACCTGCCTCAGGGAAGAAGTGTGAAGAGTGTGTGTTGTGGGTGTGTATTGTCCTTGATCAGGGGTGCTCAATACGTTGATCGCGATCTACCAGTCAATCGCAAAGGTAGTATTGGTAGATCGCATGACATTAAAAAATAGACGTCAGCCTATTATCCATCCCGTCACTTGATTAATATACAGGGCAGGAAATCTAGTGGCTCTATGCGCTCTTAAAGGGAAAGTACGCCTTTTAACAACATATACAAAATCACATAAAAACATGAATTCCAATAGACTTTTAACCTTTTTAACCATTATATAAAGTTGTAAATAAAATTATGAATTATTAAACTACTCTGTACTTATATTATTGAATTATGAATTTTCTTAACACATTTTAATAATATAATAACCATAAACTGTACTTCTGCCTCTACACACACACACACACACATATATATACATATATATATATATATATATATGTATATATATGTATATATATATGTGTATATATATATATATATATATATATATATATGTGTGTATATATATATATGTGTGTATATATATATATATGTGTATATATATATATGTGTATATATATATATATATATACATATATATATATATATTAGGGCTGCACGATTATGGCCAAAATGATAATCACGATTATTTTTATCAATATTGTAATCACGATTAATAATCACGATTATTCATTATGTTAGGTAAAACGTACCTTTTTATTGCACTTTTTTATTTAAAACAAACAAGTCTTCAAATTGAAACTTAAAATAATCATAAATCAAACAATAAACTAAAATTCACATAAAGACAAAGGGAAAAAATAAATATGCTATTCCAAAATGCAATTATAAAGTGCAAACAAACAGAAAAGCNGATTAATTGTGCAGCCCTATACAGCAGTGTGATCAATCTCTGAGACTGAAGCTCAAATCCAAAGATATGACTAGAGACTGATGACACCATGAGATGGTGGAAGTGATGTCAGAGAGAAGATCAGTTCTTTTGTTTTTTAAATTGAGATGAAATTCAGTTTTGAGAACACTGAGGCGACGTGTTGAAACAAACACTGTTTTATGATCTGTGAGGTTAAATGGTTTTAATGTTGACAGGTGTACAGAGCCGTCATAAAATCAGTTCTGACTTGCTCACTGATTGGTTGCTTGGTTTTGGGAATGATTCATTTTTTTTAAAGGAAACAAATTGCAAACATTGACAGTTGTTACGGCCCGAGTGCCTGGGGTTGTGTGTGTGTGACGTGTTGTGTGTGGGTGTGTGTCTCTCTCCTTATTCTCCTCCTCCAGGTGATGGCCACTCCCCCCGACCAGCAGCTGTTTCCACTCTCATCAGCCAGAAGTGGTTAAAGAGTGGGGGAGAGGTGCGGCCTGGGGTGAGGTGTGGTGAGGAGTAGTGAGGAGCAGCGGTGTGAGGTGCAGCATGGTGGTGAGGTGTAGAGAGAGAGAGACGGTGGTCTACGGTGGTGTGGTTGGTTGGTTTTTGCTAGTGTGTCATTGTGTTTTTGACCCTCCTCAGTGGAGAAGACGTAGTGTTTCTTTTGTGTTCGTTTTATCCCCCAGAGTGGTGGCGCTTTATGTTCATTTTGCCCGGTGTCTCCGTGGTTTGTTTCGCCCCAGCGTGGTGGCGTCTTGTTTGTATGTTCATAGGTCCTGGTCCTGGTCCATGGTGTTTAGTCTTTTTTTGACCAGCGCCTTTTGTTCCAGTTATCGCTATTTTGTTTTTTATTCTTTAATAAAAAAATCTTTATTTTATCACACAGCCAGTCTCTGTGTCGCTCTCATTTTCCCGGTAAAACATTTATTCTTTTGTTTCCCTCCCTTCATCCCCTGGTAACACCCTCGGGAGGTAACAACAGTGATGTTATTGATGAAGAGAACATGGTGACATTTCATTCAACCTTCACAGAGCTATTTGTTACCTGTAACAACTGTGCATCAAGCAAGCTGTTTGGCTGATTCAAGCCTGATCCCTAACCCAGTGTGTTTGTGTCTTTGTGTTAAATAGGAACTGGTGTGCATTTGTTGTGACAAAGACAGTGAGCTGTGTGGTCGAGGATGGAGTGGAAACCTATGTGAAGCCTGATTATCATCCCTGCACCTGGGGGAATGGACAGTGCAGCCGAGTGGTGGTGTGAGTACACAAAAACTACACACACACAAATGTATACACACACACACAGACATATATATATATATATATATATATACACACCCACACACTTACACATATGCATTGACTGTACATACACACACATCTATACATATATCTGAAAATGTATCTGCATGGCTGACAAGTGTTGTCAGAGTGACAGCGACGTCCAATTTCACAATACAACTGCTTAACAATGGTTCGGTTCTAACTACTGTGTTGTTCTGTAAAGCAGATGGTAGTCAGTCTGCTATGGCAGTTCTGTATGCAGGAAACATGCTGGACCAAGTTGCATCTCCCAAAACCACCCTTTATTATATAATCCTGGTTTAAATAAAGGAACCCATCCATCATGCTGTGTAATTACATCATATGCAAACTGTAGCTTACATTCGCAATAATCCTGGAGGAACTGGATTGCTCTGTCTGTTTGGACCATGGAGCCTAATCACCTGTGGGAGCTGAAATACTGGGATGCTGCTTGATATAGATGTGCCAAAATTTGGCAGGATAGAGGAAGTGCTTCTAGTAGTAGCTAGTAAGTAGTTCTTAAAATTGTAGGCTGGCTAGTCCTGGTTTCAATTTATTTCTCCAAAACACTGCTTCACTAGACTTGTTTTCCTATTTACATGAGACATCACATCTGTCTCAGAAGGATGAAAAACAGACAGATTATTACTGCACTTGAATTTAGACAAGCTAAGCTCCTAAAATCAAGTGCACAAACTGTTCTTAAATTAGTGTGAGCTTTCTGTGAGCAATCTTAAACTAAAGATGTAACACATTTATTTTGTGCAAGAGTAATCAGTTTTTTGATAATTTATCAAATGCTGTGTTCCATTTTAATTTCATGTTGCTGCAGCTATCGGACCTACATGAGGCCACGGTACAAAGTGGCCTATAAAATGGTGACAGAGATGGAGTGGAAGTGTTGTCAGGGTTACAGTGGAGAAGACTGTAATGATGGTCCAGTTGGAGGAGCAGGAACCCAGATTTCCACCAGCAGACCTCATCCCAGACCAGGACAGGGAGGAGGGACAAGCTATGGACAGGGAGGAGGTGGTCAGGGAGGTGGAAGTTATGGAGGAGGCAGTTCTGGATCTGGACAGAGTGGAGGACACAGCGGTGAGTGGATTCTCATTTACATACATTTTGAACATAAATCTGTAAAGGATCCATATTTAGAAAGAAAACTTCTCTGACTTGATTTACTGCGGCTGAGCCTGACAGCTGAAACACTGTAAGGAAAGATGTCTGTGAAGACACAGTGCTGATGGAGATCCTTTTCATTCATTTTGAGGTCCAACAGATGTTTTCACAGTAGACAGCAAACCTAGATTAGATATTCACTAAAACAATCCAGCAATCATTACAGAGAGAAGAGAGCAGATGTTACAGGTAGCACATTAAATCTGAAACAGTAAATCAGTCAGTCACACTCATCACTGGACCATCCTCTAGTTTATCTTCATTGTCTTCTCAGTGATCAGACCTCAGACCTTCTCCATCTGTGAGAGAAACAGGAAGTGATCTGTGACCTGTGCTGATCTCTGCTGTTGACCAACATAAACAGTAGGGATGAGCGAGTACACCACTATCTGTATCTGTATCTGTTTAACCATCTACATTTTCTGTATCTGTATTCGGAGTGGGCGGGGCCTAAACCGGAAGTGAGTGTAGAAATGGGTGGGGCTTAAAACGGTACATTATTTTAAGTCTGAAATTGATATGGATTGATCAGAAGTTGCTAATCTACTGTATTCAAAGCCTATATACAGTATATCTCAATAATATTTATAATATTATTTTCATGAACTGCAGAGAGAAAGTGTCAGATACTGCATGCAGCCACATACAATAAAAATATTAATATAGGCTACTTTGTGTGTTCAGCTATATGTGTGTATGTGTGTAAATGGTCTGTAAGACTGTTTGTTTTTTAATGATCTGTGTGAACTTGGTGATTCATGCAAACATCCAGTGATGGCAAACAGGGAAATGTCAGCCTTGTTCACTGTTTTCTTCTCAAAAGCACCGCGAGCAAGGTTTTTCAACTGACTTCATATCACCAGCCAAACTAAGAGCAAGCAGACGGTAAAAAATAAAATAAAATAAAATAAAAAAATTCGACCTGAGCAGAAGCATTGAGACGCGACGCGAGCCGTTTTCAGCTCTGTCTTGTCAAATGCACCGCACGTATGTTGGGAGAGACGTGTCTGTGTAGGGAGGGGCGGGCACTGTGTGTGACTGGCCAATCACAGAGCGCGAAGACAGTCAGTTCCACAATGAGGATTTTTCTTCAGCACAAACACAGATATTGACTGATTTTACTCGTATCATAATCGTATTCGTCAAAAATGCTTTATCCGGAACGGATGCTCTTCTGAAATGAGTATCCGGCTCATCCCTAATAAACAGCTCTTAGTATTGTACTCCTGTGTTAGGTGTGTGGCCCCGCCTTTGTCTCCATGTGACTGTAAAAGCCTCTGTGATTGGAGCTCTGGAGCTCTCCCTTTTCTTCCAGGACGATCTGAGAATGAGAAGATGAGGCAGATGGAGGAAAAGGTCCAGAGTCTAACCAAGAACCTCCAGGACCTTCAGTCCAACCTGAACACCATGAATGAACACTTTCAGCAGGAGTTCAACAAACTGAGCTTCAGTGGAGGAGGAGGAGGAGGAGGAGGAGGAGGTAGTAGCTCTTCAGGAGGAAGAAACCCTGCTGATGCAGCTCAGCCGGAGATTAAAGACACAATTCACAGCATTCAGACCAAACTGGACCAGCTGGACAACCGCACACAGGTGACTTCCTATGTCCTACTTGACCTATGTACAACAGGGTTGCACCCAAATACCAATATTATTCATACAGGAACACATACTATGCTCTGAACAGATAAAAACATCATCCACATTTCTGCAGTAATATTTGTTATCTGTAACGTATTATTTGTAGTATCTGTCAACTGGTCGCTTGACAGAGGCAATTAGCTTCAAACTCACACCTGCTCTTCTTCCAGTCAGAACAGCAAAATCAGAGAACACAAACAGGGATTTGTCAACATAGACTGAGAACAGAGGGACACAGTATGGATTCAACACTTCTACACACCTATAAAGAATCTGAACTCATAAATAGTTTCTTGCAAAAATTAGTCTAACTTCGGTTTAAAAATCTGTTGGGACATCAGATCAACGATCATGATGGTGAATCTAAACAAATAAATCTAATAATCTTGACACTGGTTTAATATTCCACCTGTGTTGTATTTGTCCTGGTGTAAAACTGAGGTGCTGGTGCTATACAGACAGCATTTCTAATAAGAGGATTCAGTGAGAAATTATTGCTTTCATCATCCCTTTGAGCAGAAAATTGAATACTGTAAAGCTCATTATAATGGAGGACTAGTTGGATGTCTGGGTCATGTGAGGATCAAGCATCAGTCAAAAAGTGAACTGGGATGTACCCATTACTAATTGGTAACAGTTTCCTCTTAGATGACCAAAATCAGAAGTGGCAAAATCAGGTAGCAAACCAAAGCCAGTGATGATGCTTCAGCATCTGTCACAATAATGAAGTCCTCCCTATTCCACATTAGGGGGACCGGTTTACCCTTAACAGATGAAGAATGGACAGATCCATTTTTCCAGATCCAGATTTTAGGTGCCACATGTAAAGAAGTAGCAAGTTGTTTCCTAGCTGTTGAAATGAATAGATATGGTTGGTGCAGTTTTGTTCTTATTTGGGGTTTTAAGATAAGATAAAATATTCCTGTATTAGTCCCACAACGGGGAAATTTACAATCAGAATAATGTAATGTAGTAATGTAATCAAAACTGCAACTGACATGTCTCTCCTAACAGGCTCATGACAAAACCCTGGTCAGCATCAACAACCACCTGGTGAATGGGAAAGGAAATGATCTGGATGGAGGTCTGTCTGGAGGAGGATTGAGTGGAGGAAGATTGAATTTGCTGAAGGAGGAGATCCTGAGAGAACTGGAGAGGAGGGTGTCGCTGTCCTGCTCCTCCTGTCAGGTATCATTACAAGCTCCTTTAATAAGCCCGTAATTCAAAATAACCTGAAGGCTACCAACCATCTCTGGGAGTTCAGAGTGAAGTGTGTGAAGTAGAAATAAAATAAACAACAGTACAGATAAAATACAATAAGATGAAATTCCCTATGTGTGTTTTCCAGGCTGGTGTGGAGGATCTGCGCAGACAGCAGCAGGAAGATCGAGAGAGGATTCGAGCTCTGGAGAAGCAGCTAAATGCCATGGACGTTCGGTATCGACAGGGCCTGGATGGACTGCGAAGGGAGGTGGTGCGTTCACAAGGATGCTGCAGCACTGTCAATGACCTTCAAAACCGCATGACTGATGCTGAACGCAAGATCAGCTCTGCCTCAGAGAACTTTGATGTTCTGCAGAACCGCTTGGACAAAGAGCTCAGTGGAGGAGGCCGCAGCAGCAACAGTGAGAACGGAGGCTTCAGAGGAGGAGGTTTTGATGCTGGCGGTGGAATTGGGGGAGGTGGGAGGGATTTTGTGGTGACAGAGGACAAACTGGACAGTAGCCTAAAAGACATGGAGCGTCGGCTCAACAACACAGTGCGGCGAACCGAGCAGAGCTGCTCATACATGGAGAATGACCTGAAGGACTACTTCCACAGAGAACTGGGAGACCTCAGGACAGTGTTCCTGGACCGGTTTGATGATCAGGCCTTCAGGATTGCAGACGTGGAGCTTGATGTGGGATTGGTAAAGGACAGGGTGAGCGACCATGACAAGAGGCTGTCGAAGCTGGAAAACAACACCTCCCTTTTAAGCAGGAGGCTGAAGGAGTGCAGCTGTTTAGGATCCGAAGGAGGAGGAGGAGGAAGGCCACCACCGTCTGGCGACCGGGGAGGTGGACAAGGAAGGTGGGGAGCAGGAGGAGGAGCAGGAGGAGGTGGTGGAGCGGGTAGAGATGAAGGACGACCTACAGTAGGAGGAACTACAAGAGGTGGTTCACGGGGAGGATTATCTGGGTCAGGAGGAGAAAGAGAAAATACAACAGAGAAATCACTGGAGTGGAGAGTGGTTGCCAACGAGGATCAGATTCAGCACTTTAGCACTCGCCTCAAAGACCTGTCAGTGTCTGGAGATTCTCTGCATGATAAGGTGAGATAGAGATTTCTCAGTTTTTTAAAATGATAACTGTAACCATTTAATGCTGTTCAATGGATGTATCTATATGTGATTTGACTCTCGTCCATTTTTTTTTTTTCAAAACATAAATAATTCTCAACATTCCGATACACAAAATCAGCAATTCGATGTTTTCGGGTAGATGAGGTCTCTTTAATCTCTAATGTATGTAAAGGAGGACAAGCAGTGCCAACTGGAACTGCCTCGGAACTGTCATTATCATCATTCTTTAGCATTAGTTGATACTGTGTCTTCATCCTGTGTTGATATTTTTACATAAAAAAATTAGATCATGATAAACAGCAACACTCCTACAAGGAAGTAAGTGACAATTTAAATGGGATTACGATAATGTTAATTTCACACTGATTTCATGTCCCTGAAAGAAACTAAATTAATGTGACTAGAACAGCCATTATATTACTGTAGGATATGATCATTATGAATATTAACATTTAAATTATGACCAAGGTTCTGGACCTGAGCCACGACGTACGCAAGATCAAGGCTCTGACTGGGGATCACGGCGAACATTTTAACCGAATTGTGACAGAGGTGGAGTTGCTGGGGCAGGACTGCGAGTTGTGTGGGAAGGTAGAAGATGAGCTGCAGAGGCTAAAGAATCATTCCCAGGATGCAGTGGGACGCATGCAGAGCCACATTAACAGACTCCAGATCAGACTGGACTCAGGGAGAGAAGGCTGCTTCCAGATCTGTTCACACCTGGAGGAGGAGGTTCGACTGCTGCGCGATGATGTCAGGAGGTGCACCGGCCAATGTGGGACCAGCCTGGACACGCCCACAGGTCAGGTGATTGTTGACTAAACCCAGATTAAGCTTTGTTTGTCAAAAATAACAACTTTTCACATTTTTGAGATAGGGAATACTGTGTTTTTGGATCTCATGCGTTTATAGAGTCCATGAGCATTTTTTGAAGACTGTTATCTAGTGCTTTATACTTTCAACCACTTTGACAGACCCTGCAGGTTGTGTTGTCAGGCTGTCTCTTCTCTGTCTGTTACTGGCCTCCATTAACTCTATCTGAAATGGGTAATTAGGGCTGAACGATTTCAGGAAAAGATCGAATTGCTATTTTTCTGCCAGAAATCGCGATTTCAATTCGATTTTTCTTCAAATCAAGCTTTAGTGCAATACTCACAATGTACAGTAACATTTACAAACATGACAGAAAATTACATCATACCATCAAAGCATTAAAAGCTATTACTCTAATGCAAGTATGAAAACTAAAGGTAGGAATTGCTTCCAAATGTTTTTATTAAATACAAGTCATGACAACTGAGGAACTAATCTAATCTTTGTCTTTACTTAAAAAAAAAAGTAGTGCAAAAAATCTTTAATTGTGTTAAGTTAGAAAAGTTAAATAAAACAAAAAACAATGTTAAATAATTAAAAAAATTTTTTTTAAAAATCCGTCTCTGGTGACCGTGTGAACAGGCACCATGTCCAGCAATGTCGTTTGTTATGGCAGACGTTATCTCCCGGTGTCTTCGGCTGCTCTTGTCATATGGAGTTACACTGGCAAAAGATGCTGTAATCGTGGTCTGTTTGCTACAGTGTGCCAGCATCATCACCCGACTTTTTTTTCATGCGCTTTTCAAGTGCCGGTATAAGTCGGTTGTGCTTCTGCTGGATGTTGCAACTTTAGCGCGACAGGTTTTGCACAGTACCTGTTTCTGGTGCGCAGCCACAAACCAGAAATACTCCGAAATGACCGACATGCTGTTTTTCCTGGGGTTTAAATCCTCTACCTCCGCTTCTAGCTCCACTGAAGCCATTTCAAAACATGTTAACGTTACAGAGCAGGAGGAGCAGCTTAATACTGATTGGTTAGCGTGACCTGTCCACGAGTAGCATACCGCTTCTGATTGGCAAGCTTGGTAGGATGGTAGGGAGCCGGCATGTATGTGTAAAATAGTTGACACAACAGATCCTGGGTCAGTCAGGAGCGCTGCAAAAAATCGCAGCTTTGGCGGTCACATGACCGCGTTATCTGAAATTGCGATTTCGATCAGAAAACGATAAATCGTTCAGCCCTGTGGGTATTAAAACCTGCTCGCTGTCTAAGCTGTTATCTGCTGTTTCAAACATTTGAAGATACACCAAAAATGACACTGATTCACTGATTTTCAATAAGCAGATAATTAAAGTTTTACGCAAACGAAACCTCAATTAGGTGGTTCTGGTGGCACTGGTACTACCAGTGGACGTGGACCTGGGCTGGATGACGAGAAGCCTTTGGACGGGCACAGTGTAATTGGAGGCTCCATCAATAACAACCAGCTGAAGACACTGCAGGGTGAACTGTCTGAGGTCATCCTCACCTTCAGCTCCATTAACGACACCCTGAAGGGGCTTGAACACACAGTGCAGAAACACGACAGTGTCATCACTGACCTTGGTAAGCCCAGCTTAGTAACGCCAACTCTCTGCATGCAGTACTACACCTTTCTTAGCTAACCTTCAGTCATTCGTCCTCTGACAGGAAACACCAAAGATAAGATCATTTCTGAACTGGACAAAATCCAGCAGGAGGTGACAGAACACATTGAGGACAGCCGCGACCGTTTGGATGGGATGGAACGGGATGTCCGGCGATTTGAGAGCACGCTGCTGGTGGAGATGGGAGACTGTAAGAGGTCTGGAGACGGACTGGAGAAGAGGTTGTCGAAGCTGGAGGGAGTCTGTGGGAGGCTTGACGGTGTCTCTGACTCCATCCTAAAGATCAAGGAAGGTATGTTTTATTTTGATGAGGCTTTCTGTATTTATTTTCTTGTAAAAATGCCTCCGCAAACCTTTGAAATTGACTTACTTGTCCACTAACCTGACTCCCTATGGTAGCTGAAAAGCAGGTTCAGCAGGTGGAGTTTCTGATCTGTGTTTCTCAAAGGCACTTCAACAGTATTTGAGTGGAAAAGCATTTAATAATTCAAGGCTGCCCAACTCTAAGAGAGCCCAGCTTAGAGTATTGCAGTCATGAAGTAAACCACAGCTGCTGAACTGATCCAAGAGCTGAAAGTAAACCAATTCAGTGGTGTGAATTTATTCTATTTTATTCTAAAATCAACCTCTAACTTCACGCCTACATTATCTGCCCAGCAACAAAGTCTGAATCTCTCTGACTGCATGTCTCAAGTAAAGACTTGACCTTAGTCAGACGGCTGTCTATGAACACAAGTGATATATACTGTATCCCGTATTTTTATTTGTCCTTCTGTTGTGATGTGTCCCATATTCAGGACTGAACCGACATGTCTCGAGTTTGTGGATGTGTGTTTCTGGTCTTAACGACTCGGTCATTCATC
The DNA here is from genome assembly GCA_037975185.1 of Centropyge bicolor. NCBI lineage: Eukaryota > Metazoa > Chordata > Actinopteri > Pomacanthidae > Centropyge > Centropyge bicolor. The sequence continues at coordinate 3,600,375 of JBBMOC010000043.1, forward strand.
ACGGAGGACTCATGGACTTAATTCAGAAGAATCAGGATGACGTCTATAGCAGGATGAAGAACCTTAACTCGAGCCTGAATCAGGTCCTCAGAGACCTACAGAGTTTCTCTGAGCACAACCTGACTGGTGAGTTGAACTTTTTGTTTTTTTTAAATCTTTTCTTTTGCTCAGCCTGTTATGATTCAAAGCAGCTTTATGTTACTTTACTTTTCTTTATTACTCACTGCTACGCTGCTTTGACTTACTCCTGAAAGAAAATCATTAATTTTCTTATTAAAACAGATGCCCATAAACAGTAAAATGCCTCAAAAGTCTCATAATAGTGCTTTCATTTCTTGTTTGACTCAGTGATGCTTTGACTTTGCCTTGGTGACAAAAGTGGCTTACTCTGTTTTTCTAATGAACTCTATTACTCCTAGGCACATTTATCCACCTGCTCATTATGTCAACTCTGACATGCAAATTACTGCCATCCATCCATCTATCCGTCATAATGTTTACAATGTAAATGCTTCATATTTTTAGTGATCAAGTATTGAGAAATTGATGAAAGTTGAATCTTCTCATCAGTTTTCAGGAAAAGCTTATCACATGTCAAATTTGCCATAGAGGTATAACTCCTCAGGTACATGTTTTAACCACCTATACACCACAGAGGGTGAAACTGCATTTTAGTTATTGGGTATGAAGCAGACAGACTTTAGAGAAATAAGAGATCCTCGCACAGAAGGAAAGATATGGAGCTATGAACAAGACTCCATCACTGTTATCTATCTGTGAACACACATGATAACACTGTAAAGTGTGATGGGGAGTGGGGATGGACCCAAATAAATGTAACACACGAGAACAGATGGTAATGTGACGGTAATGTCCTTTTAATAAAGGCAAAAAAAATCTTCTGAAAAAATAATGGAAGGGGTTGTGTCCAGGGTTGCCAAAAAAACGTAGGGACGGGACAGAAACCACAAACAAGAACTACGAATAGGAGAACAAGAGCAGATTAAAAGAAAGACATGAACATAGAACTAAGACAGAAAACTGAGATACAGAACTAAGACATGACAGCAGTGACATGGCAGGACAAATATAAGACATGAACAGGATGTAGACATGACCACAGATCGAGACTGGACACAGACAGACAGACTGGACACAGACATGGCAGGAAATGACTAGGGCTGAACAAAAAGTAAGGCTGAACAGAGGCAGGCAGAACTAAACTATGGCACAGAAAGCGAAAAAAGACAGACTGAAGAACTGAGACTGAACACAGAAACATAGCTGGCAGAACTGCGACAGTAAACTTAAGGATTTTACTGTTTTCAATTCATATTTGGCAAATGATGTGTGGCTTTGCTCACAGCCCCAAACATCAGCCCAGTTCACCCCAGTGAATGAGAGAGTTGCGTCCCTGTGCCTAGGGGTCAGGGACAGGTCTCTGACTGTTGTCTCGGCCTACGGGCCAAACAGCAGTGCAGAGTACCTGGCTTTCTTGGAGTCCCTGGGAGGGGTGCTTGACAGCGTTCTGACTGGGGACTCCATTGTTGTACTGGGGGACTTTAGTGCCCACGTAGGTAATGACAGTGTGACCTGGAGAGGGGTGATTGGAGTGAATGGCCTCCCTTATCTGAACCAGAGTGGTGTTCTGTTATTGGACTACTGTGCTAGTCACAGTTTGTCCATAACGATCACCATGTTCGAGTACAGGGGTGTCCATAAGTGCACGTGGCACCAGGACACTCTGGGCCGGAGGTTGATGATAGACTTTGTAGTCGTGTCACGTGATCTCCGGCCGTGTGTCTTGGACACTCGGGTGAAGAGAGGGGCTGAGCTGTCAACTGATCACCACCTGGTGGTGAGTTGGATGCGCTGGCGGAGCCGGAGACTTTTTCTCAGATCCTAGGGGAGACTGGAAACATGGAGTCTGAGTGGATCATGTTCTCCACCTCCATTGTTGAAGCTGCTGCTTGGAGCTGTGGCCGCAAGGTCTCTTGCGCCTGTCGTGGCGGCAATCCCTGAACCCGGTGGTGGACGCCGAAAGTAAGGGATGCCGTCAGGCTGAAGGAGGAGTCCTATCGGGCATTGTTAGCTCATTGCACTCCTGAGACAGCTGACGGGTACCGGCAGGCAAAGCGTGCCGCAGCCCGGACTGTTGTGGAGGCAATTTGAGGAGACCAGTCAGTCGGCCTCGAGAAAATTCTAGCAAACTGTCCGATGCCTCAGGAGGGGGAGGCAGTTCTTCACCAACAGTGTTTACAGTGAAAGGGGGGAGCTGTTGACCTCAACTGGGAAAGTAGTTGGGCGGTGGAAGGAGTACCTCAAGGATCTCCTCAATCCGGCCATTATGTCTTCCATTGAAGAGGCAGAGGCTGAGTGCTCCGAGGCGGACTCGTCCATCACCCAAGCTCAAGTAACCGACGTGGTTGAGGCTCTTTGGTGGCAGGGCACTGGGGGTGGATGAGCTTCGCCCTGAGTGCCTTAAGTCTCTGGATGTGCAAAGACTGTCTTGGTTGACACGTCTCTGTAACATTGTGTGGCCGTCGGGGACAGTGCCTCTGGACTGGCAAACTGGGGTGGTGGTCCCTCTTTTCAAGAAAGGGGACCGGAGGGTGTAATCCAACTACAGGGTGATCACACTTCTCAGCCTCCCCAGGAAAGTCTACCCCAGGGTACTGGAGAGGAGGATATGGCTGATAGTTGAACCTTGGATCCAAGAGGAACAATGCGGTTTCCGTCATGGTCGTGGAAAACTAGACAAGCTCTATACCCTCTGTCGGGTGCCCGAGGGTTCATGGGAGTTTGCCCAACCAGTCCACATGTGTTTTGTGGATTTGGAGAAGGCGACCGTGTCCCTCGTGGCATCTTGGGGGGTGCTCTGGGAGTATGGTGTCTGGGGCCCTTTGCTCATGGTAGTCCGGTCTCTGTATGACCGGAGCAGGAGTCTGGTTCGCATTGCCAGCAGTAAGTCAGACCTGTTCCCAGTGCACTTTGGACTCCGGCAGGACTGCCCTTTGTTACCGGTTGTGTTCATAACTTTTATGGACAGAATTTCTAGGTGCAGTCAGGGGCCAGAGGGGGTCCACTTTGGGGACCACAGGATCTCATCTCTCACTTTTTGCATATGATGTGGTCCTGTTGGCTTCTTCGAGCCTGGACCTCCAGCGTGCGCTGGGGCGGTTTGCAGCCGAGTGTGAAGCAACTGGGATGAAGAAGATTAGCACCTCCAAATCCGAGGCTATGGTTCGCAACTAGAAAAAGGTGGCCTGCCCTCTCCGGGTCAGTGGAGAGGTCTTGCTCCAAGTGGAGGAGTTTAAGTGTCTTGGGGTCTTGTTTACAAGTGAGGGGAGGATGGAGTGGGAGATTGACAGACGGATCGGTGCAGGGTCTGCAGTCATGCGGATGCCATATCGGCCGTGGTGAAGAAGGAGCTAAGCTGAAAGGCTTGGCTTTCGATTTACCAGTCAATCTATGTTCCAAGCCTCACCTATGGTCATGAGCTTTGGGTCATGACCGAAAGAGGGAGATCCCAGATACAAGCGGCCGAATGAGTTTCCTCTGCAGGGTGGCTGGGCGCTCCCTTCGAGATAGGGTGAGGAGCTCGGTCACCAGGGAGGAGCTCTGAGTAGAGCCGCTACTTTTCCACATTGAGTCAGCTGAGGTGGCCTGGACGTCTGTTCCGGATGCCTTCGGGACGCGTCCCTGGGGAGGTGTTCTGGGCCTAGGACAACACTGGAGGGACTATGTCTCTCGGCCGGCCTCGGAACGCCTCGGGGTCCCACCAGAAGAACTGGAAGTCTGGGCCTCTTTGCATAGACTGCTGCCTCCGTGACCCAGCCCTGGATAAGCACTAGCTAATGGATGGATGGATGGAATGTATTCCCTCCTCACTGCCTGCAGGCACAAGCCCTATCTAACTTGAACTTTGATGGCACTTATCCAGGGTTTTTTTCTCCTGATCTAGATCCTTGCTTGAGTTGTATTTAGTCTCAGATGTATGTCGCTTTGGACAAAAGTGTCCGCTAAATGAAATTGCAGAATTGTAGAATCATTGGTTAACCAGTGATCCAGGACTTCATGACGTCTCATTATGCGACCCAAAGGAAGCATGCAAATGAGAAGTTACATTGAAAAATCTCACGGCCCTTTGATAATGGTGTCATCATAAAACTTTTACTACTATTAAAAACACAAAAAACAGCTACTTGAACATGCCAACAGAGATCCTCTATGTTGTGGTGTTAACAGACAGAAGGAGGTAACAGATGTATTATGTGCAGATCAATGATGCTTTTTAACCTCTTTAACAGTTTTGCCTTATATAAACGTAGTGTTTGGGCAAAGCCATTTACAATTCCAGACAACATCATTGAAACCTAATGGAGAAAGCTTCTCACAGATAATGTGTCAGGATGAATTTTAGGGAAAACATTTCTAAATACAATTCAAGTTAAATGAGGGTTGTGTTACTGAAGTAGCAGCTTAGACCTTTGTGTTCATCATCATTTCATATCATTACACAGGCCTACCTGGACCCCGAGGACCCCCAGGAGAAAGAGGCTTCAATGGACTGCCAGGTCCCCAAGGTCCTCTAGGACCTCCTGGACGACAAGGTGAAGGTGGAGCACGAGGTCTGCCTGGTACGAGAGATATTTCATATATTTATATATCTCGATATAATAGAGGAAACAGGTTGATGAAGGCAATTGTTTAATTGAATCCTGAATGAGGACACTTCCTGAGCTCCTGACAGACTCCACCTCTGATCTGTGTTAAAAAATTATCTCCATCCATCCCCTTCATCACTTCAATATTTGCACTATATTTCATATTTCCACACAGTGTCTCTTGTTATATATACATGTTTTGTTTTGCTTTATATATTGTATTTTTAATTTTTTGATATTATTATTACATTATTACAGTACTAAGAGGGCAACAGAACATTCCAAGGCACAATGTAGAGATACATTGAGTATGTGACAAATGAATCAGGATTCTCCATGTGTAAAGTTAATCTGTGCAGGACGTAAAATTTGCCAGCTAAATATCTGCATGAACTGTTATCAATTTTATTAATCCACAAAGATTTTTATAGCTGGTGATTATTTTTATTTGGATGACTTTTCTAACAGCTACCTTGGTTTGTTTCAGGTCCCAAGGGTGAAGCAGGTATGTTGACTGTAAATGTTTTGAAACATTTCATTTATGTTCATTAGTTCATTAAGGTTCTTTCAAGACTGAAGCTAAATAAAAAGTAATTAATAACAAAACGATAAGCTATTCCTTTATTCGTCCTTCAGTGGTGAAATTCACAGAATTGCAATAATTTACAATTTTGTGTAGTCAATGAAAAATTTACAATGATAAAAGCAAAACAGAAGAATGTCCATATAACGGCCTGCTGAAATATAGCTCCTGATTGGTCGAGCAGTTTATTCTACCGTGATGCTGTCAGATGCTGATTTATTGGTGTCTTGTCTTTCAGTGACTGTCCTTTTGTGAGTAATGTTAGAGAATGTTACTGCCTGGATATAAGACAGTAACTGATGTATGGACTAAAATAAAACAGTTTATGATGATAGCTGAGTTTATTGAGGAGGGTCAATGTGTTGTTTTAATACAGAGTCACATGGACAAACGTTAAAGTCTGCTTTAAACAGGTAAACAACATCCTTCCCACTGATAGACCAACCAAGTGTCCAAGACAGTTGCAGCCTCAGAATCCTTAGAGGACATAAACATCACAACTGACTTTTTCTTGACTGAAAATAAGAAAACACTGAAATGTGACTTGTTTAGGAGCCGACATCAGTCCAGAGTCATAACAGTGCTGTAATACTATCAGTGAAATCAATAAACCTGCCAAAGTTACTGTGCCTACTATCACACACTTGTACACACTAGTTACCTGAGTGTGTGTGTGTGTGTGTGTGTGTTTGTTTTCAGGTCTTCCTGGTGTCGATGCTCATGTACCCAGACTGTCGTTCTCTGCTGCTCTCACTGTTCCCATGGAGAGAGCCGGAACCATTGTGTTTGACAAGGTCTTTGTCAATGAAGGAGACTTCTATGACCCAAGAACAGGTGAACATGAGGGGGGGGGCTGGGGTGGCAGTGTCCACTGATCACAGGGCCAGGAGTTTGATCCCCTGCTCCTTCTGTCCATGTAATGAGTCCTTGAGCAAGACACTGAACCCCAAACTGCTCCGCAGACCAGCAGCTTGTTTGTTAGCTTCCTGTCATGTGTTTGTGAGTGGGTGAAAGAGAAAGCGATAGAAGTGCTCTCTTAATGCAGCCCTGTACCATTTCAACATGATTGCATCAATCCCTGTACATCATGAATCATCCTGATGATGGGGAAAAGTCATGAGTGCAAGATTTATTTATTTAGTCTTGTTTTTATTGATATCAGTTTTCTACAGTAACTGAGAGTGAACAGTGTAAACCTTAATTAAGATGTCAATTTAAGGTCACTGTTTGGTTACTGTTTAATCATACTCCAGGTGAGATTTTCTCTTATCTCATGTTTGACGAAGTCACTACACTGTTTGGCTGTTGCTCTTCAGATCAGCTCTTGTGTAAGATGTCTGAGTACTAAGTATAAAAACTGTTTTCTTTTGAGTTAGTCAAGTTATGATGTTGAAATAGTGTTTTTAATAACATAACCTGCACTGATGAATGTTTTACCTACAAATATTCAGTTTCAGGCTTTAACACCCACTGAACCTGTCACCCTCAGGTATTTTCACCGCCCCCTTGGATGGACATTACTTCTTCAGTGCCATTCTGACGGGTCATAAGAATGAGAAGATTGAGGCTGTCCTGTCTAAGTCGAACTATGGCATGGCTCGGGTGGACTCTGGAGGCTACCAGCCTGAAGGCCTTGAGAACAACCCTGTGGCCGAGGCTAAAACCACTCCGGGATCTCTGGCTGTCTTCAACATCATCCTGCCTCTGCAGACTCGGGACACGGTCTGCATCGACCTGGTGATGGGCAAACTGGCCCACTCTGTGGAGCCACTCACCATTTTCAATGGCATGCTGCTGTATGAAGACATGTGATGGGTTCACACTGACATGTGAAAAAAGATTGACAAGACCAGAGAACCTGAACAACAAAGTTTAAGATTAATGACAAACCCACAGGAGGCTGCAAGTATGATGTCACTTTCTCATTCCCCAGAGATCCTGAACTGTTGACCATGAATACTTTAAATCAATCTTCACTTCTGAAGAGACTTCTGTCTTCATATTCTCAAAGCTCACATTGGTTTTATGTTATTATTCTAAAGAGTCTTTATGTCACATGTGGACGACAGCAGGGGTGGATTTACTGTCTGACTGCTTGAGTCCAATCAGCTGATCTGATGTGGTCACATGAGCTGACATCAGAGCAGTGTTGTGAGGACAGATGTCCGTGTAAACCAGGATCAGCTGGTCTCTGGCTGACCTGTATGCTATTTGAAATTTTCGAACAATTTTTGAACCACAGGAACTATTGTGGTGAATACTTAACAGTGTTAACAGTCTAAAGTGTCATCAATGCCCCCTACAGGCTGCAGAGTTCATTATAGCCAGAGTCTTAAAAAAACAACATCCAGATTTGTTGATTCTTAGAGCCTGAAATGTATTGGAGCTAAAAAAAAAAAATGTCGAGTTTGCCCTGAGGGGGGAGCCACAGGAAAGGCGACATTATCCTCTGAAGAGCAGTAACAAGGTCAGGACATTTATTGCGCATCTGACTGGTGGATTTTAAGATTCATTATTGTCAACATAGATATTGGACACATGGACGCTCATCACTGTCCCTAAACCCCGGCTGTAGCAGGTCAGATGTTTATGTTGACATTTAATATGATTTAAAAAAGCAAACTTTTTGCTCTGAAGCTTTATAAAAGTGTAATGTGTTTTCTGTTGGATTATTTTTGACTGAGATGACTTCACATTGTGAATGTTTTATATTAAGCTGCACCTTGTTTTATTGTTTTTTTTAAGTCCTGCCAAGTATCTAAGCCATGATCATAATTTCACTTTGATGGACAAATGCTAAAAGAAAAAAAAAAAAAAAAAAAAGGCTGGAACCATTCTACACTTTCTTACTGTCAACAAAATCCATTAAGCGTTCAGTGGTGGAACAGTTATTCAGATTGTTTACAAAAGTAAAGGTAGTAATATTACAATGTAAACTGCAACAAGTAAAACAGTGCATTCTAAATGTTACATTTTATCAACAGATTCACTTAATGTACTAGTGTTAAAAGTAAGAAGTACAACAATTGAGCTCTACGGCAGAAATGAATAAGATAATGTCAGTTGTCATTAGATATATAGTTAAAATGTCATGTTAAGCATATGCAGCTGAGAATGGACAGCATAGTCAGTTTCATCTGATGATGCTGTTTGTTTTTGAAGATAATTTATTATGACAACTGCCTAAGCAGAACAAATGAATCCTCATATTTCAACTAAATCACGACAACTGCAAATTTCCCCACTGAGGCACGAATAAAGGATTATCTTAACAGATCCGCACATTCACCAGCTCCAAGTGACCCTATTACTGAACATGATGTGATAATGTGTGATTGCTTCATATCAACAGCTTGTGTGTCTTGACTCTACAGACAAACTGATGGATTAAAGGTGCCAAAGATTGATATTTATTATCTGATTGTCATCTTCATTTACACTGAGAAGAGCAGATGTGAACAGAGTGGATTTTAGAAACTTCCCTCCAACAGACTCCAGTTCTCATGTAAACCTGTTTTTTACACTTGACACTTTTGTATTGATGAATACTTTTCACTGTCATTAAAGTAAACACAAGTCAAACCCAGCAGGTTGTTAAACAATTTGTGCTGTGTCTTTCTATCTATCTGTCTGTCTATCTGCCTGTACTGTACTGTACGCAATATATATGCAGTAAATAAGTTGTCTGTGACAACACATTGGAACTAGAGGTATTTTTGCTCATCACAGATGAAGTTTGTGTGAATGGAGAAGTTATTGAGTCTCTAACCACTCATCTGACATTAATGATAACTCGGTCAGAAGGTCATTGGTTCGATCCCTGGTCCTGCAGCCTGTATGTCCAAATGTCCTTCACAAGACTCTGAACCACACTGCTGATGGCTGTGCCATCACTGGTTAATGATGGTGGCCAGTTTCCAACCAGCCACCATGTGTGAATGCTGGCTTGCTTTGTGGAAATGCTTTCAGTGGTCTAATAAGAGTAGATAAGTGCTATATAAATACAGTCTATTTATGGGTTAGGAGGTTAGGACGAGGGGCTTGATGTTTTGTGTTTTTCGTGTTCCTATTTTTTCCGCGTCTTCTCTTTTCTCCTTTTTATGGTTTTCAAACAACTAAAAGTGTCCTCTAATATAGAGGATTAGGGCGAGGGGCTTGATTCCCCCTCCGAAAGGAGGAGGTGGGTGCGCGGGCCATCCACCCTGAACACCCAAACCACTGGTCCCCCTGCTGCTGGTTCTGACGGGCGCGCCGGGCTCTCCTCCATTACCGTGTCCTTATTTTTTTCTTGTATTCTCTTTCCTCCTTTTAATGGTTTTTAAACAACTAAAAGTGTCCTCTAATATAGAGGCTAAGTACAACAGTACAACTAAAAGTGTCCTCTAATATAGAGGCTAAGTACAACAGTACAACTAAAAGTGTCCTCTAATTGAGGTGTAGTAATGTCTTTGTCTTTTTTGCAGGTCCTCTTCTTGGGCTTTGCTCTATCTTTATCTTTGTCTTTGTTTCTTGGTGTCTTTAACTTTGTCTTTAGTTTTTGCATGTTTATTCTTCCTCAGTGTGTCAGCACGCGACGTTTCGACTATTACTGTGACTTCTTCAGGCTTTTCTGACACACTGGAGTCTTCATGGCACCCCCTTGCACATCTTGGGCACCCCTCACATGTACAGAGTCCATCCACAATTTCAGTAGAGAGCTAATGACTGACTTGTCCTTTCTTCTCCCTTTATATAATAGGCTGGCTCCCCCCACTGGCCTTCTGAGGTAAGAATTTTTAAAGTACCTTTATTTGTACTTTAGGGTTGGGCTTTTTAAATGTGTTTTTTTTCTTTTTCAGGTTCCTCCAGGTGAGTATAAATTTATTTTCTTTCTTTAGGGTTAAATTTAGGCTTGACATACACTTAATCTAGGTTACAATCTCAATATTTAGGCTTTATGTACACTTAATTTAGGTTATAGTAATCCAAAACATCCTTCCATAATTGTGGTTAGGAGTTAGGGTTAAATCCTCTCCCTAAGAGAGAGGTGGTGCACGGTCCATCGAGCCCCCAGGATGGTCCGGGCCCCCGGTCCTTTGGCTTCTTTTGGCTCTGAATTTGGTTAATAATTTAGTTTTGTAGCTTGAAGTCCTCTTAATTGGGTTAATTTTTGGTTTACTGTAGCTTTAAGTTCTTCCTTCTTGAGTTTAGCAAACAACTTAGGGCGCTTTCCAAAAAAGGGGAAAGGAATAAAGTCCATAAAATTAAATAATTGATTGATAATTGATAATCCGTCCTTCTCTTAGTCTTCTAATTTTGTTTCTTTGTCATCTTTGTTTTCTTTTCCTTGCCTTGGTCTTTGTCTTTGTCATCTTGTTTTGACTTTGTATCTTTAACATCATGCTCTTTTTAGTTTTGTTTCTTTCTTCATCTTCATGTCCTCTGTGTGCTCAGTGTGCCTTGTTGCAACCTTTCGATATTATTTAATCTCCATCAGGCAAGAGCACACTGTTTTGGTTTTGGTTTTCTCATGTTTGTTTTTCTTCATGTTCGAATTTTCGTCTTCTTCGTCTTTGTTCTCTTCATCTTTGTCTTCATCTTGTGTTCTTCTTGATGTCTGGCACCCCCTCACATGTCTAAAGCACCCTCTTCACATGTGGACTCCTTCCTTGGTCGAATCTGTCTGCTGCTCTCTGCTTTCCTCTTGGCTTTTATAGCTGCAGCTTGGTGGGCATGGGCGTGGACATGTTCGGACTTATTCTGATTGGTGTTGTACGTTTACATTTTGCTTTTATTCATACTAATATTGTTTTTATGCTCTATTTTTAGGCTTTATGAATTAATCTGATTTTAAAGGTAAGTATAAATGTCTGTATTTACATTAATTTATATGTTTTTAGCAGGTAAGTATAAATATTAATTGTTTTTATATCTCTCCTTTTTTGGTGTCTCATCTATGAAGGTAAGTGCTCCACAGATAAGAATTAATATAAATTAAAATGAAACCCTTACTCCCTCAACTTTCACTCCTTCAACAAATCAAATATAGTTAGTTACTTCTGCATCTTTTCACTCGTCCTCTTCAAACTCCGATCAAATTCCCTCTGTGGCTCATCCATACTTGGTTTATGTCATACTTGTCCTTTAATCTTAATTTAGTCTTTGATTTGGCTCGAATGTAGGCTGCTACTAATTTGAGCTTCACTGTTCTATCCTGAACTTAAATTAAAGTCTGTTACTTTGTTTTTGTTTTTCAGGGCTTCATTCTACCTCATCCTCCGAATGTGTTTTTAATTATTCCATTAACTAGGGTTAGCATAAATTCCAATTTATTGTGGTTAGGGTTTGGGCAAAACAGGGCTAGGGCTAATATAACCAAATTGGGCTTAATATCACCTCACACTCGGGTTAGGTTAAGATTAAATCCTCTCACTAGGAGAGGTGGTGCACGGTCCATCAATCCCCAGAATGGTCTGGGCCCTTGGTCCTTTGGTTGTGGAAGGATCCTGATCCCAAGTGGGATACAGGCTGGTGCACGGTCCGTCCTCCATCCTCCTACTGGACAGCAGGTGACCCTGAGCCTCCTCTACTTTATTTAGGGTAGTTTAATTGATTGTTATTTCTTTTTCAGGTGAATTTGGACTCATCTGGGCAGGCAACATCTGCAGAAGTGAGTATTCTACTCTTATTTTAGGTTATGTAAATAAACATTGTTCTTACCCCCTCTATCCTGCTTCCTTAGCTTCATTTCTGCTCCTGTGTTCCCAATTAATACTTCTTTGCTTTCCTTCTTAGCTTCTTGCCTTGTTCTGTAGCTTCTTTTAGCTTCTTGCTTTTCTCCATTCGCTTCTTGCTCTGTTCTTTAACTTCTGTCAGCTTCTTGCATTTACTGTTTAACTTCTTGCTTTAGTTCTTAACTTCTTGTGCTGCTTTCATTAGTCTCTTTAGCTTTCTTCATGCTTTGTTTCTTCTGTAGCTTTATATGTACTAATACCTTCATCTTTGTCTTTGATTTCCAGGTCGCAACGTTTCGACATATCTCTGTCTTCTTCAGACTCTGGCACACTGAATGGCACCCCCACACACGTCTTGGGCACCCCTCTCACGTGTGGCATCCTTCCTCAATTTGACCAGGAGAGAAATCAAACTAACTGTCTGTTGCTTTTTATCCCCTCTCTCAGGTTGACTCCTCCCCCAGGGCATGTCCGGACATATCCAATGGTAAGTATTAATTATTTAAAAATTTTGTTATGTAATCATCATTTTAGGTTATGTAATCCTTCTTTTTTAGGTTAAATCCAGGTAAGTATGTGTTTTTAATTGTAATTATGTTTAATTGAGTCTGTTTTTCATTTATTTTAGATTTGTTTTTACCTCAGTTTGGGTTAATAAACAACTAAAAGTGTCCTTTAATATAAAGGTTAGAATTATGTAATGCGTTCTCCACTCCTAGAAAAGATGCTCTTTCGGGCCTCCATCCTACCAGTCCTGTGGTTAGGGTTATGCTGTATTTAAATTAAATTCAACCTACCAATCCTGTGGTTAAGGTTAGCTTTAATACTTCCACAAACTAGAGTTAATATGGATAGGGTTAGGGGAATTACCTCATTGGGCCTAATTGAATTTGGTTAGGGTTAGGGAAATTGCCAGATTAGGCATAAATAAATTTGGTTTTGGTTTTGCTACCTTATCGTGGTGGGGGAGTTTGAGTACCCGAATGATCCTGGGAGCTATGTTGTCGGGGGCTTTATGCCCCTGGTAGGGTCTCCCAAGGCAAACAGGTCCTGGGTGACGGGTCAGACTAAATGCAGTTCGAAAACCCTTATGGACAGTACACTAACTAGACCAGTGACGTCGCCTGGTATGGCGCAGCCGGGCCCCCACCCTGGAGCCAGGCCTGGGGTTGGGGCTCGTAAGCGAGCGCCTGGTGGCCGGGCCTTTGTCCGCGGGGCCCGGCCGGGCCCGAACTGGCGACGCGGGCCTGACCTCCTGTAGGCCCACCACCTACAGAGGGAACCGTAGGGGTCGGGTGCGATGTGGATCGGGCGGCAGTCGACGGCGAGGGCCTCGGCGACCCGGTCCCCGGACGGATTTTTTGGCTCTTGGGACTTGAAACGTCACCTCACTGGGGGGGAAGGAGCCTGAGCTTGTGCGGGAGGCTGAGAGGTACCGGCTAGATATAGTCGGGCTCACCTCCACGCACAGCTTGGGCTCTGGAACCTAGCTCCTTGAGAGGGGCTGGACCCTCCATTTTTCTGGAGTTGCCCGTGGTGAGAGGCGGCGGGCTGGTGTGGCTTTGCTCACAGCCCCAAACATCAGCCGCCATGTGTTGGAGTTTTAGTACCCGGCCTTCTTGGAGTTCCTAGGAGGGGTGCTGGACAGCGCTCCGACTGGGGACTCCATTGTTCTCCTGGGGGGGACTTCAATGTCCACGTGGGCAATGACAGTGAGACCTGGAGAGGGGTGATTGGGAGGAACGGCCTCCCTGATCAGAACCCGAGTGGTGTTCTGTGCTAGTCACAGCTTGTCCATAACAAACACCATGTTCGAGCACAAGGGTGTCCATAAGTGCACGTGGCACCAGGACACCCTAGGCCGGAGGTCGATGATAGACTTTGTAGTCGTGTCATCTGATTTCCGGCCGTGTGTCTTGGACACTTGGGTGAAGAGAGGGGCTGAGCTGTCAACTGATCACCACCTGGTGGTGAGTTGGATACGCTGGCGAGGGAGGAAGCCTGACAGACTCGGCAGGCCCAAACGTGTCGTGAGGGTCTGTTGGGAACGTCTGGTGGAGCCCTCTGTCCAAGCGGTCTTTAACTCCCACCTCCGGGAGAGCTTTTCTCAGATCCCGGGGGAGACTGGAGAAATGGAGTCTGAGTGGACCATGTTCTCCACCTCCATTGTCGAAGCTGCTGCTCGGAGCTGTGGCTGCAAGGTCTCCGGTGCCTGTCGTGGCGGCAATCCCCGAACCCGGTGGTGGACACCGGAAGTAAGGGATGCCGTCAGGCTGAAGAAGGAGTCCTATAGGGCTTTGCTAGCCTGTGGGACTCCTGAGGCAGCTGACAGATACCGGCAGGCCAAGCGTGCCGCAGCCCGGGCTGTTGCAGAGGCAAAAACTCGGGTCTGGGAGGAGTTCGGGGAGGCCATGGAGGAGGACTATCGATCGGCCTCGAGGAAATTCTGGCAAACCGTCCGGCACCTCAGGAGGGGGAAGCAGTTCTTCACCAACAGTGTTTACAGTGAAGGGGGGGATCTGTTGACCTCAACTGGGGATGTAGTCGGGCGGTGGAAGGAATACTTCGAGGATCTCCTCAATCCCGCTGTCACGTCTTCCATTGAAGAAGCAGAGGATGAGTGCCCAGGGGCAGACTCGTCCATCACCCAAGCTGAAGTCACCGAGGTGGTCAGAAAGCTCCTCGGTGGCAGGGCACCGGGGGTGGATGAGATTCGCCCCGAGTATCTCAATTCTCTGGATGTGCAGGGACTGTCGTGGTTGACAAGTCTCTGTAACATTGCGTGGCAGTCGGGGACAGTGCCCTTGGACCCTCCATTCCATCCCATCTCATCTATCTATATTACATTCCATTCCATCCCATCTCATCTATCTATATTCCATTCCATCTCATCTATCTATATTCCATTCCATTCTATTCCATTCCAATCCATTCCATCTCATCTATCTATATTCCATTCCATTCTATTCCATTCCATCCCATCTTATCTATCGATATTTTATTCCATTCCATTCAATCCCATCTCTTCTATCTATATTGTATTCCATTTCATCCCATCTCATCGATCGATATTTCATTCCATTCCATCCCATCTCGTCTATCTATATTCCATTCCATTCCATCCCATCTCGTCTATCTATATTCCATTCCATTCCATTCCATTCGGTCCCATCCCATCTTTCTATATTCCATTCTATTCCATTCCATTCCATCTCATCTCATCTATCTATATTCCATTCCATTCCATTCCATCTCATCTCATCTATCTATATTCCATTCCATCTCATCTCATCTATCTATATTCCATTCCATTCCATTCCATCCCATCTCTTCTATCTATATTCCATTCTATTCCATCCCATTTCATCTATCTATATTCCATTCCATTCCATCCCATCTGATCTATCCATATTCCATTCCATTCCATCTGATCTATCTATATTCCATTCCGTTCCATTTCAAATGGAACAAAGACACAAAGAACAACAACAAAGACACACAGAACAACAACAAAGACACGCAGAACAACAACAAAGACATGCAGAACAACAAAAAAAGACACGCAGAACAACAACAAAGATACACAGTACAACAACAAAGACACGCAGAACAACAACAAAGACACACAGAACAACAACAAAGACATGCAGAACAACAACAAAAACAAAGAGAACAACAACAAAGACACGCAGAACAACAGCAAAGACACACAGAACAACAACAAAGAACAACAACAAAGACACGCAGAACCACAACAAAGACACGCAGAACAACAGCAAAAACACACAGAACAACAACAAAGACACACAGAGCATCAAAGACACACAGAACATCAAAGACACGCAGAAAACAAGCAAAGACACACAGAACAATAATAAAGACACGCAGAACAACAGCAAAGACACGCAGAACAACAACAAAGACACACAGAACAACAACAAAGACACACAGAACAACACCAAAGACACGCAGAACAACAACAAAGACACACAGAATAACAACAAAGACACACAGAACAACAACAAAGACACGCAGAACCACAACAAAGACACAGAATAACAACAAATGACACAGAACAACAACAAAGACAAGCAGAACAACAACAAAGACATGCAGAACAACAACAAAGACACGCAGAGAACAACAAAGACGCAGAACAACAACAAAGACACCCAAAACAACAACAAAGAAACACAGAACCAAAACAAAGACACGCAGAACAACAACAAAGACACGCAGAACCACAACAAAGACAAGCAGAACAACAACAAAGAGACCCAGAACAACAACAAAGACAGACAGAACAACAACAAAGAAACACAACAAAGACACACAGAACAACAGCAAAGACACGCAGAACAACAACAACGACACACAGAACCAAAACAAAGACACGCAGAACAACAACAAAGACACGCAGAATAACAACAAAGACACACAGAACAACAACAAAGACACACAGAACCACAACAAAGACACAGAGAACCACAACAAAGACACACAGAACAACAACAAAGACACGCAGAACAACAATAAAGACCCACAGAACAACAGGAATGGAATGTAATATAGATAGATTAAATGGAATGGAATAGAATAAAGCTGAGATGGAATGGAATGGAATGGAATGGAATGGAATGGAATTGAATGGAATGGAATATAGAAAGATGAGATGGAATGGAATGGAATACAGATAGATGAGATGGAATGTAATGGAATATAGATAGATGAGATGAGATAGAATGTAATGTGATGGAATGGAATGAAATATAGATAGATTAGATGAGATCAGATGAGATGGAATGAAATGGAATGAATGGAATGGAATGGAATATAGATAGATGAGATGAGATGGAATGGAATGGAATATAGATGAGATGAGATGAGATGAAATGAGATGGAATGGAATGGAACATAGGTAGATGAGATGAGACGGAATGGAATGGAATATAGATAGATGAGATGGAATGGAATGGAATATAGATAGATGAGATGAGATGGAATGGAATGGAATATAGGTAAATGAGATGGGATGGAATGGAATGGAATGAAATGGAATGGAATGGAATATAGATAGATGAGATGAGATGGAATGGAATGGAATATAGATAGATGAGATGAGATGAAATGGAATGGAATATAGATAGATGAGATGAAATGAGATGGAATGGAATGGAACATAGATAGATGAGATGAGACGGAATGGAATGGAATATAGATAGATGGGATGGAATGGAATGGAATGGAATGTAGATAGATGAGATGAGATGGAATGGAATGGAATATAGATAGATGAGATGAGATGGAATGGAATGGAATGGAATATAGATAGATGAGATGGGATGGAATGGAATATAGAAAATGAAATGAGATGAGATGGAATGGAATGGAATGGAATGGAAGTGAATATAGATAGATGAGATGAGATGGAATGGAATGGAATGGACTATAGATAGATGAGATGGGATGGAATGGAATGGAATATAGAAAAATGAGATGGGTGGAATGGAATGGGATGGAATATAGATAGATGAGATGGAATGGAATGGAATGGAATATAGATAGATGAGAAGGAATAGATGGAATGGAATATAGATAGATGAGATGATATGGAATGGAATGGAATATAGATAGATGAGATGAGATGAGATGACATGAGATGGAATGGAATGGAATGGAATATAGATAGATTAGATGAGATCAGATGGAATGGAATGGAATGGAATGGAATATAGATAGATGAGATGAAATGGAATGGAATGGAATGAAATGGAATGGAATATAGATAGATGAGATGAGATGGAATGGAATGGAATGGAACATAGATAGATGAGATGGAATGGAATGGAATATAGATAAATGAGATCTCATCTAGATAGATGAGATAGATAGATGAGATCTCGTCTCTCTATATTCCATTTCATTCCTTTCCATTCCATCTCATCTATCTATATTCCATTCCATTCCACTCCATTCCATCTCAGTTATATTCCATTCCATTCCATCTCATCTATCTATATTCCATTCCATTCCATCCCATCTCAGCTATATTCCATTCCATTCCATCTCATCTATCTATATTCCATTCCATTCCATTCCATCCCATCTCATCTATGTATATTCCGATCCATTCCATTCCATCCCATCTCATCTATCTATATTCCATTCCATTCCATCTCTTCTATCTATATTCCATTCCATTCCATCCCATCTCATCAATCTATATTCCATTCCATTCCATTCCATCCCATCCCATCTTTCTATATTCCATTCCATTCCATCCCATCTCAACTATCTATATCTTCCATTCCATTCCATTCCATCTCATCTATCTATATTCCATTCCATTCCATTCCATCCCATCTCTTCTATCTATATTCCATTGCATTCTATTCTATTCCATCCCATTTCATCTATCTATATTCCATTCCATTCCATCCCATCTGATCGATCTATATTCCATTCCATTCCATCTGATCTATCTATATTCCATTCCGTTCCATTCCAAATGGAACAAAGACACAAAGAACAACAACAAAGACACACAGAACAACAACAAAGACACGCAGAACAACAACAAAGATACCTCCCACGAGAGTTCCCTCAGCTCTTTTTAACCGTAGTGTACATCCATCCGAAGGCAAATGCCGCTTGTGCCGCCAACACTATATTTAATGTAGTGCAGAAACTGCAGGCGATCTCACCTGAGGCACCACAGCTGATTTTAGGAGATTTTAACCATGTTTCCCTCAGAAAAATATTGTGGGTTGGATACTGGATTTTTTAACCAACAGGACACAGAGCGTGAGGGTAAATGGCATCCTCTCTGACCTAACCTGCTCTTCGACTGGCTCTCCCCAAGGGTGCGTACTGTCTCCATTCCTATACATTCTGTATACAAACATGTGCAGGAGTCTACGGGAAAATAGAACTATTATCAAGTACGCAGACGACTCCGTCATTGTGAGTCTGCTTCGGGACAATGAGACCAGCCATGGTCCAGTCCTCAATGACTTTGTAACATGGTGTGAAGAGTCCTATCTTCAGTTGAATATATCAAAAACAAAGGATATGTCAATTGATTTTAGAAAACATTCCCACAGACCGGAAGTCACATCCATACATGGACAAATGGTGGAATGTGTCCAGCAATACAAGTATCTTGGGACAATTATTGACTCAAAACTGAACTTTGAGGCAAACTGGGAAGCTGTGTGTAAAAAAGGCCACCAGCTCCTGTTCTGTTTGAGAAAGTTGTCTTCTTTTCACATTGATAGAACCATGATGACCCTTTTTATCGTTCTTTTATCAAATCCTCACTGTCCTTTTCATTGGTGTCATGGTTTGGAAACCTTTCTCTGAAAAACAGGTATTCACTGAACCAGATTGTTAAATGGTCCAGTAAGCTGATTGGTCGGCCCCAGCTAAATACAGAGTCCCTGTATACAAGACAGCTGGGGCGCCTAACTAGCTCAATTTTAAAAGATGTTACACACCCTCTGCACTTTGAATTCCAGCTTCTT
>JBBMOC010000044.1:0-275588 GCA_037975185.1 Centropyge bicolor
GCCGTGTTAGTTAGTTGAAACGGTGAATCTGCAGAGAGAATGAGAAGAAATGCACACTTCAGACAGACAGAATGTAAAAGAAATCAGAATATCATCTGAACACTAGTGTTTTAATTTTGTGGAGTTGGATTTTATATGACAGACAATATTACTGGCGATTATTTACAGAATAAACATAAATGTAAGAAGCAAACAAAGTTTTTCTTCTTAGAATCACAGTCACCTCAATATTGATCTATAATGGATATACAAAAATAGGTTCACACAGGTGATACACTGACACATGGTAAAGTATACAACAGTCTCACATAGTTAGGTCTATCAAGCAATGTGCACAACATACCTACCCTGTAAAAACCCCACAAAAGAATTCAAATGAAATGTATCAATACTGTACCATCAGAAGCCAAACATTGTAATATATGAATGAGGAGGACAAAGGCCGTCCAAGTTATCTTCATTTTTAGAATTCTTCTGAAATGTCTTACAGCAGAAGACGTGATCCATACATTTCACACAGAGCATTTAAGAGTTGTGTAAATGACTGTGTGAGAAGGAGATCTTAATACCATCTGGTCCATCCTGTCACGTCATGTCATCATGAGGTTTTTTTCATACTTTTTTTAATGAATCAGCATTGTGTTTCAGACTTATTTTTCAACTTATTCAGACGAACAGGAGGTGACAAGTGTACCTTGAGCTTCTTCATGGAAGCAATTGTGTAACTGTAAAAACAGTTTCTGTGGAAGGAGAACAAGTTTACTGTAAGTAATGATGGATGTAAGCAACAGAATCTAGCCGTTCTCTCGAAGCCTATAGGAGATGCATGGACAACAGACACTTCAGAGAATACTGACTAATTTTTACAAATGTGCACATTTGTTTATTTTCTGTTAGTCTCCAAATAGTATCCAAAGATGACATGGCTTACTTTACAGGACTCATGGTGAATCAAATAAAAATGCAGATTTCAGACAAACTTGCCTGTGAAGTGTCCCTCGAAAACATCTGTATTCGTCATTCTCTCTCTTCCTTTTATTTTGATGCTTTGATGCTGCTTTACAATTATTAACGGGGCTAATAATAGCTAATATTATGGGAATATCATGTATTCAAATGAAATATACACAAACCTAGCAAATGGGCTTAATTTAGTTGGGGCATTATTTTAGTTAAGCTAATTTACTAATGTTAGTCTGTTATTAAGCTCAATCACATATGCATAAGAAGCTCCAGTCTGTTCTAAAACTAACATTACATCAGCGTAACTTGCAACCAATACATTTTTAAAATCAAATACAAATAAAAAAAAAACATGCAAAACATTAGCTAAATAGCCATAATATAAATATGATATTCTTTGTAGATATACATAACAACACACCAAAATACTGGTGCCTCTATCACCCAGAAAGGTAACCTGTGAAACTGAGAGGGGAGAGATGAAGGAGTGGTCTGCTCATTCACCACTACAATAACTTTAGCTTAGAAAATCTTGCAAAAAATCATAACAGTATCATGTCAAATAATAATTCATCATTCAGGAAAATATTTGTAAATCGTATCTGTGAATCTACACTTAAGGGCAAAGAAGAAAATTAAACAGCAAGACATAATAATAAAATTCGTAAAGACATACTTTCATGTTGTAGTAATAATGATACTAACTTGACTGCACCATTACTGTTAAATAATACTCACGTCATGATTTCTGTGTAAGTGAATTACTGTAAAGTTTGTGTCTCAACATCAGAGTTGACTGGAAAAGGCTGAATGAGTCTGAATGGATGACTACAATACAAAAAGAGGAAGTGTCTTTTCTGAAGTGAACTGTGAGAACGCAGGTGTCCAGTAAAACGGCCAACCGTCAACAAATGAGTTGTGGGAAGACGAATGGCAGACAGACAGAGTACTTTCTGTCTGTCTGTCTGTCTGTCTGTCTGTCTGCCAGCCAGCCATTCTGGCTTCATTGGCGAAGCAATTAGAAAACATCGAGATCAGTATCTGGTAGTATCAGGAAGGAAGCTAGCAAAAGACAGCTGAACAATTTGCTTCCACCCTTAGCCAAAGCATGTCTTCCCAATGCCCTTTCTCCCAAGTGACTAATGCACATAATGCAGAATAATTACTTTACTTTTTTATATGTTCAGATCCTTTTTCTTTAAAATTTCATTCAGTATAACAATTTTTAAAAAATGACTGTAATGGAAACTTTCAATTATCAAAACTGGGAAAACCTTTACATGACGACATAAATCTGTTAATTGTGCTGATATTCTGTCAGAGTACACAGAATTTCTCTACTACAACAGCTAGAAAGGAATGATAAGTAAATTGATCCCTTGTGTTATTTTAATTTCACAAAACAGAACTCACTGACTGAACATGGATTGTTTAGTGCCAAGTTTAATATTCATTTAACTGTGATGGGCAATGAGATGTTTTTTTTTTACACATTTCAAGAGTACAAGCAATTAACAGCATCTAGTGAGCTTAAGCACAGCATGTAACAATTATATACATTCAGTCCGAGATAAAAAGAAAAAATCAAATACCAGTCATTCCCACTGAGACATCCTAGAGCCTAAATTGTTCTGTTCCTTGAGGTCAGACATTGCCAACGTCATTGAAACTCGCACTTAGTGACATATTGTTAAATAACTGAATATATACTGTATATAGTAAAAAAACAAAGCAAAAACACTAATAAAGCATCAACATGTAATACATCAGTCTGGGATACAGTACAGTATAGTGTGTGTCCCATCAGATCCTGCTATTTTGTAAATCACAGAGTTATAATAGGCTCAGCGTTTTCTACCTCTGCATTCTCTATCATTTTATTGGTATCAACCACATCGGGCTGGGATCGTTCACTGTCGAAGTAGAGCGGATTGTCAAATGTGGGTAACGGGCGAGGAGACCTCTTGTAGAGGAAGAATGCACAGACCATCAGTGTTGAAATAGCAATAATGATGAGCACAACTACCAAACTCGTGTGGACACGACTGCGAGGATCCTCACCTCCATGAGGCTCTGCAAAAAAATCCAACAGGCAGATATTGATTAGTTAAAATAATTCAAAACCAAATATAACTTTAATTGTTGTGTTTTTTATTATTAACTTTATTTCACCAAAATGTTTGACGTCATTGTTTATGTAAATGCATACACAACTTGAGGAGATACAAAGGTATAACTTACGAGGGTTTGACCCTGGATCCATGGGTATCACTGTTGGGTAAAGAGGGAAAAATTGCTCAGATAACAATAATCTCTGTAGAGGACTATGAAGGTATAATTTTATCAGCTCCACCTCCACCCCTGTATCCTACTCTGAATTCCCCTGGAGGGAAGGTTCTGGCATTGAGTTGTGGGGATACAGAGACGTTTGTCAGATTCATGCACATAGACGAGATGATGCAATTGTTTATCACCTTGTATTAGAAATTTGTAATTTATTACAATACAAAACAAATCACTATGGTACTAATTTTGAGAGAGACCAATGAATCCTCTCTGCAATGTTTACAATAAAGCTACAGGGGTTGATAACAAAGTCTGAACCTTTTTTTTTTGGAGGGTGTAAAATGAAAAATCTGCTTAATGACCAAATTAACATATAATATGGGATTTTTTTCCTCCTGCTGCACATGCCCATTATTTACATCCCCTGCAGTCAGATGGCAACTCTCTTATCCAATACCCACTGAATGTAAAATGCTTTTTGGGAGAATGACCTTGAGTCTTGAGTATGACTCTCTCTTACTGAAAAGGCCATATATATATAAACTACATGAATATTACCTTTAGGCGATTTACAGATGTATGCTCTGTCATTCCATCTGCGACCTGACCGCCATGTCCCATCAGAGGTGCTGATCTCTCCATATTCATTCTCAGGCTCATCAGGAGCCCAGTTGGTGTAGTCCAAGACTGTTTTATCCAACCACATCCATGTCGCTGTGGCCAAACAGAAACTCGCTGTCTTACTATTTTGACTTTGATACTTAATTTGATACCAAATCAGGAAAACTATTTGATAGTGTTATGTTGCTGTGATTTTAAGATGTATGTTAAAGATAAACAAAGAAGCACAAAATAAAACAGGGCCAGCATCTGATCAGCAAAAATTAAAATGGTAAATTCAAGCTAAAAGTAGCATCTTAAATGAAATCTCTTTATTTAACTTTGGCTCAGTCATAAGCAGGAAAATTGGTACACAGTACGCAGGTGATGTGCTACACATCCCTGTAAATGGTTTCATACTATTCCACCAGTCACCAGCAAAAGCACTGAGGATTGCAAGCCAACAAAAACACTGTAAATGGAAACAAAGCAGGATTAAATGTATTCCTAAAATCAGCTTTGTAAATGGTTTATGGGGAAGGAAATGTACTAAACAATGAAAGTAAACATCTTTTTTCAGATCTCTCTTTTTGTTTGTTTTTGTACAAGAAAACTCCACTGGGCACCTTCAAGCACAGTTTTTCCTTAAATACTTTTTGGCTGGGGCGAAGAATGTAATCATACCTTTATGAGTTTTGTACAGGCCTATCCAGAAGGAGCTGACACTATCTTGAAATATTTCCACATTGTTTTGAATGAACTGTTGCTCACTAGGATCTTCAATACTGGCCAGGATTCCACCTTCACAAACAAAAAAAACAGTGTGATTGCAAGAATTATGAAGCACATATTATTAGATGTTCAGCTTGAATGGAGTGTCTCTTACCATGCCTTGCACAATTACTAGCTGCATCTGACCATTCAATTTCATCTGTGATAAACAAATAGCAATGACCCTTAAATGGCAACCAGGTATAACTCGGGTGATATTCCTCATTCGTTGCTTCAGGGCAAATCCCTGGGAAATTGGTTGACTCTGTTGGTGGCACATCTGTGAGTGACAGAGATAGTGGTGAGGTGATCAAATAAATACAAAAGACCTGTAATGCAGTGAATTTATGACCTTTATATGGGGACTCTTGATCATTGAAATGGCTAGCTCTGATCCAGATTCTGGTTTAAGACTACAGTATTGCATCTAAGTGAACAAACCTTTTTCACAAAGTCAGTGCTAGTTATTTGCTTTATTTTAAGACAATCCATGAAATCACAAACTCACATCAAGGTAGGGATAAAGTAACAAAAGCACATCTTAAAATTATGGAGTTGTGGGTGATACACACTGAATATTCAATGAAACAATATTTTTATAGAGGATATAATGTGCTATCAGATTCTTCAAAATTGGTGATTTAAAATGAGTTTGTCCAGCAGGGAGCACTGACATATTCATTTTCACAACATAAAATTGTCCACTTTGTATTTGTCTTAGTCACAATTCTTTAAAAAACAAAACAAATCTAAAGTATTTGGATAAGATTATTGTTTATGTTATCAGCCAGTATACTGTTATTGGATTATTTAAGGTATGAAATATTGACGTTGGTATCGGCCTCAAAAATCTAATCAGTCAGGCTGCAGTTCAGTCCTATAGAACAACTTGAATATACTATCTCCTGTGACAGTCATGGACCAGGGCTAGGTCAGCAAAGCCAACACCTCACATGCCGAAAGCAAAACAAAGTACACTACAGCATACATGTGTATAATCACATTACTGTATAATCACTTTTTATGATTACTGTATAATCACATAAACCTACAGACGTTGACACTTAGCATGACTGATGGACTGTTGTGGGATTCACATTGCCTGCTAACAATCGTACCTGTAGTCTGCATGCAAACGCTGTTCATGGTCTGATTGCAGAAAGCAGTCTTCCATTGTCCATCTTTATCCAGGTACACACAAGGTTGGTCCCTACTTGGTTCACCTTCAGCCCAGTTGGCAAAGTTCATGTGCCAACCATCAATATATCTAAAATAACCACTAGTCTGAAAGAAAGAATGGATCAAATTAATTCATATTGAAAATATATATTATAATTAACTAATATTATATATTAGCTAATATTCAATATTTTAAATTGCTTTTTAAAATGTGTTACTTTGCCAAATAGATTAACCAGGCCTGGTATTGTTCAAGAGTAGACCAACTACCTTGTGAGAGTTCTATATTTTATGTCATAGATAAAGACTAATCATTTATAGAACATTTTACGCATTCAAAATTGTACTATATTACTAAAGAATTGTTTAAAGTTCTCATTTTTCCTTGAACTAGCAAGTAAGAGTTTTTGTGCTACTGTACAAATAGTTCCAGCCCTGTACCTGCTGTTTGTTCAGTCCAATCCAAACAGGAGCTTTGAGATTCATAGCCAGCAACTCAACATAGGCTTGTGACCAATCATTTCGCAGGCTAACCAGGGTGGCTTTTTCACCTTCACAGTGTTTCTTGGCATCATCCCAAGTCAGATTTTTAGTCACAAGTTTGATGCTGTCATTCCCCACAGTTACATAGATGTTAGGAATGGTTGTGTCTGGTTGAGGCTGTAAATTTGGGTCTGTGAAGAGGAGAGATGAAATTAGTTTGCTTGTACAGACATCATCAGCGTCCCAGGAAATGTAGGTTCATTTTGTAAGATTTAGACAATTTTTATTATTTATTTTTATTTATTTATTTCACAAATTCTGACTTTATACAACTAATGTGCTGCTACTACTGCTGTATACAAAGAACACTCTACAAATTGGAGGGGTCATGGTACACCAGTTGCAATTAATGGAAGATACTGTACATAAACAAGATATTGCATGATTCATTTTTAAGCCTCAGGTAATTTCTAAAAGAGGCAAAAGGATGAACTCACCAACATTTCGAAGGCAGACAAATCCGTTGGTGTTATTGCAGGACTTAATTAACCATTTACCAATGCCAAGGGAAGGACTGCTGCTCAAGACAACACAGTCTTCCTAGCGAGGGACATTGGGAGTGGTTAGGATTTCAAAATATCTTCAGCACATGTAAACTAATGCTTACTGGTTTCAGCCTGTGGCAGTCCTTGATTGATTTATTGATTGACTTGATGACTGACTCTTTGATGATTGTTAGCTGACTATTGTCTGTTCTGCGTCATGACAAAAAATTAAAAACTGAGGAGGGGTATTTTTTCTTCAACATCAGTGCTGGAAATGTTACCTCATTCCATCTTTGATAAAACATCCCTGGGCGCCGTCGATATCTCTAAAGAGCAAAACAAGATTTTCTTTAAATTCTTTTGTTTGTATTGACAAGCAACTCAACACCAAGCTGGCTGAAAATCTGACACATCCTGGAATATACTTTACATCACTGCAGCAAAATGAGAAGTTAAACCACTGGAGGGCAGCAAAAACAGGATTTAGAACTGGTGTTAAGTTGCTGTTTTGCTACACTCGATGTACTTACAGAATAACCCCAGTTGGTGTATTTCCTTGCTTTTCCATCAGTCCAGTAAAATCCATCTTGTTTTAAACCATTTAAACCAATCCACAGATCTGTAGCTCCTACTTCAGCCATTTTGGTGATCAAAAATGCTGAAAATGAAAAAGGTGGAAATCAAGTAATTTTCATCCCTTTTTTTCTCAAACATAATATTAACAAAACGTGTAATTTAAAGCACATTGACCATTTAGCAAGATTATGGTTGAAACCCTAAACTTTCCCAAGTCAAGAATGAAGTTTCACCCTTTCTATTTACATTGTACACATGATTACTGTACATTCGATGAGGATTATTATAAAAAATATATACATATAATAAACATTCAAACAAACCTTGCACACGCCTTGTGGGAATTGAGACTAAATTGCCTCCCATGGTAATGCACTGTCTCCTTGCTTCTTCCCAGGTGGCCACTCGGTTAGTAATGATGCTGTAACACTATAGATAAAAAAAAATGAAATGGTCATTTTTACTCTACAAATATACACTAGCTTTCTTTCAGCAAACTTTGGTGGTATCTGATCTGATCTTAAAAACATCTACCGGCTTAATTCTTTTCCAGTCTCTATATTTCCTTGTTTTTTTCTTGAATCTCTTAAAATCATTGTCACCTATGTGTATTTAACTAAACAATACTTACATTGTGTGAGGAATTATGTAAATGTTGTTCAAAAGGCATTTAGAAATTCCATAGTATTGGTGTTTATGGTATGATGTTCCCATGTTTGAAAGAATCTCATGTGCTTTTTTGCACTTTTATTTAATTTCACACATGAATACATATTAATATATGAAGTAGTATTTATAATATTTTCAAAGATGTTTTAGTGTTTTTTATCGTGCTGCATGTAGTAATTTATAGTAATGTTTTCTGTAATTCACCAATAGCTGCAATGCCTGTTTAAATTCAGCGTGAAAACAGGATAGTTAGTGGGCCATATGTAATACTGAAAGCTCCATTCACCACTCAGTTAGATGCTGAAGAACAGTTTTGTGAAGCACAAATCCAGTGGTAGAGATGGTTTTAAACTGAACATCTACACCACAGTTCTTTTACGTCTGAAGGTTAATGATGGTTTCTGACCTTGTTGTCGAATTTGGTCCACTTGAGTGGGCAGCCACCTTTCGGAGGAACTGTTG
Organism: Centropyge bicolor; assembly: GCA_037975185.1. Lineage (NCBI taxonomy): Eukaryota > Metazoa > Chordata > Actinopteri > Pomacanthidae > Centropyge > Centropyge bicolor. The sequence continues at coordinate 8,535 of JBBMOC010000044.1, forward strand.
GGGCTGCAGTGGTGTTGGCAGGTGTTGAGCCTCCTCGTTTACAAATGAACTGGTGCTCTTGGCCACAATTACAGGTGTGCCAGAAGCCTTTAAGTACAGCAGAGATACAGTGAGAAACATTTCAGCATTTTAGTCTCTTGCAGAACATTGTTAATATTTTAATTTTTTAACTTTACTCACCCATATAATAATTCATTACAACACAGTTGCTATCAAAGCTACTGGTGTCTGGTTGATTTTCATCCCATCTTTGTAACCCCATTGGAGAACCATCCATCCACCTTAAAGCACACACAGTTTAGCTGAATTATGTTTAATCATGAAAGCAAACATTGCTTGACATCAGACCTTTTTATCCATCTTGTTGCTAGAGCACCTATAAAATGTAGCCTCAGAAGTAAAAAGCTTGAAACTCCTTATGAAGTAAAACTGGAGCATTACGGTGGCTTTAATAGGTTTATGAGTGCACTGTGAACATTGTGTGAGTCATTGATTAGGGACAAAAGCTTTAGTCAACTAGCAAGAGTAATGAATATGCTTGTTGAAATGCTGAGAGAGTCTGTTGCATTAATGGTTACCTACCTAAGACAAAAAAAGAACTCTGTATTAAATGTTAGTCAAGCAAATAAATCAATTATGCTATTCAGTCTAACCAGCTAACCCACTGTGGGTACAGTTAATACTTAGAAATGATAATCAAGCCCAAGAGTTTTCTCTGTCCTAGCTACTCACCAAAATGACCCATCAAGATCCACTGACAGTCCTAAATAATAGGTCCCATAGCTTCTGGAAACCTGTGAACACATACACACACACACACACATGCACACAGAAATACACTTTTAGCTTTGAGACCTGCTTTTCTTCTTCGAAAACCGTTTTTCAGTATCTGTAAAATTTAAATGTGAACCATACCCACCTGTTTCCACAAGAAGGTATTTTCTTCTTTACTATTGATAGATACCAAATCACCATGTCTCTGCTGACAGAAGTGACGAGCATCCTCAATGTACATTGTGTCTCTGTTAAAATAATACTGCTTCCCTTTCCACTCAATCCAACCGTCTGATGTGGTGTTATACTCTGCAAAGGTTTTAGAAACATATTGACAGTTTATGGACTGTCACCAGACTGTCACTGTTTATGACTTTCTCTTTGTGTTTGTGTGTGACTGTGGCTATATATAATATATATAATATCAACTTACCCACAACAGTATTATTGGGTGGTGGTTTTGGAGTCACTCCTGTAAGACCACAAATGAGTATCAGTTTCTTGTAGTAAGTAAGCAAATAAATTAACCGTTCTCTCCACTCTGCACTCCACTTAGAGTCTAATCTTGTACTGTGGGATGATGCAAATTAGAAAGGGGAGCATGGCAATAACATAGGCAGGATTTGTTTGACAATGCATGCAGTGAGTTACGATGGATTGCATTACAAATTCCTTTTAATAGATTGAGCGACTGCCAGTATTTGTGGTGCTTTTGTGGTTGTTACTGTATTGGAGAAATTGTTGAAGATGTGTTTGTCATAAGGATATTGCTTGTGGGAAACTTTGTAGCATGCTCAAGTCAGTTTTTCATGAATGAAGTATAAAAAGAATTTCTGCAGAAAAGACAAAAGATAAACATTCACTATACATTTTTTCAAATTGTACCTGCGCGGATCTGACACAGCCAGTCATTGTAACTCTCACAATTCACATCATTCCAAGACCCAGACTCATCCCAGTGATACATTCTGTATTCAGCACAAGATTCATCATTATTATGATTGTTTGGCTCTCCTTCCTGCCAGTGCTGGAAATTGAGCTGTGAACAAAAAGAAAACAACAAAAAATAGAAAATGAAAAAAACAAAACAAGAATGAATGGTTTGGGTTATCAAATGAGTTGTTCCAAAAGAAAAAAATAGAAAAATAAAAATGAAATAAGCCAGTTAACTTACCGGGGATCCATCACTCCATGTATAACCAGTAGTAGGGTCAGGAGCTCGAAGTCCAATCCAGGCTCTTCCATGTCTGCTTTCCACAAAATCATATGACTTATTCATTTGTCCAATCTTATTTTAGAATGTTTAAGCAAAGAGCTTTTTCCTGTTTTGCAGTTGTCACCACACATCCTTTGTTTTCAGCTGCAATCACAGTGTCTAAAATTTCTACCTTTCTGCATGTTGTTGCCAGAGGCAAGATGTAACTGAAGTGGTGAGAACTACAGTAAAGATGGTGAAGTTGAATCAGCCATTGCAAAACAAAAAGAGGTTTCAGTGTGAGAAAATACAAACGTGGTGGTGTTGATTTGTTTTGGACAGATCATCTTTAATGTTGCAAGAGTCCTGCTGCATCTTTAAGTTAAGATTGTATTTAACCAGCTCATACCGTGCCACATGTAGCTCTAAAGTACTGTGGATGCTGAGCAGGTCTCCTCCAATGGCCCTGCAGTAATCCCTGGCCTCAAACCAGGTCTTCTCATGTGATCGAGGGCCTGTAAAAAACTGTACACAAGAAGTGAAGGTCTCATTAAATTAGAGTGGACGATTTGAGTATAGTTTTATTTATTATATATATTATATTATAATATTTTTATTTATCCCAGATTTGTCATGTTGAATATATCATGGTGATTGTGGCAGGACACAATGAGCCTCTTATTTAGTTGGTATTAGTGGGTAATATATATGTTTTAATTGTGTCCATGGAGGTTGACCTCTGGTTGTACCTTCGCGCAGTAGTTTCTTGTTCCCACTCGATTCCAACCTTCCTCACATTTGGGAGGAGATTGAGTGGGTGGTGGGGGCGTCAAAATTGCCCCCTCTGCCAGGTGTTTACAGATGTATTTCTCCGTATTGCTGCAGGGCAGCAGATCCCAGAGTCCAGCCAAAATCCCAGTTGTTATGGCCACACAGCCCTGTTGGTAACCTTGAGACATTGAGGAGAAAAATACTCAAATCTAAACTGTGGAACTGCAGTTTATGCCCCCTAATTTATAGGTGGAATTGCATCTTTCTCCATACCTGGCATTTCAGCATTCCAGTGAGTAAATCTCACTGAGTTTCCCTTGGTCCACACAAAATCATCAATGTTTCTCTGGTTTGAGAGGCCGATCCAGAAGTATTTCTCTGGTCTCAACCCCACCAAGCTGACAAGGAATGCATTATCCACCCTGGAAATATTTACACTTGTTTAAAGATCTTCTGTCTCATTGAATGATGTTAAATTTACAGGATAGTCCAGTTGTTGCAGTCTTAACATCAATGACCAGAGTAATACAGACATGAAATGTTCTTACCCATTTGAAACATCAGCTAAGTAGGAGTCTGAGGCCTCACAGTCATCTTTGGCTTCATCAAACGTCTTTGTCGCTGTTCCTACAAAGTAGCAGTAGGAGCCATGTCTTTTCCAACCCTGTAAGAAACAGAGCACTTATTAGAAGGAAGTATGATTTTAAAATGCTACATATCTATTTTGTTCATAAAACACATGTATCTGTAGTTCACCAACATATGTTTTTGAAACAGAAAGAGTCAAGTTGTTTTATTAACTGCTCATTTATCTTCTTTGAATGCAAAATCTACAGTACTTGGATATAGATGCTTAGCTGACTTCCAAGTCACGTTCATCGATATGGCCCTAAAATAATATCATCAACATTTCAGACCGTTTGCAACAATAATATTTTTGTCAGTATGACAAAAATACTTAAAAATGGTTATAGTTTACAATAGCTATTGAGTTCCCCTCACTGGATTTTTGCAGATTCAGCTGTTACTTATGGTGGTGAAATAAACTTGTTGTAATGCACCCATTATTTGGTAGAGATTTCTTGCACTTTGTACATATTCCAGTGGTTTGTTGTACATCTGATCTTTTGTAGCCAAACTTCTTGCACCCTATCGTAGTCACTCCCTCTTTGGAACTAACCCCTCCACCGTGGTGCTGGTATCAATGTTACTTTCACTTTCAGCCATGCTTGTTGCTGTCCCTCACAGTATGACATCATTAGATAAACAAGTCGGTATATTTCGGAATAAAATCGCAATATGATTTTTAAAAAATCATATTAGAAATTCTTAAAATTGTTAGTGTGAACGATATGATATGGCACATCCCTACATTCAACTGTACTTGACATTGAACCAGCAATTTTTTTAGGTTAATTTCTGAGTTTTAATCATGGCACCTGATTATCCAGTTGTTTATGAAGGCCAGATACTTTTTCGTATTTTCCATGTAAACTTCACTCACAGCTTTGCAGCCAATATCTGGATCTGCTTCTTCTCCAGTGCGTTCAGTGGTGCTCTGCTTCATACAGATAAAACCATGTGTCTCATCACACGAGCGATCCGCCCAGTTCCCATTCTGCAAGAAAGAAGCACCGTAAAAATACTGACTAGATGACATATACACATATTCATAATTTTTCTATTTTGGTCACTTAATAATAGCAAAATATGAGAGAAAAAAGAGGACAGCTGATTTGTCCACTGTATTATTGTGGGACTTTTTTATATTTGTATTTTCCTGTCATGAGTCATTGTGACCACTTGCATATTTATCTCCTACCTACCAACCATTTGGAAATAAGAAAACATGATGAATCTAACCAAAGTTCTTGATTTATTCACCCAAGTTAAGGATACAAATGTTTCATGAATGTTGCCCCGAAATTTTTGGATTTATGTTTGAAATACAGTTCAATGCAAAAAAAAAAAAAATTAATACAACTAGGATGCCACCTATGTTTCTTCATGTATGTTGTGTTCAGACATACATGCATTGATATAAGAAGGATATACTGTCTGTCCACCATCATGGACATGGTGCTCCCTACCTCTCCCCTGATAAGAACACAGTCCTCTGAATCAGTGGACACAGCAGGTTTCCCATATTCCCAGCTGGTGAAGCTGACAGTGGAGTGGTCACTCCAGTCAAACAGCCCCTCTGTCCTTATGTCATTGAGTCCAATCCAAAGCTCATCAGTGGATGCTGCAGACATGGACAGTAAAGAATTTACCTCACGTGCTCACGTGCTCTACACACTGAAATTAATGGAGTTATTCATACCATGTGGACCCTAGTAAACATGGACAATTGTAGATCATTCAGGCAGTCAGCAAGCATTGTGTTAATTATGTTGTAGCCATTATGAAGAAGCATTTTATTACTGGAATGGACTGGCTTAGGTTTTTATTTATTATTAAGTAATCAGCAAACATATTAATGAATGAGGATCTCATTTTGAGATTGTTCATATTTAGGATGCTCTGAACTAGAGCTGGGCAGTAAATCACTGAATTTGATTGATTGGAATTTACATTTTAAAACAATGCAAAACGCACATGAATTGTAAAATCGAGATTTCAACTACATGTTACATGCTACGTGTTATAATGCAGGGATATACAGCCACTAAGCACTGAAGTCGCATTATGTATTTATATGTAAAATCTTGCGTCCACTTATTTGAATTATGTCTTTTTTTAGTTGTCCATCTTACAACCTTTGCAAGACTTGCAATCATGTTGAAAACAATTTATAATGTTTGCGCATTTTAAAGCTGACTGTGAATGTGTCCTCCCTTCCTATTCAGATTTGTCGAGTTTTTGTGATTCTCATATTGAATACAAAAGAAGATTATGTTTTAAAATAAGTCTCACTCATTTACAGTCTCTTGTCCTCACTTACCGTATCCAAGTTGAGAGATGACAAAGCTGTGATCTTCCACATTTCGGATGCTGACGAGGTCCCCTTCTACTTTACGACACTCTCTCTGAGCACCAGACCATGTTTGAGGAGTGCGATAAAGGTGGAAACAGTGGCCATTGTAGGGAATCCAAGGGTTTGAACAAAATCCCTGCTCAACTGATGATGAAAACAACAAAGATATATGGTATTGAATGACTGATATCATACAGTGACTGTGTCTCATAATAAAACTATACAGAAGTGTAGAGTAGAATATTCTCCTGTACTTTGTGGAGGAGTTGGCGGAGCACCGTCTTTGTAGCAGATATAGCCCAGTTTCTTGGAGCAGGATGAACTTTGCCAAGATTGCTGCCCAGCAGAATCAAGAAACGCACAGTTGTGTCCCGGATTAGGAAGTGGATGTCCTAAAACAAGATGATGATTTGATATTCCTTCTTTACCAATGGGAGATCCATAGGTTACTAACAGTTTCACAACAGTTGCAACATTTAAATGTAATCTCAAAAAATTGTTTGTAGGACTTGCAATTTCAAATACGAATCAAATTCTTCATCTATACTAGCTTTCAAATCAAGAAACCAAGACAGCCTTGTTTTCTGTATTAGTTCATCAAGTCATTACATATCACAAGGTATGATGTTGGGTAATACTGGGTATTCAAATGATGAAAGTTAGAATTACACAGAGAAAAATGTAAATCCACATTAACTTATTTTTGGCCACTTGGGGTCAGTGTCATTAAGCAGTAGATTCAACATATATTACACCTATAGTTGATATGGCAAACTAGTTAGCAAACAGTTGCTTATTTACACATCCAGCAGATACAAAGCAAAGTTGGAATCCATTTTGGAGTCATGTTTCTAGACACCTTGCTTAATACAATGTTTTTGCTGTTATTTGTCAGTAAACTACTGTATAGCTCCGGAGTTATAGGGTTATTGCCTAAGGAGGTTTATAGCTTTTTAAACCTTGTACTGGAGTGGGGACTTACCTGTAATCCATCTCAGATAACGGAAGGGCTTCGCATCAGCCCACTGCCAGCCATGTTCTGGGTCCAGGATCAGCCCAGTCCAAAGTTTGTGTTTCCCTTCTCCCAATAATGCTGTAGGTTTGGGATGTTTGTGAAGTTGAGAGAGACAAAAAAGAAAAAGGGCAGAGTAAAGAAATCGTTCCTCTTTTACACATCGTTCCTCTTTTTTGTTGCTTAATAATATAATTCTGCAAAAAGCAAAACAAAAATCAGTCAAATAAGCAAAAATAAAGGCATCAAAACATCAGGGTCACAATATGCACTGCAGGGAAATCTTACAAGATTGATCATGTCCCTAGAGATTATCAGGTGTCAGAACTACTTTTTGTCGTTGAATTTGTCAAATTCAAATATACATTTTGGATAATTTCTGTATGAACTTACTCCTCTGTTAGTATGTATCTCTTTCAGTACCAGCAAACATCCACCAGGTGGCACCTTACCTGAGACAAAAGCCTGCTCATTGGGATCGGTGATACTGAGCAGAGAGGCAGCCTGCTGTTTGCAGCTGGCTTCAGCCTGAGCCCATGTCAGAACTGACTGTGTGTTGAGCTGGTAACATGCTCCAGTTACAGCGTTCTTTGCCCAGTGGTCTGTGGCTGTGCATCAATACAGAAATAAGGAACATAAATACACCAAATTCCTCAGTCATGCAAACATTTAATTTATTTCTATAACCTAAAATTTAGCTCTCATATTGCATGCTCTATATTGCTGACCAAACCAGTGGTAGGTATTAAAATAGGTCAACAATTTGTAATAAAATGTAATGTATGCTCTGAAATCAAATGAATCTGCATGGAGGTGCATGTAGTGCACTTAAATGCAGTACTTACAAGCAGTCGGGCAGTATCCCCACTGTTCATGTTCAAATTTTGTTCCAATCGCACACCATGAACGCTTCGTTGAGGAGTCATACGTAGTGCAGTCTCCATACCAACGGTCTTTGTACATGAAGGGAAACATGCAGATCTTACCAAACGCATTTCCGCCAATGGAATAATATTCTGAAAGGGAAAAGAGAGGTTGATCAAATGAATTCTTCTGAAATTGAATTGTCAGAAATAAATTATTCTGCACAGATGTATTGTTTTTGCTATTGTTGCAGGGGCCAACAGTAGCTAAACAATATCTGAGGCAGAGTAACACAACAGCATGAAGTAAATTTGCTCTTGTATTGTGTTCTTCAGCCTGAGATTCCCAATGACATTTCCCTTCAAAGCAGAGGTTTTCATACTGTACCTCTGTAGGTTCTCGAGCAAGCACCACTGTTTGTCCCTGAGATTGTGAGTTGGTTGTTCACCCCGACAGTTCTGGAGAGAGCAATCGATTCATCAGGTTTTACTTCAATGTAGAGCTGTGTCCCTATGAGGCCAAGCAGTGTCTCATTCTTGCATTCCCACTTTTGGAGGTCAGTCTTGTCGTCACAATCATAGAGGCTTACTTCACTCCCCACACTTTTGCCCTGCGCTCCCAGGCACTTTTTGTTTGAGGTGACAAAAAGCCGATTACCGCTCGTCCAACGCACATCAAGGCAGCGGTTGGATTTTTTCAGCAAACAAAAACCAGTGGCCCTGTTGGTGAGTTGGAATGGGGAGTCTGAAGAGGGATATAAAAAAAAGATTTTTAAAATTTTGTTGCACAAAAGTTTGCACGTGCATAGTTTTTTTTCAGGAGTACAACATTTTAAACAACTCAACTGTGACAGACAGACTAGAGATTGACTCAAAGCATCCTTGAAAACAGTCAACAGTCATAATTTACAAAATATTCCTAATCAGCCTCAGCCATGGTTTTGACTATCATGCTGTAGAGAGAGTCTAAATTAATTTCAGTTCATCAAATAAGCAAACAGATGAATGAGAATTGTTGAGTCATGTTGAGAGCTTACAAACTTGCATTCAGAATATCTTGCATAAGAAAGCTTGAGTGCATACTGTACCATTTCTTGTTGAACACTGAGATGTTGGGATGAAGAGCAGAAAGGCTGCTAGAGTTATCCTTGGGGTCAGCATTCTTCTGATAAGTCTCAGAGCAGCAGACATTGTCCATGCATTGCAAGCAGGGGACTTATGAGCTTGAACATGAAAAGGAAGGAATCTTAATACCACTGACACTGTCAGTTTTTTTTCTTTTCATTGAGAAAGTGTCATGTTTCAGATTGGCGCATTTCAACATTTTGCTACTGGTAAAAAAGGGGGGGTTGGGAGGGAAGTAGGGGAAACATACACAAAAACACGCACTTTCTTGCTCGCACGGATGTCACTCACCAAAAATGGCAAAACGTGGCCCCATTCACTTCCTATCCTGCAAAAAAATGATGTGTAAGAGATTTCTACTAAACATGACTCATCAGAGTCAATGGTCCAGACCAGCATCCACCTTTACTTTGATATCTGTCGCTGATGTCTGTGAGGACTCAGGACCTGCCCAGTCTGACGCTGGCAAGAGCCGACTTTTCATTGCATTTAATGAAAGAAGGGGAAGTAAACAACATGGCTACTCTGAAAAGAAGAGAATAAAGATTGAAAGAGATAGTACGTTTGCAGGCGTACACTGTTGCAGCAAACACTGTGTTTGGTTCTCTGTTCAGTGATGGCATGATTATATGGATTTATTTTGATCTGTGTTGATCACCAGTGTATGCTGTTGTCTCTTCATATTTCCAGTAGATGATCAACACTCTATCATATTAACTAAATATCTTGCATCTTGTATTTTGATGAGTTGCAACCTCCTGCTGTTCTTGTATATCTATGACCTGGATGACTGAGAATCTTCACAGACAAGACTTTTGAGGCATAGTTGTTCTGCCATCAAACTGTCTTTGTTTCCCAAAACAGAATAATAGGAAGGATTCATGCATACCGACCCCATGCATGTTGAACTGAATCTCAAAGGTCCAGGTGAAAGTTGAGAAAGGTTCAACTTTTTGCAGATTTCCTCTGACGCACTGGAACGCCAACCTGGGAACAGTCAGTCACCTCATTCTGATTCCATTTATTTTAGATTAGCAGTAAGCTAGTGAGTTTTGATTAGTTTGCTGAGGAATGAAAAGGGATGCTTAAAAACAAGAATCCACTGTCTGTACAGTAGAAGTGCTATTATAGCTGTAAGGAGGCACAGGATTACTTTTGAGGTTATTAGAGCAGAGTGATATTGCTCTGTTGCTGATGAAGAGAAAATTTTGTGCATCCTGAGTGTAGCAACACAATATCCTGTTTTGGGCCAGAGGCATTCAGATGTTGAGGTTTCTTCTCCAACTCTTCCTTAACATCTATCATAGCACTTTGTATTTTCACTTCCTCTTTGGTTATTCTCCTTTTTGGGTTGGAGGATTGTGCTGAAATATGAACCTTTGTGACTGCAGTGATAGTTTTTATAAGGCCTGTTAAGTTGTCTCCTATCACTATCTCCTAACATGTTCAGGGTCACTGTCAGTTTGGTCTAGTGATAATAAATGGAGGAAATAATTGTGTTGTAATCATAACTGCAGTTACAGTGTTATTACTTCATCATCATGGACACAAAGTGGACGAGGATTTTTGTTTGGAAAGGTTGTCACAAAGAAGAATGATCAAGAAGAGATTGGTTTGGTGGAGGAAAAAAGGCCACAGTGATCTGAAAATGCTTTCCAAAACCTGAAAGTGCATAGTGTTGAGTTATGCAACATGGACATGGTTTCCCCTCCATTTTAATTAAGCTTATGGGTTATCTTAATTTTGTTTTTATGTGTGTACATGTGTGTTTTGTGGCCTTTTACCTCTCTCTGATTGTGCTCCCCTTTGGCCCATGAATTCCTGAAGATGCACAAACCTTTGTTCAGGCCTTTTTATAGCTAGCTAAAGTAACACAAGTGAGGCATGCATTAAGGGTCATAAAGACAAGCAACGGTAATGCAGTTTACTGAGCAGTTTTCTCAGTACATGCTGGACTTTAAGCCAGAGTTTACCGATAAGGACTCCGCTTTTTAGCTTGATTGTTGTCGTAAAAGTTGCACTCAAATAATAGAGGCACAGCTGTTAATCAGAGGGTGTGTTGGGGTGGCAGTCATGCTTTAAGGATCTTGTCTTTTCTCTGGATTTTCCTTTTGGATTTCGGATTTTTTTTTCTTGCCATGTGTCCTTTTTCTCCAGACATGAAGCAATTGTTTGTTCTGCTGCCAGGTAAAGGTCTTCATAGCTATTTATTATGCAAACCTCTGTATCTGTAGAGAGAAGTCACCAGAGTTGTCACATATACAGACATAGACAAGTTAGGGTTAGGGTTAGGATGCAGTGTTGTTGAGATAAACAAAAAAGAAAGATTGCCACGATAGAACGATATAGCCACATTTCCCTCCTCCTCAGATTCTTTTGTTCTTATCTCTTTGCAATAAAACTCTCTTTACAGTGTTGTTGGTCGTTGGATCCTCTTGTTCTGATGGGGAGTTCAACTGTACATCTGGAGAATGTGTTCCAGCTGCACATGTCCGTGATTTTAGGACGGACTGTGAAAATGGCTCAGACGAGGAGTTTTGTGGTATGCTGGCACTTCAGAAAAACATTTTCAAGTTCACTAGTTACCCAAGACTATCAGACCAACATATAATAATACTTACATATATAATATAATAAAACAGAATAAACAACACAGCAAGAATGCTTTCAGGTTATTGAATCTGTGAATTTAATACTTCCTGACTTTGCCCCCCCTCCTTGTTAAGGATCATGCAGCTTTGAGCATCACTCCTGTGGTTGGAATGACACCAGTGCTGGCTCCTACCACTGGAGACGACAAATGGCAAACATCACCTCAATACCTGGAGTGGACCATACTACAGGAAGTCCATGGGGTGAATGCTAACCTTCTGTCTTGTTCCATTTGTGTTGTCACTTTGTTGATAATTCATCTGATTTTATCTGAGATAAAAAATATTTTATAGGATTTCACGATCTAACCATTGACAGTTACTTATTGTTGGACATTTGTCTGCTGAATACAGGACATGTCATGCATTTAGATGGCAGACAAGGTGGTTCCTCGCCAGCTCAATTGGAGTATTCTGTTGACAAGCAGACAGCTCTGGGATGTCAGATCAGGTACTGAAAGCAAATTGTTTAGTTTTTCTTTTTTTGTTTTTTTTTAGATGTTTTCACTGGAAATCATTTGTCTTGAATATGTCATTTTTGTGTTTTGTCTGTCAATGTGTTTCAGCTTCTGGTACCACATGTATGATGGCTCATCATTATCACCCCTTAAAGTAACAATGGTCCGAGGCGCTGAGGAGAAACTCTTGCTGGAGATTCCTGCAAGTGAGACAGATGGGTGGGAGAACGCCACAGCCGTTATTGGTAATCAGCCAGCAGGATACAAGGTAAGTGAAATACTCTGTATGCTCTTTACACAGACATACAGTAGTCATCTAAAAGTATTTCCTCAGAGCAGAGGTTTTCAAACTACAGGCACAGGTGACATAGAGGGAGTGACAAATCTGTGTCCTTCATTCATGGAGTCCGAACTCTGCACACATATGGAAAAACACTTTCAGAGGATATCATTACATCTGATGTCCATTGCAAATAAATGTATATAAATCCACTTCAAAATCATAGAAAAAAGGTGCACCTTACAATTACATAACTTCCTTGAGAATCATCACATTTTAAGGTTACTTCATGATCGAAGTCATCAGGTGATAGTTGTCTGTATTTGTGTATTTTTTTTCTTTTATTGTTCCTCTTATTTTTATTGGGTCTTTATCTGCTCTTTTTCCTGTTCTTATAGAACAACTAGTTTCCTCTTGTTGCATTAATAAAGCACCTTAGGTTTAATTATTTTACTTGACATTTTGTTTATCTGGTACATATCTTTAGTAAGTTTGTGCTGCCATACAGACGCACAGCAAATCTGGGCTAGGTAGTTTATCAGAATTCAGATATACTGGTTGGTTTCTGGGGTTTAAGGCAAAGTGAAGCTGCCATGTATGTATAGTCTGTTGGCTTCTGTGTACTTGGTTTACTTAAAAACAATAAGTACATAAACAGTGAGTGGAAGGCACTGGATGGTCAGTAGAGGCCCCCCTGTTAATTTTTTCCCTCCAGGGCATAAAATCTAGTCAGTGGAGACATACTTCTCAAGAAACAGTTTATTTTTTCTATGTTACAGCAATCAGCTCCTTCAGGGTTAAAAATGACCCTAAATCATTTTGGGTATTTATTTTCAGAATAAACTTTGAGTAAAACATTTTTCTTTCTGTAGCTGCAATTGTCATTCAGCCGTTCAGTTTTCAGCCCCAAGGACATCATGCTGGATGATATCAGCTTTGAGAACTGTAGAGAGGGAGATGTCCCTGCAGGATCAGACCAACTCTCATGTGATTTTGAAAAAGACACCTGCTCATGGTACAATGACTACACTGCCAGCCTTTTGTGGAAGAGGGATAAAAAGGGATTTAATGAAAACCCAGCTGGGAATGGTGAGTATCTTATTGACAGTAAACAAGATTTTTCGTCTTAGCAATTAGGACCACGAATGTTGTGGCACTGGCTAAAATATATATAAAACTTTATAAAATAATTGTCTCACGGTTTGTTTGCAAATGATTGAATTCTGTTTTGATTAATGTTTTACAGAGCATCCCTACTTTTTGGGAATCGTGGTTGCACATTGTGGCACCTTGATTAAGCACAATATAAATTGAAACAATAAGGGCCTGAAAACCTGATTATCATTTAGAGTCGCTCTGCAAAACTCAAGGTTATGTAATAATGCAGTTATGGATATACTTTGAGTTTATAATGAGCATTAGTGGTACTGACAGTATTAAATTACCACAGGTTGATTGCCACACCAGGAACGTGGAGTCTTTGGGGCCCCTAAAATTCTGGGCAATGGCCTACTTTGCTCTCCAGGGTGATAATCCAGCCTTTTAAATAACTCAGCAGCACTTACATCTTGTTATAAACCCATATGTATGTTCTATTGTAGTTGTTTATTTCATTTTATTGGATTATTGTATTTATCAATTCCTGCCTGAGGTCCACACATTAAAAGATGTCAAAAGAAAAACAACAGTACAGCGACATTGAAGGACACAACTATTCATAAAATTAATGACTAACTAGAACGACATCAGACAGAAGGTGTATTTTCTGCTTTCTCTTACTAAATACAGTTGTTGATTTCATCTATGTGGTTAAATTTGTATTCGATGATTTAGAGAAAAGAGATTTTTACTCCTTTTTTTTTCTCCTTCCTCCACAGGCTACTACATGCTCATAACTGCTAAACAAGACTTAAATATCTCATCAACGGCCAGACTCCTCAGCTTCCCACAACCTGCCGGTCAAGTCATATGTGTGAGCTTCTTGTACTACATTTTTGGCAACAGCATTGGTAGGTGCCTCACTGTCCACTTTTTCAGATCCTGAACTCGGATTAATTCTAACCACCTGTAGCTTTTCCTCTATAATACACATATTTAAGTTTTGTTTATATTCTTATTGTCAGGTTCATTGAAGTTTATTGCAAAGTATTCTGGTGAAGAGGAGACAGTTGTATGGATGAGAAGCGGCACTCAGGGAAACAAATGGAGATTTGCAGATCTTACCTTCAACAGTAGCAAACCAATACAGGTATTCTAATTGCTTTTTGTGCATATTCCTCTGCTGATCATGAGAAGGTTTTATTTCTTGTCAAGAGCCATGACATACAGAGCAGTTATCAAGATGTGTTAGATGATAGCCAAGAATTGAAGCATATATGACTTCAAACACAAATCTCTTAATTGTGTTTCTCTCTCACTGTATCTTCCAGCTAATACTGTATTACCATTTTCTTTCCATTCTTATTGAACTATAATAATGAGTTAGCTTCAGTGCACCCTCAATAGATTCGATTTCGTTTGTCATTGGCCCTTTTTTGAACAGTCGCGTAAATAAATGTGTTTCATGACAAAATTGAACTCTTTATCTTGAAACCTGCACTTTAATTAATGTATGTTGTTCTACAGTTTATAATAGAAGCCATGGTGGGTGGAAAGCAAGGCAGCATAGCCATTGATAACATAATGGTGTCCAGTAGTGGCTCTTGTCCAGCTGAGAGAGAGTGCAGCTTCCAGAGTTCCCTCTGTGGTATGCTACCCCATCCCACTACAAACTTCAGCTGGAGCCGGATCACAGGGACTTCCCAACCAGCCAACTCTTCAGGCCCCGCCACAGATCACACTCTGGGGACAGAGCAAGGTTTGCAACTCCTTGAGATACAGTCTCAGTGGGCTAATTATGAGTTTTCCAAATCATGTCAGAAATAGAGAAAGGTGATACTTTTTTGTTTGCCTCTTTATAGCTAAATACATCTCAGAGTCATCAGCATATAGGTTTATCTCATATCAGCCTTGGATGTTTGCTCAGATTTTGTATTCTGAAACAAAGAAACATTCAAACTTTAAAGCATCAAACTTTAAAAATTTCAAAGGCCAATTTTCCAGGAAGAAAATGCATCTTGTTTGTAATTGTAATATCTCTTGAGGATGATGTATTGCCATCAATGATCATTGTAGTCACTGTAGATAACTTTTTGTGATCGTGTGCTGTTAAAAACAGTGTGCATAACTGTGCTTTATGTGTAGGTTATTACCTGAGTGCCCAGTTGTGGAGTCACCCCGTGGGGTCCACAGTCGCAGTGATGACTGCAGTGATGGAGCCCACCACATCTAATGAAGAATGCCTGATGTTCTGGTACTACATGGAGGGAAGTGAAGTGGGGGAACTCAGTGTTTACCTTCACACCCCTGACAACCACAGACTCTCCACCAAGCTCTGGACCAGAAGTGGAGATCAGGGGAAGCACTGGAGGCACGGAAGAGTCACACTTCTCAGTCCCAATACCCCGTATCAGGTATCAGGTGGTTAGTTATCAGAAAATGATTATTGAATCAATGACTAAATCATTGCACATTTTTGGAAAACATCTTAACACTCTTTTAAACATTTTTACAGATTAGAGTGCTTATTAACTCTTTAAATGCAGATAATGACATGTTAGTATGAGTTTTAAGGTTGACTTGACAGACCTATGTATATACAGTACAGTAAGTATGGATTATAGGTAGTAAATAAAAGTAGGAATCAGGCACCACTGACATTCGGCTCCGTTGTCCACTGCATCTAAAAGGCAAAGCTATGTGTAAATAATACAGGTCATCTTATAATTTAAAATTTGTCATTCTGAGTGACAGGTGATTTTTGAGGCGGTGGCTGGGGGTGGACCGAGGAGAGATGTGGCCATTGATGATCTCGCTGTCTTGAATGGCGCCTGTCCCCCGACAGGTTAGTGACCACTGCAAACTTCAAGCATTACAGTTAAACAAAGAAAATGGATGAGAGATGAAAATTAATGTGTGTATGCTGAAACTTTTTTTCTACCTTTATGAGCCGTATTTTATGTGTGTTTGTGTTATTCCTTGCAGGTTTCTGTGACTTTGAAATGGACTTATGTGGTTGGGTGAACAATCCTCCAGCAGAGTCTGGCGTTGACTGGGACTGGCTGTCAGGTGTCAGTGACCGTGATTTAACTCCACCAAAGGACCACTCCACAAATTCACCTTTGGGTAAATCGACTCACACATACTTTCACTACCAGGTCTTTAAGAGTTTTATACCTAATGTGCTTGCAGTGTAAATGATGAAATGAAAATAGACAGCAAAAATGTATCTGAAGTTGATATGAGGCTGCAGCAAACTGAATTTGACAATAAAGTAGATATCATCCAGTTACATTCTTATTTCTATAAAATTCCTGCTTTGTCAAATTTTTACAACTGTTCTGTTTCATACTAACATCAGATAAACTTTTAAAAAGCTTGTTGCACAGAGTGAGGACTGTGGATTTAGTCCCCCATCTCTTACATCGACTGTTAATGGTCTATATCAATAGCAGGGATGATACAGCAAAAACAACCTGTGTAAGTGATCAAATGGACATCTGGCTTTTGTTTTATGACAGACTACAAAAATTGTGAACCAATTATTTAGATATTTGTCAGTTAAGCTTTAAAAACTGTAACAGACTGGCTGGGAATTTATCAGTGGAGTAAGTACTGGTGAAAATAGCAAAGTATGTAGCCACAGTGCAAATCTGGAATTATGTCTCTGTGTGTACATTTTGGATATTTTATGCTGTGTTTTTCTCTCTTTAGGCCACTTTGCCTTCTTCATGCCCTATATGTCTGAAAGAGCAGAAATTGCCCGACTGGAGAGCGAGACGATGGAGGCAGTAGACCGAGCTTGCCTGGAGATCTGGCACTACACCCAAGGATGGTTACAAAATAGTGAGTGCAGTCTATTCTCTGTGTCAGTACACTTTTTACATCTATTTTATATTTATTCTGAAGACATATTTTAATGAATATACATCATATTGACACATGATAATTTTCTGAAAATGGTGTTAGACTTGCAGCCAAATGTAACCTAGACACCAGAATATTCACAAGTCAACTAGATTTTGTTCTGACCTACAAGTCTAAACAACTTTTGACTTGTAAATGTACAAATTACAGGAGCGTCATTGCCAAGATAGCAACACTACATGGAAGATAAAATATACAGTTCACAAGATCTAAATGAATTAATGAATAGAATACAGTAATGACTATACAAGGACAAGGAGTATTAAAGCTTTATAAATCACTTTCTGCGTGTGGTGCTCTGATGTGCATGCTTAATTGCAGATCGAATTGTTCTGTACATAGTTTTAATCTTCAGGTTTTTGCATCATTGAGACGGACAAACAAAACTCAAATCCGGTCAATAAATGCAAATTTTGGTCTTTGATGGAGAGTTTTGTTGTTTCCAGGACCCTCAGGGATTACACTAACAGTGTTAGTGAACGAGGCTGCTGGACTGCGTCCTTTGTGGAATACAAGTGGATTTACAAATAACACATGGATCCGAGAGAGGGTGGACTACAGTGCATCAGGGCTTCACCAGGTGTCCGGTCATACTGCAATGTACCCTGATAAATACTGCTCCTGAATGACCCAGCGCACATTTCTAACTGAACTGTCATCCTTCATCACAGATTATTTTACAAGCCAGTGGTCCCAACTCAGGAGGAGAAAGCTTTTCCCTGGATGATGTCCACATCATTAGGGACAAGTCTTGTGATGACATTATCCCAACTACCACCCCAAACCCTGCCACCTCGACCACCACTCCTCCTGCCTCTCCCATGGACTGCACTTTTGAACAAGGTGACTCAGGAACAACAAGAGCCTCACTAAAGGCTCTTAAAATCTGTCTTAGCAGCAGTGAAGAAGAATTAGCTAACTCCAACATGTTTGACTTGACAGATATTTTTCTCAAGAGTTAAAGACTCATTTTTACTGTGTTTTGTTTGAATCATTTTCAGATTTTTAAATATTATAAACGGTCAACATTTTCTAACCTTTGCATTCTTATCGACTCAATTACAGAATAAACAAGTTATTAAAAAGTTATGAGTTGTTTTTAGCTACAATGGATTCATAATCCATACATTACTGAAAAAATGTGTCTGTCAATGTGATATTGTGATTTCTCCATTGTTTGGTGGATATAGTCTTCTCTATTGTCTATTTATCCCATTACCTATATTACAAATACAGCGTTTTAAGATTTCAATTTATATTTTGTTAAACAGGTCTATGTAGTTGGGTCCAGGAGGTCAGTGATGATTTGAACTGGACTCTCAGTAGAGGAATTCAAGTGGACCAACCATGGGATGGACCCCAGTATGATCACACTGGTGGAAATATTCAAGGTATTGACTGTTGACAGTAATCCAAGCACCAACGCTGGGAGTATTTTTGAAGACTGGAAGCAAACTTGAAATGGAAACCTGACCTGACATATGAAGTGAAGATGGGACTGTAAAGAACATCAGTTGCCATAGCAACCATTGTACTACAAGCAATTTAAACACATTGACTTTATGGGCGTTTTTCAAAATTCTGACATTTAAAATTATTAATAGTAAATAATAGAAAATAGAAAATAATAGTTATTTGTAACCCTATACCTTATCAGTTTTTTATTGCTATTTAGTCAGCTTATAGTACAGATGTCCGTATGTGTTCTTTAAAAAAATGCCTCTGACTTGTGTCATGTTATATTCAGTGATTTGCCACTCTGTGTTTTCTTTGTCTACGAAGGTGTCTTCTTACTGCTGAATGGATTTGGATCAAAGGATGGGGAGAGAGCAGTCATCTCCGTTCCTGCCATCACTCAGGCATCACATGTCTGTGTTGGATTCTGGTACTACATGCTCGGACCTTCAGTATCCAGCCTGGATCTGCTGGTTGAGAAAGTATGTATCCAAGTGCTTCAAAGCTTCTGTTACAGACTCTGCTTCTGTTACTTTTGAGCTATGATAAGTTTCTTTGTTGCTTTTAGAAATCCTCTGAGGAGTTAGTCTGGACTCGCCGAGGGACCCAGAGTTCAGAGTGGATTAACGCACAAGTAACCATCACCATGAACAATACCATACGGGTAAATTTCAACTTAACTATGTACTGAATTTGTGTTTGCTCTAAGGCTGTACCATTTTTTTTCTTTTAAGGCTGACACTGATGTCAATATTTAAAAGTTAAATTAATTCAAAATCAAACTCGATTGCGAGATTATGTGTTCTTTATCTCAGTTGAAAAAAGTGAAACAACAAGAGAACTGTAGCACTAAAGCCAATTTAAAGCTGTGTGTATTCCCCCTTTGTCCATAGGTGATGTTCACTGGCCATAGAGACACCAACAGTAAAGGATTCATTGCCATTGATGACATTGCAGTTAGGGAGGGGGCCTGCAGTAATGAATGTGCGTAAACACAAACCCACCATTGCCTGATGTTCAAAACATTTTAGAGATTATCACAACTTTGCCCTTTTTTACACCATTTCAGATGTGTGTGGGTTTGACTCCAGCTTGTGTGGCTATGAGAACGATGTCAGTCACAGGGGTCGCTGGGTTCGCCAAAGAGGCCCACAATATGAGGTTGATCACACCTATGGGACTGAAAATGGTAGAGTAGAGTATCCTCATTTGAAACAGAATCTACAATGATCAAAATTATGCAAAACATCAGTCATACTGTAACAAGATAAAACACATGACAGCATTTGAAGCAGCTCTCACTCTCTCCGTGATGTAGGTTTCTACATGTCTGTGATGATATCAAACTCTACACAGACTGAAGTAGCTCAGTTGCTCACACCTGAGTTAACCTCAGCTACAGAGATATGTCTACGCTTTTGGTGAGTCCTGTGTTGCCATTACACACATTTATACACTGAAGTAGTCTGAAGTACGTTTTAATGTTTATTGATCTACTGTATTTGTTCAGGTACTGGTTACCTACAGGACCTTCTAACACTGTTTCCGTGCATGTGCTGCGGAGCACAGACCTGACTGATGCACTTTGGGAACGATCTGGAATGCCTTCCTCGGGCTGGGAGGTGGCAGAGGTCACTGTGTCCTCTCCTGCAAAATTCAACGTAAGCTGGTTTTTGCAATCATCTCTTTATACTTTCTACAAATCAAACTCTGTCCTTTGCAGTGAGTCACTGAACTGCATGCTGTGTTTTTCAGTCGCTCCTGTAAGCCTGCTTCCTAAAAAACAGTTTGTGTTCTCAATAGGTGGTGTTTAAAGCAATTGATGTGCCAGGTACTACCTCTACAGTGAAATTAGATGATATTTCTGTGAGGGATGGGGCGTGCAGTCCTCCAGGCAGCTGTGACTTTGAGTCTGGACAGTGCACCTGGGTCAACATCCCCAAAGAAGATGGACATGACTGGGTGCTGGCCACTGGAGGGTTCCAGGGTCCACCAACAGACCACACCACTCAGACCCCAGAGGGTACAACCTTAAATATACCTCAACATAATAAGATAAGCATGAGCATGGAGTAGAAATCTCAGTTCTGCCCCAAGATCCCAGTAATAGTGGAGCAAACCAACACAGAAGTCTTTATATATTGCACCCAACAAACCTCAAAAATGATGATAGGTATTTTTTTGAATTTGTTGGAAATACACCTCAGGGCACAATGAACACAAGCAAATTATACTATTCTTGCACAAAGACACATCCTAGATCAATGCAACTAAAAAAGTAGGAAAATAAATTACTTTAAATAACAAAAGATTGTGCATCCTCTTTGCCCATTCTCACTCCTTAATGCTGATATTCTTAACATTTTGACAATTTAATTTTTTTCTTTGTTTTCCACTTGAAACCATGGCAAACCTCAAGAAATGGTTGAATATAAAATTATCTGACTGATTCACTTTTTTTTTTACTCCTGACTCATTTCCTGTTGGTGATATGACCTCTTCCCTCCCTTACACTGAAAATAAGTCCCTCATTTTATATTTATATGTTCTTATTTTGCTTTCAGGTCAGTTCTTGTTGAGCTCATCACTGCACCAGGACCACAGCAGTCTAGCACAGGTCTTGTCAGAATGGATCCAACTGAGAGACAGCACTTCCTGTCTCACCCTATGGTATCATATGAACAGCAGGTCAGCAAAAGAAAATTACAAACCACCGCCTTTTTCACACCAAAGAGTATGTGACAAAGCACTTTATCCTGTTCATCCTGATTAGTTTCCTCATTGGCTTCCCCAGGAAGTGTGCACAAATGTCATTTAGGCATGAATCACCTGCCACACTTTGTGCAAGACTTCTGTGGCAGAGTTCACTCTTTACACAGATCTGTTGTATGAAAAAGATCCAAAATCAATGGTTTCAACCCACCAAGAACTTGAAAATAGGATCCATCTAAAATCTAATGTACACTGTTTGTGTCAACATCCAGGATTTTTCTTTTGCAAGTTAGATAGAAGTAATTTTGCAAAGTCAAACTAACTTGACTGAAGCTAAGATAAGATAAGATAAGCCTTTATTCGTCCCACAGTGGGGAAATTCACAAAAAGCTGTTTTCACATATACACAAAACATGACATTCATCTGTTGTTTGTCAGTGATTCAGGTACATTGAAGGTGTACATGCGTTCAGGACCAGCAGAGCAAGATCTGATGTTCAACACTAACAGCAGTGGACACCGCTGGAGCAGGTTCTCTCAGTCTGTAGAGACAAACAGACCTTTCCAGGTAACCCAAAACAGACTCCCTGGTAGAAATAATGATAAAAAGAATGAATATTTTATCAATAACATTTAACATTTATTGATTTCCTCATTGACTTCATGCTCAGCTACTGATCGAAGCAGAGACCAACAGCAGAGGATTTATTGCAATTGATGACATCAGTGTCACACCCGGTCTTTGTCAAGGTACTGATATTGTTTCTATAGTTTATCACTGAAATGTGTTTGGTGCCCATTAAATAGGAAATAAACAAAACTATTTTCTTTCTCTTGAAGTGAATGAAACAAGCTTGGTATTTGTGGGTTGTTCATTTGAAAATGGCACATGTGGCTGGGAGGACATCAGTGTTGGCCAGTTGCAGTGGGTGAGAGGAAGGAATGCTACTGAGGACATTGGACCCTCTGTTGACCACACAGTGGACACTGATCTGGGTGAGACCACACGCTAACTCTTCCTGTACTGTCTTTATTTACAATCATGGGTCAGGTTGTGGGAATCTGCACAGACTGACTGTCTCAGACTGTAGAGCTTCAAATCCATGGCCTTTCTCTAGCCATGAGGCCACTGACACACTGACAACACAGGCAACAATAAAAGTTAGAGCAAAGAGGTTATCAGAATAGTTTATGCATGACCGAAATCAAATCAGCACAAAAGCAAACATAATCTGTGTACAGTCTCAAAGCTTGGACCCTTTCCATTCACAAAATACTCAAATTAACCTTCATAGTTACAACCCACTGAAGAGGGAAGCAGCAAGGGTACACTTTAATCTTTTAGCCATTTTTGATCATATATTTCCGATCATAAAACAATGTTTTGGCTATTACAATGAGACGTTTGTAAAGAGGGTAAAAGAAGCTGAATATGGAAGTGAGATTTCTCTTCTTGTGTTTCCTCTTTTACAATATGCATGGTACCAGTGCTGTCTGTAGATAGTGTTAGCCAGTTTCTACATCCCCATCCTTGTTTTTGTTCAGGCTTTGGCTTCCTTGATTTTAATGCTTATGCTAAACATGACATCAACACTTGTGTGATTTATTGTTGAATGATGCTGTTGGGTCCACTGCCATCACACCTCAAATTGTAATGTATATGTTAATTTAGCACCACCACATGTCCTTGTATTGCCTAAACTTCTGAAACAGGTATCAAACAAGAGGGGAAATCCATGAATCATGGTGCTTCCCTGTCAAAAATAATCAGTCCCCAAGATCACAGCAAGAAAAGCAGTATAAAAGACCTCTTACCTACATTGTATAGTAAGCTCCATGTCAACTTGCATAGAAATAATAAAGTTCAATTCTTTGGATTCTAATCTGATTCTTTCAGGTTGGTACATGGCAGTGAAGCCTGACAGAGGAGATCAAATGAGTCCTGCTGCCATGCAGAGTCTCGCCATGAAACAGGCCAGCGCCACCTGCACGCTTCACTTCTACTACAACATGTTTGGAGAAGGTGTGTTTTACATATGCAAGTATACATCATGTATGCAGCCATTATAATCATCAATCACACTCTTGCTCTCTGTGTATGTGTGAATACAGATACAGAAGAGCTGAAAGTGGTCCTAATGGAGAGCTCCAGGACTACCACACTGTGGTGGCTGTCTGGTAACCATGGTGATATGTGGCATCACGGTGAGGTAACGGTTGGTCGAACTCCTCAGGACTTCACCATCCTGTTTGAAGCCTCCAGGGCTTTCACCAGTCCTGGACACATTGCAATTGATGACATAGACTTCACCAACTGCACCCTGCCTGGTGAGCTACCTGCTCTGCCTGCACACTCCACCATGTGTTTCAGATGGCCTCTTTTTTTTTTTTTTTTTTTTTTTTTTTTAAAGATAATGCACATTTATGATTTTTTTTTTTGTTTCCCTCTCAGGACCTGAGCCTTTGTGTCCAGAGAATATGTTTATGTGCAGCAACAGTGCATGTGTGGAGCACAGCCAAGTTTGTGACTTCAGCGATGACTGTGGGGACTCGTCTGATGAGAACAACTGTGGTGAGATGTCACAAACGTTCAAATGTTACTGAAATAAGTAAATTCGTATCCATGAAGTTGCTGTAGACTATTCAGACGTTCTCTGTGTACTTCCTCTTGTGCTGAACATTGTTTCATAATTTCCCTTAAAAGCGCTAAACATTTTGATATTGAGTAAGAGGAATACAGTGATTTTAAATATCATTCCTGATTTGTATGATTTAGGTTAGTGAAAATATAGTAGTCTATGATCTGAATTTGAATTTATCTGCCAGTTTGTGTTGCATTTTTGAAATGTATTGCACATTATTAATTAATTGATGGACTTGAAATTAATTAAGACCTATTTTTTATAATAATTTCAGTAATTTTTCAAGCAAAAGTGAATTTCCCCACTGAGGGATGAATAAAGGAATATCTTAAAGATCTTAAAAATGCCCAATATTTCCAGCTGCTCAAATGTGAGAACAAAACATTTAAACATGTCACCTTGGACTCTAGGAAATTCTGATTAGTATTTTTCACTGTTCGCAGATTAGTTGATACTGAAAATAACTGTTTGTTGTAGCCCAGCACATTGATGGGTTTATATTCTTGGTCAGTAGTTCACAATTTGTCTACCTCTCAATCCCTTTTGTCTTAAACTAATATTGATGTAGAACAACAAGGTGTTGTGGAGCGCTGCAGCTTTGAACAAGGCCTGTGTTCCTGGGCCCAAAGTGATGTGGACACACCTGGAGCTGAGTGGATGTATCACAAAGGACAGGACGCCTGGCCCCATCATGGCCCACCTAGGGATCACACCCAGAACTCTGCTGCAGGTATTCATCC
The DNA here is from genome assembly GCA_037975185.1 of Centropyge bicolor. NCBI lineage: Eukaryota > Metazoa > Chordata > Actinopteri > Pomacanthidae > Centropyge > Centropyge bicolor. Next base: position 33,215 of record JBBMOC010000044.1, read on the forward strand.
TTAGGGGTGTTCATTCTGAATAACTTTACTTGCTAGATGGTTAATGTCCTTGAATTAAGTTTCTACTGTAATCAATAAGGCCATAACTTTCAACTGCATTATCTGATTTAATTATACAGGTCACTATGTCATTCCTGGGACTCACCTGACTGAGAAGGGCCAGACATCAGAGATTCTCTCCAAAACCCTACTACCCAGCTCTAACTGCTCTGTGGGTACACGAAAGTGCATATAGCATACGCCATTTTGAAGTCTTCCTACAAAAGAGTCCTCTAAATATGTACAAGCCAACATGGATGACATCCTGACAGGCTGACAAAAACCTGAAAAACAAAGTGGTGAACCAACATTTCTATCCCTATTGCCAAGCTGGTGACGTGATTTTAAAAAGCGTGGAACATGTATTTCTGATATGTGTGTTCTATGTTTTGACTCAGCAGTCACATTAATCTCTGTATTACTTATCTTGCACAGCAAAACTAAAAACTTTGGAACACCTCTGAATATATTACAGTGCTACCATGCTGCTGTCTGTGTGTGCAGCCTTTACTTCTGTCTCATGCTTATCCCTGAGAAGTACATTATTAACCACTCTTGCAAGCTGATCACAGTTCATAAGACTGACATGTTTGGATAAAGTAAGCGATTAATTCTTGTTTTTAAAGCACATCATCACGTCACTATGATGACTCTTATTGTGTCTGTGTAGGTGAGATTCTTCTTCTTCAGCCTGGATGATGATGCTGCAGCCAGACTGACAGCTCAGTTCAGGACGTCACGGTCCGGTAGTAACGACGCTGTGTTATGGCTCAGGAAAAACTCACACAGTTACAGCTGGCAGAGAGCAGAGGTCACGTTCTCCTCCTCAGATAACAGCAAGGTCAGTGAGTACACAGATAATTAAACGACAGATAGGAGCTTCAGTCCTTTAGGGCCTTATTCATGAAAATGTTCTCGGATTGTTAACGCTATAATGTGAGAATGCAAAGATAAAAGGTTTTTTTTTAAAGCTCCTCTCATCAATATTTTACTACAAACAGTGCCTCAGAGGACTACATATTTTGTTAAAGGTGTTGCTCATAGTGACAAACCCAGAGAGAATTATCACCCAACTCTGCCGTTCCCCTGAACTTTCACCGCTTTCATCTGTGTTCTTTACAGCGACACAGTTAACACGAACATAGAGGAGTCTGAGTCAGTGGAGACAAAACCCATTATGAATGAATACAAATATTTATGTTGTCATTTTTTCTTCTCAGATTGTCTTTAGATATGAACGAGGAGATGGTCCCAGAGGACTCGTTGCTTTGGACGACATCTCTTTCTCCAGAGAGTGCGTATTTGATCCTGACGATAACAATCTGCCTGACACATCTCCCACCTCTGCTCCATCTACATCCTCTAACACATCTCCAGCCACACCCTCAAACTCAGTGCCACCAACAAACCCCTGTCAGGTAAACTACTTGACATGACAAGCTCATGGCTGCAAAAACAGCGAAACATAAAGTTTTCCATAAAACTACTCTGTAAACCCCTTGCAAATAATCCATACTCACTTTCCTCTTTCTTTGGTGTTGCAGGATAATGAATTTTTCTGTTGGAGGTCAGCTGGAAAAGTGTGTATTCTGGCAACTCTACAGTGTGATTATCATCCAGACTGCCCCCAGGGGGAGGACGAAGATGACTGTGGTGAGCTACATGTCACATTTACTGTATCCATCTAAGTGGGCTGTAGAGACCTGCAGTACAAATGCCTGTACCACAGTGTCAGCAGTTAAAAAACAGTTCCATGTTTGCTCAGGTGCTATTAGATAGTAAGACAGCGTGGTAGCTGTCTTTCCTTTAAGTCAGAGAGAAAGACATAAGATATTAAGATAAGATAAGATATTCCTTTTTTAGTCCCACAACGGGGAAATTTACCGATAAGTTAAGCACAAGGGTCGAAATGAAACTAGTCAAGTGATCATGTCATGTCATGTTGTGAATTTCCCCACTGTGGGACGAATAAAGGCTTATCTTATCTTATCATCGATTGAGAGTTTTCCTGACAGATAGCGATATCAAGAGAAAATATTTCTTAGGTCAACACTTATGATTATATTAAATTTTATTACGTAAGATTTTACTGGTTGGGTTATTAAGTAACTGTATGATACAGTTTTACCAAAATGGTGGCTGAGGGGTGAAATAAGTTTCTGCTTACCCCAGTAATTTCCCCAAAATACACATGTAGTAAATACAAGTTGTGATGACCAAATCTTGCAGTTGTTTTTTTTTTTTTTTAAAGGTTAGTGAAATTATTACCATGTTATTTGTGAGAAAAAAAGGATTGTGATGGTGTAGCATACCCAATAAATATGGACTACACCCCACATAGATGCTGAGGCCACAATATAGGTAATATAATAATTCTCATATTTTGGCTCATCAAATAAACCTTAGGTCTAAGTTTGAAGTTGCAGTAAGCTGAGGGCCCTGAATTTATCTGAAACTTTCTAATAAATGTCAAGGTACCTAAAAACATGACATGCTTTTGGACAAAAAATAAGCTAAACTGTCCTACAAAGCAAAAAAACAAAAACAAACAGTAACTACATAAAAGAAAGATTAGACCTTAATCCGACATTTACTCTTCTGTGTGGCAAATTATTCTGCCAGACAAATGTACAATTTCATATCAGCTCGTCAGATTAGGTGAAGTACAGGCTAAGTAGAAAAGCGAGCTGAAAACCAGACTGCAGTAAGTGAACTGTGGTTGTGTAATCTGTGGGCTCTGCACTCTGTCACAGAGAGAGAGAGCCAACTGGACAGCTCATGTTAAAGCTAGCTCATGTGATTGCCACAATTAGACCCAGTTAAATTTAAAACCAAAATTGCTCAATTTGAACCATTTTTCCCTGACATTCCCTGATCAGCCAAAGACATGGTGCTGTAATATTGCAGTGTTTTTATGTATTATGTAGCTTAAAGACAATGATTTTGGGGGTGAAATGATCAGTCTGAAAAAGCAGATGAATGCTTTACAAATATTCTACCCTTAACTTCACTGCTTCTGCAGTTACAGTTATGTGGCACAAACAGCATCGCAACCACCATCTCTAAAATGTATATCGTCAGCCAGTCTCTCTCTGCCTCTCTCAATTTTTTTATTTCCTTTTTGAAGAAACTGATCAGATATTGGTTACTGATTGCTTGTCAGATGAAGTCTTAACTCTTCTTCCCGTCACTCTGACACACTCGTCCAGCTGCTTTTTATTCTCAGAAATGTTTGTCGTTGATGTTTGACTGAAGCTGCTGGTCAGCCAGTCCTTTGATCAACTCTGCTGATCTGAAGTTTTAAATTTGAGAAGAGCCATGGTATACTGAGGCAGTTTTCTAAGGGGTATTTATAAATAGAAATGATAGTGTGTACTTCTCTTCTTGTTGCTGCAGAAGAGTTTTCCATGTCGTACACAGTGATGAGTATGATGTTTATCTCCTGTAGCGAAGCACAGGGCTCAGTGATCAACTCGATCAAATTGCTGTAATGAGGGAAAAAATGAGCAGCATGAGAGTAAAAGATATCTGTATAATCAAGCACAGACATGATGGTCTATTGCGCAACATTTTTCCATTTCAATTTTTTCATATTTTTAGTCGCTGTGTTAAATAACAGTCGCATTTCAGCTTCACCTACAGAGAGGTTTATTGAAAGTTCATACTTTCATTTTCTCTGCTGCAGAAAATGTCACAACATTTTTGTGTGTGATTCATGAACTAATATTCACCTCCCTTTTTTTCAGCAGTATTATTCACACATTGCCTTAAACTTTCAGGTCAGTGCACATTTGAGAGTAACCAGTGCCAGTGGACTGACACGAGTGATACACGAAGCAGGTGGCAGAGACAGAAAGCCAGTAACAGCACCGAGCCGCCCACTGATCACACTACAGAGACAGGTGACTTTAGTGGCTTTTGACTGGTTGAGCAGTTGATTGAATTTATGGACCCAGAGGATAAGAATTGGAGAGATAACATGCTAAAGGACAGAACCCTGAAATCATCATATCTGCACTCTTCAGCAGTTGAATCAGCATGTTTAAGAGTTGTTGATTTAGCATGTTTTCCCTCAGGCTACTACATGAGAGCGAATTTCTGCCAGGGGTCCACACAGAGTGAGGCCCGACTCCAGAGTCCCCTTCTCCCCCCTTCATCCCCCTACTGCCAGATTCTGTAAGTGATAACCATGACACAAGCCTCTTATTCTCAGCTTGAGTCTCGAGAAATATTTGTTTTGATACAGAGTTTAATATTTAAAATATGAATTGCTCAACGCTCCCCGCCACCTCCATCTTTCTACCATGCAACTCTCTTCCCAATCCAACACTCTCCTCTTCTTCCTTCCTTCGTTCCTCAACGCAGGTTTCACTTCCACATCAGTGCAGAGAGTGCTGGGTCACTCAGAGTGCTTATGCAGCAAGCTGAGGGGAGTGAAGCAATCCTGTGGTCACGCAGTCACAACACTGTCTCCCATTGGACCCCAGAGCATCTGCCGCTAGGCCTGCACCCGCAGCCGTATAAGGTGTGTGCTCGAGTATCTGGTGAAACAGCTGAACAGTTAGGTTTTAACGTTAATGAAAGGGGCATGCAGACAAGTGACATAGTAAAGACTATTCAATGAGTATAGAAAATTTATAAATGGAGGCCCTCCCATACAGGGCACAGGGGGTGACTCACATGGTTTGATGAGCATGAAAATTGTGTTAATCATATAATTATGACACTGTATGGCCTTCACCAGTCACCAGATTTATTGACAGCTCCACTTACGGTGCTGTTGAATTATACCCCTGAGAAGTTTCTTATATTTTGTCCACCCCATTTTTATCAGTAAGGACAAAATATTTAAGTTGAATCAACAGCCCTCTAAAACAGTTTCACTTTAAACTGAACATTAAGATAAGATAAGATAAGATAAGATAAGCCTTTATTCGTGCCACAGTGGGGAAATTATGACCTTCATGAAAGTATAACCCCAATCACAAAGAAGGTGAGATGCTATGTAAAATGTTGCTTCTTTTTCCAGCCAATCGTCTAAAAACTTTGTTTATTATCATAAATGACAAAGAAAGCAAGTCTCTACATTTAAGAAGCTGGAAATGTTTTTTGCTTGAAAAATGAATTGATTGTCAAAATAGTTGGCGATTAATTGTCATTCTTTTGACTAACTAATTATTTGACTTGTTGTTGCAGCTCTATGTTAAAGACACTAATTCATCAAAAGCATGAAACCATGTAATCATTTCTCCTCTTAGGTTTGGTTCAGTAGCATGAATAAAGTGACAGACTCTGCTGCTGGAGTTCCCATAGTTGCTGTGGATGACATCTCTTTTCTGAACTGTGAAAAAGCCTACCAACCACCAGGTAATTACATTTTCACCAATATTACATGTGAAGGAAGGGAGTATTAGTGGTCAGCTTGAGAAATTGTCTACTTCATTAATACCTACAGGAGAGAGTGTTTGGGAGGAAAGTTGGATAACTATTAAATTCTTTTCCCTCCTCAGCTCTGTCTGCTTCTGATTGTTCGTTTGAAAATGATCTATGTGTTTGGGTACTGGGGGCTGAAGATAAGCTGGACTGGGTCAGTGGGTCTGGTCCCACTGAAACTCCCAACACCGGGCCTGCAGGAGACCACACGACTGGCAAAGGTCACTTTTATGCTTGACTGTCTTACAAACTTTACACAAATAACCAAATAGTAGTGTTGTGCACTTGTACCAAAAGTACATTATTGCATGTGTTGATTAGGTTTCCTTTAAACCAAGCTTTTGTAACTTTTGCTCAACACAACTGACCATAAATGCTCATTACTGGAAAATTATTGTCACATTACCCACGTTTCCCCACTGTGGGACGAATAAAGGCTTATCTTATCTTATTAGCACAAGTAAAGAAAAGTCATAAAGACAGGAGAAGTCACACTGGTTGTACAAGACCAAGTAAGGTGTTAACAGCAAAACCCCTGAGTGTATTGATTTGAACATTGTAATTCATAGGAACAGAGGAACCCAGAGGAGTCACCAGAAAATTCTCAGGGGCCATAAAATTTTAAGCCTTTTCTCGCTTTTTTGTTTTTGTTAAACACTCAATAGTTTCACCTCTAAAAATCACCCTTTGCTTGAGCTCCTCACAGCTCATAGGTAAAAGAGCACATTACTCTGTATTAAGAGGTCAACAGAGTTAAAACTACTGTTCATGTTGTTCGACAGGGAAATACCTTTACATCAAGAGCTCCCCACCAAGTGTGAAAGGAAATATGGCACAGCTGAAGTCCCCACTACTTCCACCTGCTGGTGAACAAGGATACTGTTTCACATTTTGGCACCACATGTTTGGAGCTACTGTGGGCTCCTTGAGGATGCATCTCCAAACAGCTGATCCCTGGAAGAAAACAATGGTAAAACATGCATGAAATCAGTTTGTTTTATATATTTCCAAGCAAAGCGATAACAGGGGTTAGAGAAGGCCACAGTGTTTTCATTAATAATTGTTGTCTGGACACATTACTTCCCTTTACTGTAGTGTCAGAAACACGGCTTTGAGGTTGATTGAGAAATATTTCCCACTGTTCCCACTGGGGATGCTCTCTGTTATTATACTTTTTGCATAGTTGTGAAATGCTGATTGCAAAATAGCATTAATGCATTATATACTGAATGCAAGCTGCACACCATGGTGTTGCAAAAACCTCACATCCTCATTGTGACAAGTGAATCAGCCTCCTGTCTTTCCTGTAGGTGTGGCAAAAATCAGGAAATCAGGGGGATGAGTGGCAGCTGGTTCAGATCCATGTGACCTTGCAGAAAGTCCACCAAGTGATTCTGGAGGCGACAGTGGGAGGAGAGGCAGGAGACATAGCCATTGATGACATCTCCCTCATCATCGGAGCATGTCCTGCCTCTGGTAATAGGACTGAAGCAAATCACAGAAAAAAACAGGCTGTATAACATGTTAGCTCAGTTGTTGGACTGTAATTTTCTCATGCTTTGTTGACTATTTTAAAGTTATTCAGTAAGTTTTGCAGGTAAAAGATTGAGCACAATAACCAGATAAAGAGAGTCGAGACACATTTTCAAGAACTACTGTCTCTCCCCAGTGAATCATATCCTCTCAGCCACATCTTCCTCCTTTACTTGCTCTGACAGGCAATCATGTCCATCTCCTTCCTTCCTGCCATCAAATCATAGGCCAAAAATATACATCTGGCTATATTTTATACAACAATTCCATGAAGATAAAAAAACACCCATGAATTAATGATAGTAACAAATATTCTTTGTAGTAAAAGTGTTCTATATCCTTTTCTATTGTGCCATAAACCTCAGCTGTTGTCCCTCCTGCTGCTGTAAACACTCACCAGTGAATCAAATCTGCAGCTGGAAATAGTTCCCAATAAATGCACAATTTTCTTCTGTTTGAATAACTTTTGCTTTCTAAGATTTACGTCTTCAGTGGTTAATAAATGTGCTTCATCAGAGGGGGATGAATACAGGTGGGGACGTTGCTCTTGATGATATCACCTTCCTCCCTGGCTGCTACTCAGAGCCCCCCATTCACCCTCCTGTTAAAAATTAATAGTAACCTGAAGCCCTCCTTCGCTCCTTCACCTGAGCAGACATTCATTCTTTAGCTGTGAGAAAGAATTGGGCTCTGCTACATATGTTTTTCTTCTGAAATGATAAGAAACAAAATACAAATTATCCAGAAATCGCCTGGATATTAATGTAAACAACTACTTCTACAAAGTATTTTGGACTGATTTGGGTTTAACTATGCATTTTGACAGCATTTTCTGGAAAGATTTTTGTCTGCATTTTTGGATAAGCCTGGTGTCTAATTTTTTTTTCTTACACTCAACAAATTCCACGAAAAGGCCAAAACTGACAATGTGTTTGTTCGTCTCTCAGTACTTTCTCCTTGTCTGTCTGAGGCAGAGGACTGTGTACACTGGACTGACTCACCCCAAGAGTTGTCTGCAAAGATGGGCATGTTCTAAAAGATCTGATAAAAATATTGTGCACTCATCGTGTTTCTCTGTGTCTGCAGACATGTTGTCCGTAGGTCTGGCTGTTGGTCTGACTCTGCTGGCTGGGGTTGTCATCGCCATCGTCCTTTTTATGCTGAACAGGAAGCGCAGTGCAATGTACACATTTGTTTAAATATGTTAATAATTTACAGAATGTACATAAGAACACTGGAGAATGCTGATTTATCTTGTCTGCATGTGTGTTTTAGGGATCAACCGACAATTTCAAATCCCAACGCAGCTGACCAGAACCCAGCATTTGACCTCTTTGACAGAATAGTTGTAAGTAATCAGAATTACCAACACAACACCTTGTCCAACCTTCACATAGCTCAGATGATGAATATATTTGTTTCCTCCAAGGACACAACAAATGGAGCTGGAACTGACTTTTCCTTCTTCAACAATCTGTATGATCCATCATCGAATGTAACTGACACCACATTGGCTTCATCTAATGCTTAGTCCAGATTCATAACTACAGTGAAACAAATAAACCACAACCAGATTGTAAATGATGTCTGTGTTCTTGGATATATTTGGTTTCCAGTAAAACTGTTATTTAGAAAATGAAATATTGATATGAGTTTGGTATTTTGATGAGAAAAATTAATCAAAGGATGTAATGACCACATCAGTAAGCCTCAATACTGATTACTGGATTATTATTATTTATGTTGTATGTTTCTTTTATTGTATGTATAACATAATTTTATCAGCATGCTTATTTTTTTACCAGAAAATATGGAATTTACCAAAAGCAAACAACATAAAACAAGCGGTTCTCCATTTCAGTGTTTGATGAGAAGTTGGCAATTTCTGAGAAAAAATATTTTTGCCTAAAACCTCTAGTGTTGATTAAGACCCTGTACATTGTAAAGATGACAGTTTTATTGTTCTGCTGAGCATGTTTTAACATAACTGAGATTACAACTCTATTTTTATCTCTTTATTATTGCATAATGTTTGTTCATGACGTGAATATTTCCAGTTTTAATGATACAAATATTTAATTTGTTACTTTTATTGAAATTGCAGCAAACAAAATGTATTTATTCACAGTAAATGACCGATATTGATGCTGCATGAGGGGCTATCACAGAAATACAAACACGTAGAGATAATATATCTAAATATGTTTGTAAAAAGCCAACAACATACAATGTCTATATGCAAGTCAAGTGTATATACTTTATACATGAGTCCAAATTCTCTGCTTTTTAAAATGTATATAAATGTCCACTCTATTTCTCTTTCACATAATATGAAAGATATAAAACATACAGTTTGTGTTACAAGCAGGAGGTCTCTGTAAACATGTTTTGACTCGTGCTCACTGCACAAGGAATAAAGAGTAAATGTACTTAGTTACATTCCACCGTTGCCTTGTGTGGACTAAACCATGTACACCTTTTGAAGGGGGGTGTAGACCCTGGGAGGCTCTACTATTACTGTCAAACTCTTTATTTAATTAACAGTGTTTCTGAACTTAGAATGCTAATTGTGTAAATTTTACATTTATTTATCTTGCTATTGTATTACCCTATTATAAAACACACACACACACACACAAGCAAACACAAAGACTGACACTGATTCAAGCTCCAGTCACCACATCACATCAAACCATATATCAAACCCGGTCCACACTCCAGTGCTGAGGGTGGCGCTGATGCACCGTAAAGCTGTTCGCCCCAAAACCATCAGAAGAAGAAACAGCCGCTGCAGAGGAAGAACAAGAAACTCGTGCTCCAGGAAGTGTGAGGGAAGACTGATCGAAAAGAACAATGGGGGTTACTGTTGATACCATTAGAGCTGGAGATGGTAAATATGTTATTACTCTATCGTATGTTTTACTGTAATTTATTTTCTTTCGTTTTTTTAACCCACGTCTTCTCCCCTTCAGGAAAGACTTTCCCGCAGAAGGGACAAACTGTTTCCGTCCACTACGTCGGTAAGACATGTCAATGCTGTCCGGTCAAAGGTTGCTTAATTCATCCCTTTCGCTGAAAATAGAGAATATCCCCCAATCAAATAGAAACATTTGCTCGATTTTAGGTGTCATTATAAATAAATGACGTAGAATTAAAGTTGGGAACTCGCGTAAAATGAAGCTATAGGATGCCGTTAGCTTTGCTTAGCTTAGCTTAGCATAGCACAATGTCTGCAAACGAGGCAAGAGACTAAACTGGTTCTGTCCAAAATTAAGAGAACCTGCTCACGATCATCCCTAATGCTCATCAGTTAAAATCGTATACCTAGATTGCTCTGTTCCTACAATAGCAATGACTAGCCGTGGCTAGTGGTTCCCTCTTATTTCCAGCCTATGTGCTAAGTTAAGCTAACTGTTGGCTGTAGCTTCATGTTGAATGAATGGACATGAAGAGACCTTCATACTTTCAGACTGTGTGCACTGGATGTGCGTTCAACTATTAGTAACATTGATTTTAAAGTGTTGAAAAATAGAAATATGGTTGCAGGTTGTTATCCAGTTTATCTTTCTGTTGTTGTTGAACAGGCACGCTGACAGATGGGAAGAAGTTCGACTCCTCCAGGGACCGAGGGCAACCCTTCGAGTTCAGAATTGGACAGGGCCAAGTGATTCGTGCCTGGGATGAAGGTGTAGCTCAGGTACGGAGATGAGCTTTTAAGGGACACTCTACAGATTGATAACACAAATTGATGAGCTCACTCGTCTTGGGGATTATTAGATTATTATTCAGCCTGTGAAATAGCTCCAGGCAATATGGCCAATTAAAATCATTTACGAAAAAAGGCATCTGGACTGAAAAGTTATTGAAGTGTCATTTTTTTAGGTTTCATGTGCAAGACAGTTGGGCTGGAATAATAAAATGCCTGCACCACCTGCAAGTCTGTCATGGTTATACATATTAAGAAATAGAATTTATCCCATCCAGCTGTGGACTTTTTCTGCCAGAGGTTTCGACTAAGTAGACGACCTCTTCTTTGGGAAATCAGTTTGAGCTCAGATGGGGCAGAAAAGTCAGGACACAGATTTATCTGCTCCTCCTGTTTATGCCTTCCTGACTTCAGCCTGATGTCTGCCGACAGCTGGTTAGCTAGAGTCAACTACCCAGCACTGTAGCAGTGTTGTGTTTCCTAACAGCTGATATAGCCAGCTGTCGTCTACATTATTTTCTAACTGAAAATGGCCCCTGTGTGCGTTGTAATAACTAGATTTTCACACGATGAACATTTTACACATCATGCTTAATAATTAATTTGAATTAATCAAATGGTGTTACAGTATTACAGTAACAATAGTTGTATAATGTCTTCTTTTCAAAGTTTGAAAAAATATCCCCAGCAGATGTCAGATGTTAAGTTATTACCTTTATGTAACTTGTTATTCACCTCCTTCACAGATGAGCCTTGGCCAGGTAGCCAAGTTGACCTGCTCTCCTGACTACGCATATGGCAGTCGAGGATTCCCACCCGTCATCCCAGGAAATTCCACTCTCATCTTTGAAGTGGAGCTGCTGAAATGCTGAGTGTTTCAGTTGAAGGTGGTTCCTCAGAGTTCCCCAATCTACCCACATTTCTGACACAAATAACTGTTTTATTAAAGGTGCTGTCAGTAGCATTTATAACACAAATAAATCATCATAGAAAGGATATCTTTAGTATGACTGAAATCAATGAAAAACACATGAGACCATACTGACGCCAGTGGTATTGTACTTGATGACACTCGGGTCCAAAAACTGCAAAGACATAGTATCACATTTTGGGCAATATGCTTATGCTATGCTTTGTCTGATAGATCTTTGAATCATCCTAGAAAGCACATGAGATAGAAAATTGAAACAAGAGCAAATGACACAGGAACATTAGAAAGACAAGTGTGCTCTTTTTTTTTTGTGCCATGAAATAGTGTAAAAGAATTGCCACCAAATCAGAATCAGTGACACTTAATCTGCCAACATCTTATTTGTATGAGAAATGTTTATTCCAGTGTCTCAAAAGTAATGTGGTAATCATTAATGTCAAATGCACTTAAAACACCTTTTGATAAAGAGTTTATTTGTGTTTTTTATCTTAACTTTATCCCTTCGGTAGATGTATTGAGCAGACAGCTTGAAACACATATTCATTCATATGTTTCGAAACAATGACTTGTGATTTGTAATAACTTTTTCATCCCGACTTGTGTTGCCATTTATAGTCTGAGGAACAGATATTGAATTCTGTCCCTTATACTATACTCTTGGGTCTTTATGTCATAGGCAAAGGCCACAAGTGTCCTTGTTTCATGGCATCATGCTTACAACACTTTTTTTTGTTGTTTTTTCTTTATCGTGCCATCGTCTTACCTGTGGGTTTTGCATTCTTGCATTAAAAGAAGATATACAATGTTTATGTTTCATTCATTGTCGACTGGTGTGAATTAGACAGTCATAGTAAGGAGCAGTTATAAGAGTTATAAATGCTAGAACGTGTTTTGTCTTTAAGAATAGATTTCTCATAATACCGAGCCTACTCAGGAATTTAAAGTTAAGGTATCTTTAAATTAATCAAACTTTTTTCTTTCCAGGCAGTGCTTCAGGTTTGTAAGTCATTGATGCGGCTGAACTAAAACTCTGAAGTCTTTTTGCTATGACCCTGTCAGACGAGCAGGGGTTCACACCCTTCAGTTATTTGTCTTGATGGGATTACTCTATCTTTAGTTATGTTTTCATGTATTCGGTATTGTTAAAGAATGCTCTGTGGGCTCAGACGCTGTCTGGGTTTGTCTGCAGTCATCTGCACCAGTTACTCCATTGCATGTCACTGCATTTCAAATGTTACTAAAAGCACAAAGTGGTATCAGGAAAATGTACTTCAGTTATTAAAAAGTAAAAGTACCCCATGCAGGAAAATGTCTCCTGTGGCTGTTATTATATCATTAGATTATTATTCATGCAGTGGAGTGAAACCAGCATTTTTACTGCTGAAGCTGGTTAAGGTGGAGCTGATATTGTATTATTTTTCATAAGGCTGCAACTAATGATTATTGTTTTTATGGATTAATCTGATTATTTGATTGAGTGCACAATGCAGGATTGCAGTTGTGTATGTTTGCAGTGTGGGAAAGGATCCAAAATCCATCTGAAAATGGTAAGAAATGCCTATCACGATTACCCAGAGGCTAAAGTGACACATTCCTAATCCCTGTTTGCTTGCTTGAAAGAAAAAGCTGCAAATCCTCTCAATTGCTGGAACCATTTAAAGTTTGTCTTTTTGCTTAAAAAATGGCATGATGCAAGTAGCAGGGAGTTCCCAATTAACTACTTACATACACTGTTGGGAAGTTGAAGCAACAATAAAGCGTTTAAGCATTTCATGTTGCAATGATACATAAAATGGTTTAAATGTTTGGATTCATGGGTTTATTGTGATTGTGGCCATCTAGTGGGGACAAGTGGAACTACATGTGGCATATAAACTGCTGCCTCCAATTGCCCCTCGTAATGTTGAACTTGGCCAAAAAACAAAAACCATGTAGTTACGGGTAATACATTAAGATATTAAAGTACAAAATAATTCGTATCAAAATATAAAGAACCAAAAGTCGAAGTACTAATGTATATTATATTATTGGATTATATGTTTTGAAGCATTAATGTGTACACCACTTTAATGTTGCAGCTTGTTATTGTGGGACTAATTTTAATTACTTTAGGTAGTGTAATTTATAATACATAATTGTTGCTCAAATTTTGTAGCTGAAGTCTGCAAAATGACTGAAATAATGTGGTGAAGTTAAAAAAGTAAAAAAAATTCCTTCTGATAGGTGATATAACGTTTCAGAAAATGGAAACACCCAGAGTTCATGTACCTCAAAATTTGAGGCAGCGCTATGGAAAAGCAAGCATTGGGAAGCTGTCGCCGGGGCCATTTTATCCAATTAATACGTTTGACACTTTAAGCACATTTTTCTGGATATACTTAATTTTACTAGGGTTGCCACCTTCCAGACATGAAAATAAAGGATGCCCACCATGGCTCCTCAGGGCCATGACCACCACGGGCCTGACTCTCAAGGGGTGGGGTGATATATTTTGTATTTTGTATATTTTGTGCCTAACCCTAACCCTCTTCACAAGCACAAGAAGTTCGCTGATCATGATTTCTCTAGTCGATTTAACAGTAACTATGACTCAGGCTGAGAAGGAGCAGGACTCCGGGAAGGAGAAAGAGAAGGAGCAACATTGGGACATCCCAGATCCTGATCAGGTGAGAAGATTTCACCTGTTATCTGATACTTATATTTCTGTAACGTAGCCAGCTCTAGTTTTACTCAAGTAATACTTTTAAAGGACTTTCACTTGTCAACGTTATTTGTACAGTTAGTATTAGTACTTTTACTTAAGTAAATGATCTGAATACTTCCTCCACCACTGAATACATTCTCCACCACTGATCAGAATATTACGACAGCACTTGAAGGCATCATTTCCTCCGGTAAAGACTCTGCAGCTTCAGACAAACTGGCGCACAGATGAACTGCGGACAATCTGCAGCTTTAACACCAACACGAGCAGTTCGCATCGGTTTGTTTTCTGTAATTAGACCAGAGCACACTTTTTGTTTTGTTTTGTTTTGTTTTTGCTCGACAAGGAAGCAACAGTGAGACGTTTGCGGCCACATTCGCAAACTCACTGCGCCAAAGATGCGGGACGAGCTGAGAGGACGGAGGATGTGGACGAGCCTGACCAAGACTTTCAATCTCATCTCAGGACTGTTGATCGTTTTCCAGCTTCAACTCAGCTTCATGAAGCTGAAATCAGTTCAAGGTGAGTCAGAAAAAAAAATCCAATAAAAAGAGTGCAGCTCTTGAACTAGATCAGAAATAGGTTAAGTTAGTTTTGTTTTGTATAAAAAAAACATTATTTGACCTTTATCACTGAAATGTATTATATTTTAGTGTTTTATAGAAGCCAATAAGCTCTTTTTATCTTACATTTTTTGTAATAATCAAATTTCAAACATAAATTATTGGTTTGAGAAATAAAAGATTTGTCTGTACTATATTTGTATTGAATCGCAGAAAATGTGTGCGGATGTTTTCTTCAATAAGAAATCCCCCGAATCCCTTAATGTACTAATTAATATCATTTCAGTGATTCATAATAGTCTCTTTAACCTCCAAAACCAGTTTAAATAAATCATGTTTTTGAACATAGTGTAGTTGTTAAATCCATTTAAGTTTTATATTTGTGTATCTGTGCGTGTGTTTCCACCTTCGACCACCAGGTGGAGAGTTTTTATTTTGAGGTACCTGAGTTGTAATCAGACTTAGGTGTGTTGCTGAAGCCGACCTTGTTTGTCAGTGTTTGTGGTTTTCTGCTTTGTGTGGAAACATTTGCTTTATTTGAAATGAAAACAAACCCTGGATCGAGCTGCAACATCATGGTGAGCTGCATTGAACTGCTTGATCAATGTGGCTTTTGCCGACTGGACATTTGAACAGAAACTCAGTCACTACAGTTCATACTCTCTGTTACCAACTGTCTTCCTTGCATCTTCACTTCTGCTGCTGATTATGAAGTGTCAGCACTGCTCACACACACACTAACACTGGTGGAAGGTTTTCAGGCCTCTGCAGCCACCATGTGACAGAAAGACAGACACAACACCCACCGCTGCCCGGCCTCACATGCCTGGTCCTGGGCCTGCTGGTGTGAAAAATGTGAAGCATGCTTTCACCCTCTGCTGTGAAGACAAGAGTCAGGACGCACTGTTGTCACTGGCAGCGCAGAATGACCGGGTGCATGTTTGCCACATGGTGCATGCTGGGGAATTGTTTATGTCCTAATACATGTGAGAGGAAGATGCAGGAGTTGATGTTTGAGATGTTCAAGGAGGCTTCAACACATATGGTTCACATGCAGCTTTCCCTTTGTATTTCCCCTTAAGTAGCTTTAAGGTTGTTAAAATAATCTTAATATTCCACATTGACAGTATCAGATGTGCCAGTTTTTAAGCTCTTTGTTGAACCTATTTGATTTTCATACTGGAATGTGGAATATTACAATCCAAATCTGCTGGAAATTTTCTAAATGTTTTGTGCATCATGGACGTATTTTGCATCTTAACAATTAGAAATTTAAGTTCAGTGTGTTTGAATTAAAGCTGCAATCAATGATCCATTAGTTAATCGACACAATTTATTGCTGGCTTTAAGTCGTTTTTTTTTTAAAGCAAAACAACTCATTTTGGTTCTATTTTTCTGCCAGTATTTGACTGTGTACACAAACTGCTAAAGTTGAGACAGACCAAAAAAATGTCTTTTTCACGTTCATTACTTTTTCTTCAACTCTTCAGTACATTTGTTCTAAGAGTGCTCTAAAACATGTATCTCTGGCAGTATCACCTCAGATCTCTGGCATTTTGATTTCACTGTTCTTCTAAAAAAAAAAGAAAAGAAAAGAAGAAAGTAAACATACAATATGATCAGAACAATAATAACTCATGTCCCTCTCTTTGATTCCTCAGGTGTGTATCGGACTGACACACAGCAGCTGTCTCCTCCAGAGGGACGGCCATACGTGGTCGCAGGGAACAACAGGCCCAGGGAGAGGAGGTGGGCATCCAGGCCCGTGTCTGGGGCCCCTGGCTGGGCTGCAGATAAGAGGGGCCACTACAGAGACCGGCACCGACCAG
The DNA here is from genome assembly GCA_037975185.1 of Centropyge bicolor. Taxonomy (NCBI): domain Eukaryota; kingdom Metazoa; phylum Chordata; class Actinopteri; family Pomacanthidae; genus Centropyge; species Centropyge bicolor. The sequence continues at coordinate 49,953 of JBBMOC010000044.1, forward strand.
AAGAGTTAGATCCAGACCTGCTGATGGAGGAGGGACATGACAATTCGACACAGATTGTGGTTGGTTCGCAAATGATTTCCCCTTTGAACCTGGACATTTTAACGTTTGGGAAATTAGTAACAAAACAATTTTATTGTTCTGACATGAATCACATTAGTTCAGATTTAGTCCCTGATTTATGGTCAAAACATTTCAATCCCCACATTTTTGGACAGGACATTGATCACGCCTACTACACATCTAAGATCTATGGTCCTGGAGACACGACCAGTAAAGAGCTGTGGGTGAATATCGATGAGACGGACGAGGACGAGTGGAAGGTCTGTGGCTTCCTGTCCAGCACCCACAGACAAGCTGAGGTATGAAATCAGCCTGTGATGTAGAGGAATCCCCTTTTTTCCATTTGTGCACTGACCGTGACTTTCCTGGATGAAAAAATACTTTTTTTGACATCCAGATCATCCAGGCATCGTCTAAGAGAGTGTTGATCAGCAAATTACAGTTGCTGTTTACTTTCTGAATATTGAATTAAGAACAGAGAGTGAAATGATCTGTACTAAGTTAACTCTCACTTGGTTGTAATGAAGCTCGTTATAAGCTAATTTACTTTTAATTAAAGATTCAGATAGAAGCTTTTATGTGTTGTTGCTGTATGTGTTAGACCATCTTTAACTTACAGTTGATTGCACTTTATCCTTGTTTCAGAGAGTGAATCTTTCTTTCGACTTCCCTTTCTATGGTCACATACTAAAAGAACTCACAGTGGCAACTGGAGGTAAGTTTTGAACTACACACATAATGTCTTTTCTCAAGAAGCTGTGAGCTCAGAGCTTTGAGGCCCCAGTCTGTACTCACATATATACTGTATACAGCTACATGAATTCAAGGTGAATGTATGTAATACTTTTGTTCACTTTCTCTTCATAGTAAAGACATAGAGTTCATACTTACATTAGGCCAAAATGTAAGTATTGGTGAAGTGATTTAAATTGATCTGGTCTCCCTGCATTGCAAACCTCTGCATGTTTCTTTCTCAGGTTTCATTTACACTGGAGATATAATCCACCGAATGCTCACAGCCACTCAGTACATCGCCCCTCTGATGGCAAACTTCGACCCAAGTCTGTCCAAAAACTCGACTGTGTTTTACTTCGATAATGGTGAGAGAGAATTCAGTTTGTTTCCAACTGTTTGCTCTGATGAGACAGTATACATACATTATCTTTACCAGCTTCATGAGGTCGTCACCTGGGATGATTTTTAACAGGTGTGCCATGTCAATATAATCCAGTTGTCATCTTAATGCATTTGAGACCATCAGTTGTGTGGTGCAGAGGTAGTGTTGGTGTACAGTAAATATTTGACTACTGTAGCAATGCATATTATGGCAAAAATCATCAAATAACTGAACCACAGATTAGAGCAGACAGACATGAGTTCAGTCACACAAAACCAGGTTCTGGGTGATGACTTCATGAAGCTGATTGAAAGAATTTGTCCAAAGTTGTCATCAAAGTTGTCTCCTTTGAAGAATCTACAGTATAAAACTTGTTTTGCTTACTAAACAGTTCCTTATGTGTTCTGTCATATTTTTTGACGTCTTCAGTCAGTTAATCTTGTTAATTCACAATGTAGAACATAATAAGGAAAAAAACACTGAAACCATGAGAAGGTTTGTCCAAACTTTCAACTCGTGCTGCATGTGGTTGTGTGTATTTATGTCTACCATGTAGGGACTGCGTTGGTGGTTCAGTGGAACCGGATTCACCTACAGGACAACGTCAGTCTAGGAACATTCACCTTCCAGGCCGTTCTGCACAGTGACGGACGCATCGTCTTCGCATACAAAGAGGTGCATTTCTTCTCTTTGTGTTCTTCCCTTAATGCGAAATTAGTTTAATTATATTGCTTTTTTATTTCATAGATTCCTATAGACATCAACGACATCAGCACTGAGAATCATCCTGTTAAAGTCGGCTTGTCGGATGCTTTTGTGGTGCTTCATGAGATAGAGCAGATCCCGAGTGAGTGGCACATTTAGTCTATAAAAGCCTGTCACTCATTTAATCAGTGCACTGGATCTCACCAGTAAATAACATCATCGTATCATTTCTGAAATGCTCCAGATGTTCGGAGGAGAACCATTTATGAGTATCACAAAGTCGACATCCTCAGGTCCAAAATCTCCAACTCTACAGCTGTGGAGATGCTTCCTCTCCCGAGTAAGTTCATCCTTACTGAAGTGTACAAAGAGATGTGCTGCTGAGATGGCAAAACACAAAGTCTCATCTACGTTCTGTATATTTGTTTCATTAGTAATCTAATCTGAATATTGAATATGATTTTAAAAAATTGAATAGCTTGTGATTGAAGTCCAGTATCACTGGTTGCATTTTGGCTGTTTGCTACAGGAAATCCTTTAAAAATGCATTCAGGCTTAATTCACATTCATCAAAGCCGCCTCTTCCTCCTCGCTCTTCACTGTTTTCTTCATTCTCAGCATGTCTCCAGTTCTCCAGCTGTGGTCCATGTGTCACCTCTCAGATCGGCTTTAACTGCAGTTGGTGCAGTCGGCTACGAAGGTAAACTGGAAAAAACAGGCGGCATCGAGACTGCACGTCCCACTAAATGTATTGTAATAATAGACAATGTTATGAATGTTTGATTGGACTGCATTAAAATACACATAGTGACAAACAGCCTTGCAGATGGCACATATGATTGGAAAGTATCTAAATCCTGGAATATTAGGCCCTTTGAAGAATTTTACCCAGACATACTCAGCGCTGATGTGTGCTCAGATCATCTAAACTTTCAGAAATCAAAGTATTTTATTTTAAATTAGGCAGGAATTTCACAGTGAGCGACAGTAAAATGGAGTATAAAATAAAATGTGACAGATTTTTGGGTTAAGAGTGCGGTATTAAAACATACGGTATCTCAGAGTAACACACTGAATGGATATTTAATGGATTTTAAAGTAAATGGTTTAAAGAGTAGAGTCACATTTTTCAAATCCTTTTTGAAATAATACACATATTCCCATATTTGTATTTATAGAACTGAGAGGTATTGGTTGCTGTTCCTCCTGTCCATACTGGCCACAGAGAGACTGATTGAGAAGTGATTTCCATGCAAGTTCTGTGGGGACAAAATGTTCAGTATATTGGTCAAAGTTTTGGAAGATGTCCACTGGATTTGACTAAGCAAGAAGCTTCATCTTGGCTTCACTCAATTACACAGATTGACTTATGGTGTTGTGCCCATCACAAGGTTTTATTTCGTCTTACCTCTCAGACACTTCATACTTGCATCAGGCACCTTGTCAACACAGTGTCTTGTAAGTTTGTGAAGGCAAACCTGTATTTGTAGTTTCACATACTCTCTGTACATTAATAATACTTCCTTTCTCAGATGCTCCAGCGGGTTTGATCGTTACCGGCAGGACTGGGTTGACCTCGGCTGCCAGGAGGAGGTAGTCATTATTTTTGCATTTCAGTTAAAGTTTCACTAAGAACACAGATTCTCATGTGTGTCTGCACATAAGAGTTTACTCATGCTTGTTTTTCCAGAGACGAGATCCCCGGTGTCTCCAAATGACAGACGTCACAAACACCACATTTCGACACCTCACACACACAACCACTCCCATTACGACGAGCACAGTGCAGCAGAGGACCTCCAGCCCGACCTCCACCCCCCTCAGCAAGACGTCCACCGTCCCCAACCCCTCAACACACGGCGGCACGAACAGAAGGATAACGTCCACTCCACAGTCTCCCACCAGCAAACCTGCACGAGGTAAGCTGACAGTTGCTTTCCAGTAATCTCTCGTAAAAAAAATTTTTTGTTTTATCAGTCTGAAAGTGCAGTATTTGCATTTTTTTTTCAGTTTTCTTTAGTGTTACAGTTGTATCTCATTGAGGACAGATTACAGCTCAAGGCAGAGATGCTGTTGTTACGGTCTCATGACTTAATGCTTATTGTCGTGCATCGTATCCGCCCCCAGTGTGTTGTGCAGTCTGACAGCAAGAGGGTCAAGTGGTCAGCTATTTCCCAGCCCTCTGTGAGCTCATAGCTGAGTGTATACATGTCAAATACTGCATAGTGTCCTCAGCTGCTGAGGGATGACTCAATGTATGTGTATCACTCTGGGCGGCTCAGAATATGGGAGGCTGTCATGGCTATTGTTTACTCAAACAAAAAGCACTGTTAAAGTCCCAAAGTTAAGCTCAAAATCTTTTTGAACACCTAGAAATATTTTGGATGTTTTGAATATTTTAAAGGAGAGAGTTTGAACTAGAGTCTTTGAGAGTCTAATCTGTGGTGCACATTCAAAGTCTTGAATATCTATATTTTTTATATTATAGAATAATACTGGACCTCAAATTGGCCCCACATTGCTCCAATTTGTGATGTTTGTGGGGAACCAATAGGATTTGCCTTTGACTAGTGTTTCAGTACAAACTTACAGACGTTAAGTGAAAAGGATCCACTTTTAACCATTCAAAAGCTAATCTATTATAATTTCAAGATATTAATCATGTTTAATTTTATTGTTTTTTTTCCTGAGAAGTTTTATTTTATTCCGTACATAACCATCAATGAATAAAACAACACAGAACATGTCATATCATTTAAAATAGTTTGTCATTGTTTTCTTTTTCTAGATGATACAAAGACATCTTTGCACATCAGTGAAGAACGTAAGTCGACATTTTATCATTGACATTTGCATGTGATGTGGCTGAAACTTTGTGGTAATCACTTAAGTCTTTACATAGTGGCTTTAACTACTTGGTGTCACCCCATTGTTTCCATTACTCTGATATTGGATCTATAGAGGGGAGTTGTATTGTACTGACAGCCCATCGTCTTGTCTTTACAGCAGAAGACAAGGAGACCACAGGAGAGACGGAGGAGCGGCTGCAGATCGGTCTGCTGGTGGGCATCATCTTGGCGATGGTCATCATGGCAGCTGCCGTCCTTCTGTCTGTCTACATGTACAACCACCCGACCTCCAGCGCCAGCCTCTTCTTCATGGAGGTGAGTGACACCCAGTTGCTGTGGATCTTTGTTCTAACCATTTAGGATCCAATGTTCTCCATAAGCTCCTGAACATATTTGCTAATCATTCTTCAAATCTCACCATGCATTTTTAATTTCCCATCGTCGTGGTTTCTGTTCATTTCCCTGTGTAATTCAAAAAGCAGAAACTGAATTCCATTTTGTCAGATTTGTTTTTTGCCTTGAAACCATCGGGGCTTAAAGATAAAAACTTCCAAAACTTAATCTGGAGCAAGATATCCTGAAATCTTCTGGGGGATTACTGTGAAGTTTGTGCACAAATTTATGTGCACTTTCACCTTTCTGTGTGATTTAAATGGAAATTAGTTTTTTGTCTCGGATCTTGAGTTATCATAGTTAGTACTTCATATTTTGGTGCATATGTTTTCTCAGTCTTATATCCAAAAGCATTTTCTGTCATTCTTTCCCCCTGTCAGCGGCGGCCGACCCGATGGCCAATCATGAAGTTCAGGCGGGGCTCAGGTCGCCCGTCCTACGCCGAGGTGGAGGCTCCTGGTCAGGACAAAGACACCATGGTGGTCATCGACCCCAAACAGTCCTTTGTCCTGTCAGACAGGAGAGAGAGTGAACAGAAAGAAGGATTCATAGTTCCTGATCAGAGGGAGCGCTTCCTAGTGTCCGAGAGCTCCTGACCAGAAACTACATATCCCAGAAGGCTTTGAGACTGAGCTGGTTCTCTATGTGAGGAAGAGTTCCTTCCTTGAATTCTGTTTTCATTCAGCTGTTGCTCAAGTTCATTTTAAGAATTTGAGCATTCAGAGAGGAAAACTTCAAACCTCTATGAGGAGATTGTAACTACAGAGTATGTAATGCAGGAAAAGAGCTAAAACCTTGTTTTTCCATTGCTCAGGTCACTGGTTTGTGTTTACTGCAGCGTCACCTCTCACTCGATGACGCTGCTCAGTGTTTGTTTAGAGACCATTTCTCTCAAAGACGGCTGTTATTTTCCAGAGCTCTTATGTGTTGTTCCCACACCTTCTTCACAAGGAGGAATGTCATATTCGGGTGTCATTTCCTCATCTCAAAAATACAGACTAAATTCCTCACCATTACACCCACCTTCATCTGAGAAGCAAACAGGCCACACAGTGTTTCCACAGTTGTTTATTTCAGAGAGTAACATTTTTACAGTGAAGTCTGCAAATTTCCACTTTATTATCTGAGCTTAATAATAAAGGCAGAAAACAATGTGTACTACAACATTACAAACATTCACAACCATGGAAAAATACAGGTCTATATTTTTGACATGGTACACTCGAAGTATTTTTCTAACATGCTGTAATTGTTCCCATGTATGTGTAATCTGTGTATGATGTGATGGGAAAAACCATGTAAGTTGCAGGTTTTGTTCTGTAGCTGTACTGCTGATAATTGTAGTGTCTTTTCAGTCACTATTTCAATAAGTTAAATGAACTAATGTTAAGATGAAGCCTATAAATGAAATTATAATTAAAACATTCAGATTTTTGTGCACATGCTGTATCATAATTTCAGTGTTTTTCTCACTTTTTGAAATCTAAAAAAAGTCTTAAAAGTCAAATGTGATTTTTTTTTTTGTTGTTGTTCTTACATTTAGTGAGCTGAGGGTTTACCTGCTTCTCTTTAACAGATTGGTCATCAATCTAATAGAGTAGCTTTATCTATACTGTGATAAGATGACACACAGCACATCTACACCAAATACATCTACAGTACTAGTGTCCCAAATTATTGAGGCATGTTCAGTTTAAAATGAAATTAAGGCAAACGGTAACTGAATGAATCACTTAAGACTGGCCTGTAGGCTTCAGGGTCAAGGCACTGCCGTGGTGGAGGTACTGCAGAGGTCCTGGGTCGATGCTTCAGGTTTCCTTGTCTCCTGAGGGAGAAGCAAACACAAGGGAACGAAAAATGATTAATAATCCAGTGACAAACTGATCTGAGGTACTGTCATAAATAAATAAATAAATAAAAATAGTTAAATGGGTAGCAGCCATCTGCAAGTATTTGGTTTTGGGTCTCCAAAGATTAACAAATCAAAACAGTGTATGATAAAATAATGAATATACTACATGTTAAATCGAAGCAGGTTAGTGTGTTCATATCTGAAAAGCGACAAAGGTACATTCAAAACTTACAAACTAAACTAGAAATACTGCCTCACCTCCGGAATTTAACAGGTATGAAGTGTATTTTTTGGCAAAATGAAAGTTATCACTATATTGACATGTATGATTTCAGTGAGTAAAATGTTGTCTTCACTTCACAAACCAATGAGTTTTTACTTGTAACAAAGTATTTGGACAGTGTGGTATTTCTACTTTTACTTAAGTAAAGGATCTCAGTACTTCCTCCACCAATGTTTAACTAGGCTTGTTTTAAGCACAAATTCCCATTGGTATAAACAGTTGGTGTTGATTTTTGTTTGCATTTCAAAAACAGTTTAATTATGTATTTTGGATGGAATATGTGTTCTTACCTTTCACTGGTGGTGCAGGGAGTCGTCTCCTCAGCTGTCTCGATGAGTCCAGGGTGACGGGCTGCAAGAAGAATCATATGCAATATAAGGTTCTTCAAAAAAAACCTTCACATGATGTACAGTGTATTAATGTTGAGAGGAAAAGCACCATAACTGGAATGGTCCTGGTCTTAGTGAAGCGGGACTGTGTGTCCACATCGAGTCCTGCATTCTTCAAAGCAGCAATTCTGGCTGAGATGTCACAAATCTAAAGCAGAAAGAACAAAAACCAGTAAGTGAGTGCACGTTGGATTCAGATCAGACTGGTGTTAAAGTTGCCTTTTGTAATGTTTGACCTTTGATCGCCTCCATAAGGCCAATCTGTGGCATGTCTTTAAACACCAGCTCAGCATTCATGTCATGTCAGCAGAGCAGCTTGAAGCTTCTCCACTCACCCGTAGTTCGGACTGTTGAACCTTGGCAGCTGCAGACGCGACCTGCTCCTCCAGGAAGGACAGCTCCATGTCGGGCGTGGTGCTGCAGATGCCCCTGGCGCACTCCTCCAGGTCGCTCACCTCCGCCTCCAGACTGTACACCGCACCTGCTGCCACGTACACCTGCAGCACATCCAGGCCAACACAGGGTTAACTTCACATGACTAATTGCAAATATCTAACTCAAACCTGTTTTCATGCCTTATTGTTGAAGGGGAGTCTGTCACTTCACTAGCTTTCAAATTTTCTGAGCCAGTTCTGATATCCGAATAAACAACCTGCTATACAGATGTTCACTTCTTTAACCTTCACCACATCACACAGTAAACTACAACTAAAACAGCCTCTTTCATCCAGACGATGCAGCTTAATCACTTACTAGATTTTTTATAATGAATGTTTTGTGAAATTTTAAGATCAAGCATTGTGTTCTCCGGTTACACAAATTATAAAATGTGTGCATGATGGATACAGCATATATATTATTAACTCAGTCATGCTTGTGGTAATCTTTATAGTAAGATTATAGTAAATAGTAGGTCTTCACATGCATGTGGACCAGCAAAAAACGCTGATGTATAGTGTGTGATTTTTTAGGTGAATTTGTGGCACCATCTCAGATTTGCTTCATAATTGTTTATTTTAATGTCCTTGTTACTAATAGGTGCTGTGCAAAATTTCACGCCAATATCTCCACTACTTTCAGAGATATTAAGCCTTCACATGCATATGGACCAGTAAAAAACGCTGATGTATAGCATGTGATTTTTTTAGGTGAATTTTTGGCACCATCTCAGATTTGCTTCATAATTGTTTATTTTAATGTCCTTGTTACTAATAGCTGCTGTGCAAAATTTCAGGCCAATATCTCCACTACTTTCAGAGATATTAAGCCTTCACATGCATGTGGACCAGCAAAAAACGCTGATGTATAGTATGTGATTTTTTTAGGTGAAATTTTGGCACCATCTCAGATTTGCTTCATAATTGTTTATTTTAATGTCCTTGTTACTAATAGCTGCTGTGCAAAATTTCAGGCCAATATCTCCACTACTTTCAGAGATATTAAGCCTTCACATGCATGTGGACCAGTAAAAAACGCTGATGTATAGTATGTAATTATTTAACCTGCACTCACGTTCTCCTCCAGTCTGGAGAGCTGTTGATCCAGTTTCTTGGGGTCGGTGTTGGGGGGCAGCGAGGTGGTGGAGGGTCGGGGGTCGTCTCCTCCCTCCACCCCCTGCAGCAGCTCCTCAGTGGCATTCAGCACCTTCAGAACTTCAGTGGTGATGCTGCGCAGAGACTCGGCCGAGTGTCTCTGCAACACACAGGCAGGCGGCTTTGTCATACCTGACGCTTTAAAGCATGATAAAAAGTCTAATCTGACCCTTTTGATGTTAGAAAAGTATTGATTAGCTGCAGTTAAGAGCAATTTGAACCACTATTATTCAAAGTGAAAATTCTAAAAAAAACAAAAAAAACAAAAAACAAAAACATGTTATTGCTTTAAATTAAATCCAAGAAAAAACAAAATCAAAAAATTAAATGTATGAACAAAATAAATTATATTCACACTTTTTTCAATCCTATTCAGGGGGATATGGGGGAGAACATGAGCAGCAGCATGTGAAAAATAAAATTATTAAATTAGATGTATGCAAGAAAGATGTGAAAGCAATGAGAAGAAAAAAAAGTGAGTGAAAAGGTGCAAATGAAATCTGTATCTTTATCAGAAATCTTCTCATGCTTCCTTAAGCACAAGTCTCACCTGCTCCAGCAGAGTTGAGATAAACTCTATTGTTTGGTAAAGCTCCAAGTCACTACCCTACAACACACAGAGAGAAGCACAGGAGACAAGAAATCAAAGGAGAGAGAGTTGTGTCAGAAAAGATTCTAAAATGGGTTAATCTAGATTTCTTGCGTCTAGATGAGTCGAGGAAAGATTCTCAAGGAAGTAGTTAGTAGTAGTAGTAGTAGTAGTAGTAGTAGTGCAAAGAATAGTTACTAAGGAGAGTCACTCATCATCACCAGTGGTCATATCTGACCAACAGGGGGCGCAGCAGCAAAGCCGATGAGGACTGAATTGATGAGTGTGAAAACTGAAATTAATTAATTTAACTTTTGATTTGTAAGAGGAAGAACGTGTTATTTTCCTTTCAAAAATTATATAGATTTACTTTAATGCTATAATCACATCAGTGGAAAATACATGTTAATAATAAGGCTTCTTAAACTGTATCTGACTTGTGTAACTCTTGCAGGAAGTGTTGGCCTCCTACACTAAAGTTGCATGGATGCTGTGCAGAGATTAAAGCTTCAGTGCTTACGATTTGAATCTCCTCTGGCGACAGTAAACCCTCCTGAAGAGCAGTGTCATCTGTATCGTCAGCTTTGGTTTCCTCAAGTCTTTCATCCTTACTTCCGCAGCCTCCCTGTGTCTCTGTCATTTTCCATTCAGTCGTAACTTTTCCTCTTTCCTCTTGTTCATTGTTGGCCGCTTCTGTGCAATTACACACAGTCTGTTCGCTTGTTATAATTAGTTTTTCTTTTGCTGAATTTCTTTTTTCCTGTGGCTCTGTATCTTTTTCCTGCTGCTCGTTTTCATTTCCATCTGCAGCATCTCCACACTCTTCTCTTATGGAAATATCTCCTCCACTCTGCTGAGTTACATTTCCTCCTGATTCCTTCACGCTGTCACTTTGAGACTCTCGTGCACTTCCTGTCTCCTCTGATGCATTTGTGCTTTGTGCGTCGACAACATTGTCCTCTTCTCTGTTTTCTCTTCCTATTTTCTCATCTGTCTCTCTGTTTGTCCTCTCTCTCTCTGCAGCCTCACCTTTCCCTCCCTGCATGTCCTCCAACGTCATCATCAACATGCTGCTGATTATTCTGTCGAATTCTGCCTCTTCCTCGTCGCTGTCCGCTGCTGTCTCACATCTCTCCTGTCTCTCTTTGCTCTCTCTGATGTTTCCCTCTTCCTGTCTCTCTTTTCCCTCCGTTCTGTCTGGCCGCTTCGCCTCTGGCTGATTCTCTTGCTGGACTTTTGTCTCATGTAAGACCATTATCTCCTCTGTCCTCTCTGCTTCCATCTCCTGTCTTTCCTCTGGCTCTTTTGCTTTTTCAGCCTGTTTTAAAACTTCTACATTTTCTTCACATACATGCCCCTCCACCATTCTTTCATCCTCCAGTACTCTCCCTTTCAAGTGTTCTCTCTGTTCCTCTACCTCTGTTTTATGTTGGGCATCTTTTGTCTGATCATTCAAAACACTCTCACTTGTCTTTTTTTCATCACATCTCTCCTTCCTTCTTTCCTCAATTTCATCCCTTAAATCAAACATGTTCACATCCAAATCTCCCAATGACTCTCTCCTCTCCTGATTCTCTCCCTCCGCCTCCTCCCACATACTGATTTCGAGTCCTCCTTCATTTACTGATTCATTGTCTTTATCACTATCCAGCTGATGGTCAGTGGAAGTAAACTGAGAAGTGCTGACTAGACTGGACAGGTCGCGCAGTTGAGCGGCCTGGACGGCTTTTTCCGCCTGCAGTTTCCACAGCATCTCTTCATCTATCGCCTCCTCTTCACCTCTGCCCACTCGGTCTAACTCGTCCTCCGTGGAGGAAAACTGGGTGGCATTGACTTGGTTGGCTAATCTGCACACTTTGACTGCCAGCTCCTCCTTCCTCCCATCCTCCTCCTCCTCCTCCTCTGCCGTCTTCTCTTCATCCATGACACCGACTCGGTCCAGCTCATCCTCTGTGGAGGAGAACTGGTTCGCCCTGACTTCCTTTTCCAGTTGACAGATTTTAAAAGTAAGTCCATCTGACTTTTCCTCTTTTTTTTCCTCCTCCACATCTTCATCCTTGTCTCCCTCCCACTCTCCTTCACTCTGACCAACTCTGTCCAGCTCCTCATCAGTGGACGAGAAGTACGTGAGCCTGGACTGTGCGACGAGCCTGTATAATCTGTGTTTCATCTCTTCGTCATCTTCGTCCTCCTCATCCTCTCTCCTTCCTTCATCCAAGTCCACCTCCATCCTCCACAGCCTCTCATCCTCTTCATCCTCGCTTTGTTGTCTCGTTTCTTCTCCCTGTCCGTCACTACCATTGTCTCTCACTCCGTCCACGTCTTCTTCTCCGGTGGAGGAGTCAGAACTTCTGGCTGCCAGCTGTTGTAGTTTTAATGTCAGCTCCTCATCCATCTGATTGGCTCCATGTCCTGTGATGTCACTCTCAAGGTCGGGGGTCGTGGCTCCAGAGGTCAAAGTGTCCGGGGTCACAGCATCAGAAAGATGGTTGTCTTTTTTATTGTCATCCTGTGAAAGTAAGAAATGATAGATTTTAACATGTGTGTTTATTTCTGTGTTAAATGATTTGTCCTAACGTTCAGAATTATTTTCATTATTTTTTTTTTTTAAAGCTGATTGCACTACTACTAATAATAGCTAAGCTGCAATAACTTCTACCTTCCTATAAAACTGTGGGGAGTTTCATTAAACTCAGAGGTGTTCAAAATATTTTGCCAACTTCATTAATACTAATAAGGGAATACAAGGCAGGTATTTTTATAATGAGTTTATAAAGAATTTAATGATTAGTTTCATTTTTGAATAATCTGTCAATCATGTGTTTGATTATTTGGTTAATCCTTTGTCTAATCCCTCGAGAAAAACAAGAAATAAAAAGAGTGAAAAATGTCCAATTTAAGTTTTGTGACACTTTCAAATGCCTCCAAACAAAATCCCAAAATATTAAATTTGAAAATCAGAAACACAGAGAAGCAGCGCATTTTCTCATTTGAGAAGCTCTGACCAGATATATTTGCCATTTTTGCTTGATTAAACAACTGTAATGATAATTTCATTACTAAAACTGTTGCTGATTAAAGTTTAACATGTATACAGGAAAGTTAACAACCTGCTTGACTACATCTGCTGTGGAACAGATCTTTACATCTCATCTGTTTGCAGTTTAATGTGATTTATTTCTCACCAGCACAGAAGAAGCGGTCGCCTCTTTTTTACTCGTCCTTTTCTTCTGTGATCTCCTGACTTTTCCCACTTCTGGCTCTGCGGTTACCTCGCTCTCCTCTTCCTCTCCTGCTCCCTCCACATTAAAGTTCACATCAATGATGCTGGTCCTGCGGGATGATGAAGGTCGCCTGATCTCTGCGGGCACCTTCCTCTTAAAAAGAGCCAGCAGAGGTTTGTTGGGCTTCCAGTTCCCCTCAGAGTCTGAAAACAGATGGTCTCTGCTGCCTCGCCGGCCCGTCGGAGGGGACGGGCTCCTGTCGCCGTCGTCCTGCAGGTTGAAGTTAGAGTCTGTCATTTTCCTGTGGATCTCCTGGAGGACGGCGCCCCAGGAGCTGTCCGGCTCTGCTTTGGTTTCGTTATCAGAGCCCATGCCTTCGTATGCAGACACCACTCCGGACTCCCTCTCCAAGGCACTGTAGACCAGGCTCTTCCTCTTGGTCAGCAGGCTGGGCCGCGACAGCTGGGCGCTCTGCAGGGCAATCCAGTTCCCGTCTGGGCTCTTCAGCACTGAGGACACACCTCCATACACAAGCGCGCGCACGCACGCACGCACGCACGCACGCACGCACGCACGCACGCACGCACGCACGCACACACGCACACACACACACACACACACACACACACACACACACACACACACAGGTATCATGCAGAAAAACAGATCATGTGCCAAGCAAGCAAACCACACAAAGTACACACACACAAATGCAGCAACAAAAACAAAAACAAATACAGGAGGCAGAGTTAGCTCACACTTATTATTATAATAATTAACTGAACTGAATTAACTGAATCAATTTCACAGTTATTGATTTGCTGATTGACAAAAAATGTATTGCTACTTTGGTAACTGAGTAGATACATCTTTAATCCTGATAGTAAATTGAATACTTTTGGCACGATAAAACCTAAAAGAACACTGACTGGTGCGTTTGAGAAGTTGAAACAATGATCAACAAGCTTACCAGCGTTGTCCAGCCGGTCGACACTCTTCCATGTCGACATGGCCGACCCACCTCCGTCCTTCTTCAACGCTTGTGGAGAGTCTTGAACCAAACCTGGGAGGTCGTTGTCCAACAGTGAGAAGGCCGAGTGTGACCTCTGAGAAGAGACATGTGGCAAACGCTAATGATTGAAAAGTGGAGTCACAGTCACCTGTTCTAGTTTCATCTGCAATCGTTCTGGATGTCTGGAATACAGCAGGATAACCAGCAGGGGGCAGCAGTTGTCACCATACAGAAGAGAAGATGCAATGCAAATAAACAACATATCATCCTTTCCTCTCCTTCTCCCAATCACATCCTTCACTTAAGTAAATATCACGATGTAAAAATGTTCTGCTATTAATTTAAAATCCTACTTGAGCAAAAGTATGCAAACATCAATATAATGTACATAAAGTAAAAGCACTCGTCCCAGAGAAAAGTGGCTTATATATGACATTTTTAAATTGTTAATAGTGATGCATTTCAATGAATAAAAGTGCAGTACTTAATGACTTTTAACCACAATTTGTTGTACGTATATTATGCTGTGACTGTGATGTGTTTTGTCTTTTTACCCAGAGGCCTGGTTGGTGTTTAAGGGAGCTGGAGGCTTGATCAGGGGAGGACTGACGATGATGATGATGATGATGAAGGTCAGTGTTGTGTTCAAGTGACCAATCCTGGTCATATTCTGCCCTCATCTCAGTCAAAGTCTTCCTCCTACTGATAATCTAGGAGAGACAGAGACATGATTAGTGCTGGATTTGACTCTTATCACACACAGAAAACACAAACATCAGCTTATTTCATGTTTAAGAGCAATTTAATGGTCTTAATATTTAATGGTTTTCATATGGGGAGAGGGTGTACACCTGAATGCATCGTCCACCTACAGAGACCCCCCCTTACTGACTCACATGTGAATGTTATACAATGGCTTTTCAAACCCAGTAAATCAACCTTATTGCACACTGTAAAACATCTGTTTCTGTGTTTGCAGCTCAGAGTCATCTATTATTGCTTCTTACTTTTTGCACAATAGTTTTGGCCAGTTCCTCGATGAGCTCTCCTCTGTGCTCCCGCAGATAGTGGGCCTCATTCTGCTTCTCCTGATGAGCAAACACACAAATAAGAAAAGTATTCAGCACCACTTACACACACACACACACACACAAATACACACTGTAAGCTGATTACTCCTCTAAACATATGCTCTAAATATACATATTTGCTGTACTCTGTTCAAAAGCTTTGGGATACTTTAACAGATTAGTGAGCAGTAAATCTTTTCTGACATACAGGACAGTTTTAGAAAGTGGCTGCAGAACCAGAAATGAACTTTAACAGACAGATAGTTCTGGTGTTATAAGTATTTGAGGAATTTATTGACACCCAGTCAACGACATGCATTACACTTCTTTGTAGCCATCTAGTGTCTCTTTGTGGTTGCTGAGCATGTTTTGTTTCATAACTTTTTGGAGTAGTTTAACGTCTCTTTGTAGTCGTTTAGTGTATCTTTGTAGTGATTTTGCAACTTTTGTAGTAGTTGTCTATCTCTTGCTGTTATTTTGCGTGTAGGAGCCTGATTGGCATTATAGAAAGTTTATCATATCAGTAGTATTACCTGTGAATAGGGTTGATAAAGGGTTTATGCATTTTATGAAGAGTATGAAATACAGAGATGAATGAGAAATACATCACATATTTAAATGAATTCTAATTCTATTTAACCTGCCTCCATTCAGAGTTTGTTATATACAGTGATCTTAAATTGTATAACAGTAGTAGTAGTAGTAGTAAAAGTAGTTGCAAAATAATCCTGATGATTTTCCTTAATATGAGTCTACATAGATGACAGATCAATAAAAAAACATTAATAACAGTGCAAACCGTAAATTGAATATAAAATATGTGCAAGGCAGTGAAGGCCGTGTGTTTTTAGACAAACAACCCAACAATAAATGACTATTTATGAGATGTGATTGACAGAAATAACCTGACTGGCCGTGTCAAACTCCGCCTTGGAAATGGCCTCGTCTATGGCCTCCTCTGCCACCCGCAAGGCCACAGAGAGTGTCTCTGCCATGCTGTGCTCTGAACACAAAGACACACAACAATGTTTTCATATCACTCAAATGATCCTTCAGATGGAATCAAAGCAAAAACATGATTCACTCGTTGCGATTATGCAAAACAAGAGAGGGCAATTGCATCTCTTTCAGTTTAATTCTGTTTTCAGTCCGTGTGTTACTAATCTGTTTTCACTGCCTCGTTCTTGTTACTGCAGACAGAGACGTGAGCATCAGGCCGCTGCAGCTTCTCATTCATGTTTGCAGTCACTTATCCTGTTAGTGCAGTGAAGCGGGAGAGTGAGGAGAGGTGAGGACGGAGGCAGTGACCAAGAGAACAGACCGGGCTCAAACACAACAAGACCACTGACTATTTATCTCTCTGCTGCTTCATCTGTTGTAAAAGCATTAGATTCATTGCAGCTGGGAACAAATATGAGTTTATGGATTCATGAGACGATTAACATTGACCCCCAAAATAACCTTGAACTGGATGATGTGGCCTCGGAGGGTCGGCTGTGGAGACTTTCCTGTGGAGATGGAATGAAGTATTTCCTGTTATGAGGCTGAATGACCAACCAGGGAAACTGCCCCGGAGCCCTGCAGGTGACGAGTTCACTGAGTGGCAAACAGTTGTAATTTGATTGAATGATTTAATATAAACTGACATGGAAGGGGGTCTCAGTACTGTTTAACCTCTCTTTGTCCTGAATCTTGAGGTCCAGTATTAGAGAAAGTGCTTGTGTCAAAATCTGGTTGTTGACTAAAAGTTTGTAGACATATAAAGTTTTTCTTGATGAGATAGATGAAGATGTCTTGACACAGAAATAAAAATAATGTGAAATTGTGTGAATGGAACATGTGAAAAAAAATGACTGTACAGTATAAACAAGTGTTGATTATAGTGAATGTGATATAAGTGAATGATTATACAATATGTCTGCACCTTCAGTTTGTCTGTAGAAGGTTGAGTCGCTCCCACAGACGCTGCCCTCATTGCAGATACTCTCCTCGTAGGCGCTGCCCTCTACACACACACACACACAATAAATGGATGGACAGAGAAGAAAATACAAATATGTATAAGTGCTGTGAATAGCTGCAAAACCTAATGTACAGAATCTTTTAACATGACTCGAAGTTGACGACCGAGCAGCACAGAGCTCTCAGTCACACTGCAGACAGTTTCTCCTTCCAACTCTGAGCCCTGAGCTCTTTTCACGTTGTGTAAATATTCATGCAACAATGCAGCCATTTGTGGTTATATAAGTGCATTAGAGCGGCCTCGCGTGTGGTATTACCAGGCGACCTGATCTGTGCGCAGCAGGCGCTGGTTCAGAGGTCCAGTAGAGTACACAGGGTCACTTCCAATCATTTTAAGAGATGACTTAAACCAAGTGATATGAACTGTAGATTATTTTTATAATGCAGACAGCCGTTCACTTCCTGTCACTGCTAAAAACAAACCTCGTAGGCTTGAGTTTGCTGATGTGAGGATCTTTATGTATTTTAGGAGCGGGAGCATGGATTTTATTTCTGTGGCCACCAGTGGATGTGTGTGTGCACACGTCTGTGTCGTAACATCGAATGAGTCAGGACAAGTGACCAACACAGTCGCCTCTACCGCAGCAGCTAAAGGTCACAGAGGCCCCAAAGGCACCGTGAGAGTCTATGACAGTGACATAAATGAGTATATGTATGTCACTGTATTATGTTCATACATAAAAACTTAATACTAGTGATGATGTGTGATATATATGTACATGATTACAGGTTAGTTTTTGTATTCTCTCGGCTTTTCTTCTTCTCTGTGGTTATTTTGCTTTACTGTTGACGATGATGTGTTGCAGTGTTGGCAGCGTCTTCAGAGGGAAACGTTCCACTGCCACACAAATCTCACACACGATGATGCCTATACACACAGCTATTAGCTCCCAAATGTCAGCCCCATTAATTCTGATGCTATTCATGCCGCTCGCATTGTTCTTATGCAAAGTAAGCATAAGCAGGAGTCAGGGTATGCAGATCGGAGTCAGCGGCTGAATAAACGCTGCTGAATTTCTAGTCATAAACAAATTAAAAAGTGTGTGTATGGGAGCTAAAAACAGAGCTATGTAAAGCAGCATGAGCCCAACAGTGGCCAGTCGTCCTCCTGCAGGGGTCAAAGCTGAGCGTCTTCTGCAGCCGGTGACCCGTCCTCCACAAAACACTCATAATTCCCTGAAATCCCTTGTCTGTTCAATCAGATCAGAGACAGTGAACTAATGGCCCAGAGATGCACTCCTCCACTAGACGAGCATGCTGGAGCATATGCCGCTGGGTGAACAGTCTTATTCAAACACTGTATAGTACTACGAATACATTTTCAGCACGACTGGCTCCAGCAAAGCTCCCGTAACCCCGGCCTGTGTCTGTGCTGCACGCTTCACATTCAGCTGACTGCTTAAAGAACAACACTGCTTCTGGATACAGTGGAGGAAATGACTGGAGCAGCTTTCTCATAAATCTAAACTGAGCTTTGCATCGAAATATGAGAGAACACTTTTGTATCATAAATGTGCAAAAACATAGAATGCTGACTAAAAAGATGGATCTAGGAATCTAATGTATATTTTTAATTCAGGGACCAAAGTCTGTATTTTCTCACTGTCACTACATTGAAATAAAAAGAGGTTTAAATGACAAAATCTTGAGGAAAGATATTGTTAAACTAAGATAATTGGTGATTATGAAGATTCATTCAGTCAAGTTATTATTTTTTGCAAGTTGTGTTTGGTGGGTTTTTATAACTTTTCACACTATGAGAGCAGTGATAGGGAACCAACTAGTATTAAGTTGTGGGTGGTAAAAGAAAGAGCTGAAAGATGCTGCTTCACTATATTATACGATTATTTGGAGGAAGCAAACAAACATTTTAAAAGAAGCTGGAGGCAGCAGGCGTAATCTGTTGAAGTTATGTGAGATGAAAGCCAAGAAAGAGCATAATCCTGTTTCACTCTCTTCCTCACTTCCTGTTCTGCTCAGCTTTGAAACATGAAACAGCAAAAATCACAATGCACAGAAATATACTCACAACTAAGTGTTTTTAAGAAGAACATGTGCTCTTAAAAAAAAATAAAAACACATTTCTCATGAGAGTAAATGTCAAGACGCCATCAATAAAGAACAGCTAGACGTGTCACCAAAGTTACCAGAGACAGGTTTTAGCCAGGTCACTAATGAACAGAGTGGTTCACCTGTCAGCTCTGAAAGCGCACTGTGCTCCACCAGGTGCTTCCTGTAAAGAGTCTTCAGCACTTTGGCGCTGCCGTACCTCTTGAAGCGCTTCTTCACATTAGTGTAGAACCACTCCAGCGACTGTGTCTTCAACAACCTGAGAAAGACAGAAACAGACCTGCAGTTTACAAACTCAACCAATATCCATCTTATTGTGATCCTTGTCAACATTTTTGATTAATCTTCACACTAATAAAAAGCTGTAACTGGTCTCACATTCACGTCCATCTGCTGTTTGTGAAGCCAATACCAGATAATAAACTGTACACTAACATTTCCTAGAGACACTTTAGAGTTAGTTGGTCTATGGATTATAACAGCAGTCATACTGAATGCATAAAAACATACTTTTATATACTAATAATGTGCAACATTGCATTTGTTTTGAAAATTATTCAGGTAACAATTAGATTTAGACTTTGAGTCACTTCTAAAGGAAGCAGACAACAGTCCTCTGTCATTATGACTCATTTTCAATTTATTCTTCTAATTGTATTTTAGATAGTTTGGAAACTCATTCCTGTTTATGCATCTTAACTGGATTTTACCTGCACTCTTTTATTGCATTTTGACTGGATGGTCCATCTATGCTTTTATAAGCTGTGGCAGTTCCCTTAATCTCTTTGTATGATTTGTTGTAATAAGATTTGTTTTCTGCTCCAGGTGTCTCTTGAAAAAGAGATTTTTATATCAACAAGACACTGGTGATGTTGCCTCCAAAACATATTCAGTCGGTCAGACAGAAAGATATACTTGATCACCTGTAATCCATCACTGGTAGAAGCAGTGCACAGTAACAAACTGATGTCTGACATTCTGAGTCCAGGTTTCAGTAATCCTCTGCATGCTACATGGACTGACACTCTGGACGGTCACAGAGCTGAACAGTGCACAGTTTGAGTCACAGGCACAGATGAACACATACATCTGTGCAGGTTCACTTTTACTGTGCAGCAAACCAGCAGGAGCCTCAGGACCTGCTCTGAGACTTGTGTGTGTGACTTTATGTACATCTGCATACATTGTTATTTTTGTTGCTTATTTAACAGGTGTCGACCTAAGTCAGTGTACACATGACAGATTTATGTCTCATCTCCAAGTTTCTACATTCGAGATTGAAATGAACTGGGATGTAATTGAATGTTAAGGAATGACAGCTGTAGGATATTGCAGAGATATTCATGTCAGCATGTTTAATGAGTTACCATCTGTTCAGTGTGCGGCGGAGTCGCAGTGTGAAGGCAGCTGAGTGAGTGTGTGTACAGTGAGTGTGTTGACAGGAGGTGGAGGTGACACAGTCTTCAAGTGTGACCATCTTCAGGTAGCTAATGCAGTCTGTGGTATCTCTCATACAGAAAACAATCAGAGGTGTCAATTCTGTTTTCTATATAGACAATGTAAAAAAAAAAAAAAAAAAAAGAGGCCTTCATTATTAAATGAAGATGGAAGATGGAATTCATTTAGGTGTTGATATAGACTCATGAGTCAGTATTGTCACTTGTCATCTGTGTGGGTTTCGCAGGTTCTTCACACTGTAGTTTGTTAATGAGGTTACTCTACCCTCCGTCTTGCCCAATGCCTGCTGGGATATCTGCAGCCACCAATGATCCAGAACAGACAGCAGGTTTAGAGAACGGACTTTGGATCTAACATATATTGCAAAAATTTTAGTTTTTAAAGGTTAAATAATGACATTCCACATTTTCTATGGACTTGGCAGCCAAACCCTTTATATAGATATTCCTCTGTACCACAAACATTTTTCTCCAACAACTATTAAAGAGTCACATTTTCACACTGGGCGACATATTTCTGGGACATTTTGAGTCAGCTGACATCAACTGTCCTGCTGCAAATACTCACTCATATTAATCAGCAGATGGTTTCCAACAAATACAAATTACTTCTGTTGGAGTATCATTTGCTAAAAAAAACACAGTTCCCAGCAGTTTTTAGACATTGCTTCGCCTTAAAAAGGAAACTATATTATTGTGAGCTCTTTGAAGAAATGTTGTCTTCAGAAGGAACCAGTGGACTCGAGTGCCACAGTGAAGTGTTAAAAGCTGGACTAACACATGTCAGTGAATCCACCACTCATGCCCACTTCACGCAGTGATTTAAAATTCTCTGTCAAGGTCTCGTTTTTCATTCTCGACACAACTGCTTCTGTCACTTCATAGAAATGTACAAATGAATGCAACACCATGGATGCCTTCCAGGAGAGACGGTCTTAAAGTGTTTGCTGCTGAATGATTATCACATATGTCCTTCTCTATGACATTCGGCTTTTCACCATTCGGGATGACCATAAACAATCATTTGAAATCTGAACCCATTCATAATGAAAACAAAGGCTAAAATCAAACACACATTTGTTGTCGATTCACATCTTCCACCACCACAGTCTAGTGAGTCTCCTGCTCTCTGTCATGTTGTGATGTGCTGAGTACAAACATTTCATCCAGTGGCAGACTTGATCCTGTGCTGCATCTTAGTGACTATGTTGTGTGTAATAAGTGCTTAAATCCATCTCTCCAGCAGCAGAGTTAAGACCTTAATAACCTTTGACGTCACTGTCGGTCTCTCATCCTTAACTTAGCCTCATGTACTTGGCACACACACAAACACACACACACATCTCAATCACTGCACTACCACTGCTTCCACCACCACCACCGCCGCCGCCGCCGACCTTACCTGCTCTTCTGGCAGGCGGAGCAGAGCCAGCCTTTGTCCCGCTTGTTGTAGACCCGGCAGGCCTTGCAGACGTTGTAGTGGCAGTCGCGGCACTGGCGCTTGGGGTTGAGCAGGAAGGTGAAGGGCGAGCAGCAGCGGATGCAGCAGCGCTGGTTGAAGCAACTCTGCCGTGACAGCAGGAGGCAGCGACTGCCCTCCTCGTCCAGCTCCTGCTTCAGTTCACTGTGGGGAGGAGGAGGGGGAGGGAGGGTTAGAGGGAGAAAGATAGTGAAACCAGGAATGTGTGTGTGTGTGTGTGTGTGTGTGTGTGTGTGTGTGTGTGTGTGTATGAGAGAGAGAGTTATACAAAATGAGGGGAAAAAATGTGTGTAAAAGTGGGTGGGATGAGAAGGGGGGGGGCATCATTCCTCTCTGCGGATGAAGCAACAATCGTGGGTCAAATAGGATGATTATTACAATGAGGACATGGATTGAACATAAACACACAGCCTGTCACACTGATCCTCGGCCCCCCTTTAATGAAAATGGAGCAGAAATGAAAGTGGTTTCCCAAAGTCGGTCATTTTCTAAACATCATTTAAAAGGTGGCTGATGATTGAAAAATGCAGCCACGTCCCATTTAATGTACATTATTAATTCCACTATGGTGAGATACAGTCATACAGAGATTTATCAAATGTGATATTCTCATTCATAAATGGCAGATTGAATATTTAAGCAGAGAATTGATCACTGCACATTCATTTAAACACCGCCTGCTGTGCTCATGTAAAGGTTAAAGGAGGAGACTATAATGAATAATACATCAGTGTGTTTCCTCAACAGCAGCAGCAGCGTTTCTGTCTATATGTGTCCCGATGGAGAGAGCATCATAAACATTTATTATGGCTTAAGAAAACAGTTTCACCACTGAGTTCATTTAATGACATGATCTTGAACCTTAGCAAAGCCTGATAATCAGATTTAAATGTGATTTTGTTTCACTTAATTCAGCCTGACACACTGTGTTCATGTTAGCTGATGCTACATTATTAAGTGATCCAATGAAATGTGATGGATTTGATTTGAATCCCTCTCGTAGTAAAACGCCACATATTCTGTTTTATTCAGAAATACATAACATTACAGAGCTTAGAGACATTTACATTTAGCTGCTGTTTCACTTTGACCATAACAGTCAATTCTGAATAACTGGCATCAACACTTAGTTCCTAAACAAAATGTAGGAGGAGGAATGAATGAAGATGATCTTGCTAATGTTTCTCTAACCAGTGGAAAGTGCATGTAAGGGTGTGAATGTGTCCTATTTCAATCACTGATCTGAGATGTGGTTGGGGATTCAGAGATCCTTTAGATGTCATTAAAGGTCTCTGGAAAGACTAAATTTGAAAACCTACACTTCTATAACAACTGGACAAAATCCATCTCCTGATGAAAATGACGCCATATGATCGAAAGCTGTTTGAGTGTTTATGTAACAGCGGTTTCTAAGGTCAAGAATGAACTTTTAACCTCAGATTTATCTCTGTGATATACAACAGCAGAGCAATACTGAAAAGGTCACAAGCATAATCTTAAGGTTTGTGGTATTTTGCAAACATTTTATGCAAAAGAAAACGTCAAGTAGACTCAGAGCAAAGTGTGGTTCTCACTACAGATCTCATGCACTCACATGGCAAGTGCAAAATTTCTCTGTGTGCACGTACTGCAAGTTTGTCGACGATGGAATAAGAAATTACAACAGAAAAAGAAGATGAATGGAGGCAGGACAGAAACAAATGATAACTGGTGTAAGTAGTGCTAGAAGGAAAGGGTAAAAAAAAAAATCCATTCTTTTCACATGAGGACCGCAGGAGCATCAGCCATGACTAAATCATTTATAGGTGATCACTGCTGGAGACTGACAACACAAGAACACAGGCAGGAAAACTAAAAGAGCCACTGTGGGTTTAACTGTCGATTTCATTTTAGTTTTAAAATTCATAATGTAAAGAAACAATTTAATTCCTCTTCCTGTTCCTCATACTCAGTTTTTGTAAAGACTCACTTGAGGAAAGTCCACTTCCTGAAACGTGCACTGTCTGTGGTTTATGGAAGAAAGAAGCTTGAAAAATAGAGACTTGCACATGGAGATGAAAGTGGAAAGCAGCGATAGAAAGTGAGGAAAGACAAGAAAATAGCTCAAAGTAGCATACAAATGATGAATCTGAAAATACTGAAGGACGACAATCTCACTAATTAGCACACAATTAGGGCTTCAACTAATCAATTTAATCATTTTCATTGACTAGCCTGCAGATCTTTTCCTCTAATAATCTATTAATCTATTAAGATCTTAAAAGCAATCTAAAACCCAAAGATGTTGTAAAAGAAAAAAAGTAAACAATTCACAATTGAGAAGCTGGATCCTGACAAAAATGGCATTTGCTCTTTTAATTAATTATCAAATTGTTGCAGATTACTTTTCGGTTAAAACTGACTCACGGCTTCAAAGTCATTTTTGAAAGCCACATTTCTTGGACGTTTACACAGGCAGTTCTGACAGCGCGACCCTTTAGGCCACGTCGTCTGTAACGGCAAACTATAAAAATTTAACAGTGTCCCTCAGATGCCTGTCTGACAGAGAGACGGCTGCCCTCTCACTACAGCAGCACACTCCATTACTGAAGCTCAGTGGATGGTATAAATAACTCGGAGGCAGACCACACACACACACACACACACACACACACACACACACACACACACACACACACACACACACAGCGGCAGGAAGACACTCACAGCAAGATGCAACAGAGTCGACCAACCTGCAGAAACACACACAACAGTATCTCATGTAAACACACGTCGGACTCAGCAGGACAAAACTGCAGCTAAGAAGCAGTGGAAGATGCAACAACAATCATTATCAGTCCTTCATCTGAGTATTTACCAGGCATGAAACACGGTGTATATGTTCAGTGTACAGTATGTGTAGTGCCGCTCTGTCCTCACGCAGCCTCGTCTAAAGGAGCTTTATAGCTTCAGGCATCAGAAGTGAACAAACAAGGAGAAGCTCGAGCCGCGTCAGCTGCAATAATCCTCACAAAAAGTCTGTTTCTTGGCGATAAGCTGAGGTGACGTCCACTAATGTGTGCTCCCATACGTGGGAATAGATGTTTATTCTACTTGAGTGTCAAGATTTTTAACAGTGAGGTGCTGTTTTATGCTTCTTTTACGAAGAGCACTGTCATATTGTTTATTAGACATAATGTAGCTGCTGGGCTGAGACTTGATTTAGACTATGATTCAAACTTAATTGATAATTGTTGACTTACAGCTGTTTGAGTCACGACAAGAACTTTGTTTGAATGACAGAAATCGCTAAAGGAAAATAAGGTGTATGATGAAACAGATGTCTAGCGGCTGAATTATCTATAGGAAGTGTTTGCACGTTGGTGTAAACTTTCTCCACATCCTTGATGGACTCATTTGAAGATTGTATCAGAAATCACACAAAGATTGAGCAACAAAATATTTACCACAGTATTACAAGTATTTAAGAGCATACAATGAAATATGCATGCGAATGAAATACAGAAAAAATTAACCTTTTTGAAAAAAATGTATTGATTAAAATAATTATTTGATGGGGTGCATGTTATTGGTTGTACTGTTGACAGTGACTCTGGCATAAATAGACTTGAAAGTGAAATTCTGCAATAAAAATATATGAAAATTGAACCCAATAAAATTGTCCCTAATAATAATGAGATTTGTTTACTTCATTCATCTATCATGCTGTTTTCATTCACATGCTTATTTGCATGAAGTATAAGTTTATTAGTCTGCTTACTGAATTTATTGGACATTAATCATTTTGGACTTCCAAGGAGGATTCAGCATATTAATTGATGAACAATATCTGGATTCATTCAGTAAACACATCAAACCACGTCTCTGTCTGTGTCATCACCTGTTTTCTGTGCTTTTTAACTGATGCTTTTCTCCTGTAACACTGAACACAACTTCACCTCTACAGACTTCCTTTCACAATCAGCCAGGATTAACGTCCACGCTAAGGCTCTGCATGTGTGTGTGTGTGCACTCCGGTGGAGCCAAACAGCCTGTGTGTGTCTGTGTGTGTGGGCGGGTGACACAACAGAGGAACGCGGGCCAGCAGTCTCCAGATCATCAGGTGGAGTGGCAGTGAACCGGCTCCTGTGGCTTTTTCCTGAGAACAGGTTATTCTGCTGGAAGACTCAACACAGTCTGACATTAGTGCCTCATCAATATCACCACATTTTTAAAAAAGCCAGTCAGTGTGCTGCTGACTCCGGCTGATATTTCTAACATACCATGAAGCTCCCTGGCTGAAGCTAATAAAACTTTAAATCCAACAGTCATGAAGGTTATAACGGTACTTTTGATTTACTTAATTATGAATGCTTAACTTTTAACTACTTGTACATGAAATTAGGTAGAAAAGGAAACACAACTGTATATTATTATGTTGTGTGTACTGTGGTCATTTCCATTTTCTTGTGCCTGGTTTCAACATAAAATGACATCTGAACACAGTACGTGATCTTATCTGCCCGTGCACTTCTGCTAAAACAAGGGAGGTGGTGTGACTGTGTTTGACATCATTTAGCAGGTTAAACATAAAATAAACCTTCGAATATAGAAATCTGTATGAATGTGACATTTGAGCCAATTGTCAGTCAAAGTCTAGTCATATCTGGTACAGTAAACAACAACAACAAGATTAGCTGTAATAAGCCACACTTGAACTTAGAGAAAGTAGAAGCTCACCACTTAATGACTTTGCGTAATATCACACTGAAATTTAACCAAAAACCCTCCAGTTCATTCATTCATCAATCATTACCTACATCACTCAGTTAAATTTACACAGTGGAGGAAAGTAACTAAGTACATTGAGGTCCCTTGTCATAATTCAGATATATAGTTTAGAGTCTTCAGCAGCTCCACCAAAGAGACATTTTCCATCTAATCTTGTCAGACAGTTTCATTGAAATACTGAGATGTAAAATTATCCAAAAAAAAAAAAAAATCTTCAAGATGCCAAGGAGTCCAAGACTGGACAAAACTACTTAACTGTATCTAAAGTAGATACATCAGCTCCATTCTCTCGATTTGTTGCACAGACTGCACTAGTTTTATCTAAGCTGTATCTAATAAACTGTGTGTATGTCACAGTTGTTTTATCAGAAGCTTGATATCTGATGTGTGTGCACATAAAATCTATGTAAATGGATGCATGTACATTCCTATACATGTAACTACTCAGCTTTGCCTTATTCCAGAGATTATAAGAACTAATGCTTGTTCATTCTTCACAATTTAAACAGGATTATGATGGATTACTTGAAACCATGAATACTGATTATGGTACATATGTGGAAGCAGCAAATGGGTGCGATTAGCATCAGCGTTCGTTAACCCACATGAATTTTGCCAATGTCATCCTGAGCCACGTCTTCCCTTTTCTTTGAAGAGAAAAGTGTTATCTATAGTGGTTGTACTGTTGCAACAATTAGAGTACAAGGCAGGGCAGATGTTATCAGCTCAACCTTCACACGATCACGGCCAGTGATGCAAGATCCAGTCATGATCAGCTCCGTGTAAACAGTGACAGTCGACGGAAGCCTCTCTTGTGCAACGAGAACCACAAGAAGCAGCACAATTCAACACTGTGTATTCATCTGTATTCCTTTCTGAACTCCAACTCCAGACACTGATTGCTTTCCTTTACTTCCCTGTCCATCGCTCAGACGGTCAGCCAGGCTCCTGGTTTTCATCCCAGGGGCTGTCGGTGCACAAATTGAAAAGCAGGATGCATGAAGTCAGAGCCCACTTAACAGCTAGAGACTGAGGAGGCAGCGTGACATGAGGGATTTGATGTGATATCTGAACAGGGTACGTGATCTTATCTGCCAGTGAACTTCTGCTAAACAAGGGAGGTGGTGTGACTGTGTTTGACATCATTTAACAGGCTGAACATAAAACAGACCTTTGTGGCCTCAAATACAGAAATCTATATGAATGTGCTGAGACAAATGTAAAAGTCTAGTCATATCAGGTAGAGTAAGATTAGTTGTAATAAGTCACACTTGAATTTAGAGAAAGTGCAGTTGTGTAATATCACTTTGAAATTTAACCAAAAATCATTCAGTTACAATCATAACCTAACTCACTCAATTAAATTTACACAATGGAGGAAAGTACATTTACTCAAATCCTGCACATCACTGAAGATAGGTAGGACACATTCTATCTCCTTTCATACTTCTAGAATATTTTGCTTATATTACATCTGCATTTTACTGAGATTTTCGATTCAGGATTCATACTTGTAATAGAGTATTTTGCATTTATTATTACTTCTATTTAAATAAAGGATCTTCCACTGTAGCATTTACAGATATCGAGAGCTCTTTTACTTCTTGTAGAAAATGTGCTAAAAACCTTTTTTCATTTCTTTTTGATTTGTTTTACAAAGTTTCCACATGCTCCTTTAACCTCTGAGCCATCTTCTGCCTTGACTCACAGCATCAGTCACTTGGGTAAAGATGTTTTCACTCTCAGGGCGAAATCATTCTACCTTTGACAGGTATGTGACCCTGTGCATGTGCAACCTCATCCACTCATAGAAAAACTCTAAAGGCTACCTCTAACTACTACCATTAATATTTTATCACAGTGTAATTGAGAGCGTCTGTCACTACAACAAATATCACAAAAACTACATCCTTTACACTATATTATATAACTATATAATGCATAAACATTGTCAAAGTAAATGTCACGTAGTGTATGAGGCTTGAGCCAAATTCCACATTAAGACTTTCCTGTTTGGAAATCTTAAGTAATTCACAGCCATTAAGTTTATCTTGCATGTAATTTCTTATCTTTCCATTGGCTTCCCAGATCACTGAGAGTGTTTTGGTCTAGTAAGCAGAGGAATAATGTTGTGTGAGGGAATAAAATAGGAGGAGCAAAGTAAAGGAGTTTAAAGGGAAATGACATAACCATGTTATTCTTATTTATTCTGACAACCAGACATCATTTCCTACTATTATGTAGCCCCCTCTCATTCTTAGAACAAACTCAGAGACTCAGTTCAAACCTGCCCAATTTGCATATTATTCTGTCTCTGTGTTCATGTCTTATTGTGCTTGGGGTCTGAAGTTTTGAGGAAGCTGGTCTGAGTACAACAGGAAAGGGAGGTCACTTCCTGTCCAGTGTTTTGAGGATACACCTCAGAGTAGAGAGGCAGGATAGGAAATACCCACAGAGCTCTGAAATGCCTCAAAACAGAGCCCCACACCATCAACAGTTACCAACAATGGTTCTGTGAACATATACTGCTTATATGATTTATTATACTGTAAAACTTCCATTTTATTATGTTTTCATTGTTTAATTTATATTGACCTCGACTCACAAAAACAATAACGTTCTTAAGTCAGTCTGAGTTGTTTGAGTTAGTCTGAGACCACCTGTGATAAGAAACACGATTCCAACTGAATGATAGTGTTGCTGTGGTCAATTTCACCACATCAGCGTAAAAGGTTGTCAAAACTTAAAATGTCGTTATGTTCAAAACTTGTTTCCACTGCATCCAATTAACCAAGAAAATCAGTTATTGTAGCTCTAAATTTGACAACTAAACTAAAACACAGTAGCAGGCCCTAAAACCAAAACAACGAACCCAAAAGACACTAAACAGCCACACCAAGAAGTAAATATATGATTTTGCAACTAAATAAGTTAATCTAAGTAAATGTTGGTGTCCAGCTTCTCTCTACAGCTGCTTTGGGGCTCAAACTTGTGAAACCACAGAGGTCTAAACTCACCTGAGGCGCTCCTCCTCCGTCTTGCGTAGCCTCATGTCCCTCTGCACCACCTGCAGGACATGCTCTGCCTCATGGTCCGTTAGTCCTGACAGATCCAGCTTACGACCCATCGCTGACATTTACTGACCAATCAGCTTGTTCTCACCAGCTAAAGAAGAAAAGGAAATTAAACAACATTCCTGTCCTGAACTAAAGAGACAGTTGATGAGAACATGACACATCTACTAACTGGCTTTATGAGGGTTGTAAAGCACTTAAAGGCATCAGATAAATGTTACATATGTAAAAGTATAAGAGCAACATCCTTAATATAAACTCCAAAACTAAAATCAAGACAGAGATTGATATTTTAGAAAAATATTTTTCTGCATTTGTTTTCACCTCCCTGTTGTCTGGAGGCCAAATTGGACATTAGAGACATTAAAGCTTTACTCTAATAGCATTTATGACTCAGTTGCCAGTTTATTAGGTCCAACTAGCTAAAACTAATGGGAGTCTAATGGAACAGCCATCAAATCAGTCAGATGGTTCTATTGTTGAGTTTGTGTTGAAACAGTTTCAGAGAACTTTATGATCATTGTGGAGGTTTGTGGTGCTGTTAAACTCTGACTAAAAGTCGCCAGTATTAAATAGAAATACAGTTGAACAACAGCACAAGTTACATCCTACAAAATGACCATGAAGTTGAATCAAAACCTCTGAAACAGTTTCAACAAATCTGAACATTATAACCTTCATAAATGGTTGAATTTATTACAGGACTGTTGTATTAGCTTCTTCTGGCTAATAAACTGAGAGAACTTCTAACTTTAAAAACTATATTTTAATGTTGTATACCTTTCTAAGACAGTACAGATTCATTTCTGTAGAGTCATTTACCGGTAATTAACTGCGACCACTAAGACATCCAATAATTATGTTTAATATTCATGAAAATCTTTAAACTTGATCTGTTAACTGGAGATCATGGTGAAATATTTCCAGTAAAGCACAAACAAACACACACACAAACACACCCACACACACACACACTCCTGGTTGACAGAACAGAACTGTGTCCATAAGCCCTTCACACTCATTTTGACTACTTACACAAGTAGGTATTAACACCGAGCAGGATTTGGGTTTTCTGCATTAGCATTCCTGAGGAGGAAATCTCTCTCTCTCAGTCAGACATGAAGTCCACATTTCTAGGACTGAAGCCACCATGACAGCAGGTCAGAGGGTCTGGAGTGAATCCATGGGGATGTGAAGCTCCTGGTTAGAGAAGATGTTCTTACACTGATCAGCAGCTCTAGATTTTAAAGATTTTTGTACAAACAAATTGTATTATTTAACAGCACAAACATGAATACCTTTTGCACTTTTTATACATTAGATCTTGTGAAGTATTTTAACAAATAAACAAATAATGACCACCTCCTCATAAGTGACCACAGAAAAGGTATGAACAAATATTCTAATAACATGAATGAGTTCTGTCCAGGCTGCTGCTCACAAACTTTACAAATATCATTTTTCTTGATGGGGAAGTTTTTATTTGATATCTTGTTCTAAAAGAGTCACATTACATTAAATAATAAATCAAAACTTACCGGCGTCAGAGTCTGTTAAGGTGAAACTGCTGCGCCTTCACAGTCTTACAAACGGGAAAAATAACCCTCAGTCATCTGTTGTTGTGAGTTGAGTCGCCAAAAAAGTTAAAATACAAAAGTGGAAAAAGTCTTCAAGTCGCTCTTTTTAAGGCACTTTTTGTCTGTGTATCAGAAGTTGAGGCGAAGTTTCCCTGCAGGTCTGATCCGTGCAACCAGTCCGGGTTTGTGAGAGGAAACCAGGAGCAAGCCTGATCTGGATTCAGTGTTTCTCTGACTGGAACTGAGGAAGTGTGTGTGAACCGGTTTTAGAAAATAGAGGATTATAAACAACATTAAAGGCAGATTCTGGTGAGACAGTGCAAACAGTTAAGGATGGAACTATGTTTGGCTTCACGGGTGAAACAGGATGAACGACAGGGACAAACACTAATGGAACCAGGTGTGCAGCGGAAACTCACTGAGGGCAACTAGTGGACAGGTGGAGAATTACAGCAGTATGGTCAGGGTGGCAGCAGATGGAGAAGAGGATGAAACCTTAACATGTTTGTACAGTGTCTAAATTATAACCCAGTTTATTTTGTGACATGATATCAGACTTTTAATAAACTTGCTCAACATTTTTATATGTAATTTTATTTAATTTGAATGAATACATGAATTTGTTTAATTTACTGGCAATAACAGATATTTTGACTGATCGCTGAAGGAAAAGCACAGACTAACACACAGGAGTCTAAAACCAATGATTGATCGATCAACAAAAAATAAATCAGCACATATTTTAATGATTGATTAGTAGTTGCTGTTTTTCTTTTCATACATGATGGTCAACTTAATATTGATGGATTGTGGGCTGTAATAGGAGGCCACCCCCTCAGGCTTGAGTAAATCATTAATATACATATTAATGATTTACTCATAGATACATCAACATTTTCAAAAGTCTTTGTCAAACACATTGACACCTGGAAGCTTCAGAGTAAACCTGAGCTGGAGAAATAAAATATTTCTTGTGTAAGTCAAACTTGAAGAAAAGTGTGTATATGTGTGACGTTCCATATTCAATGCTTATATTAGTCAATGTTTACTTTTTATATTGCATAAAACTATACAATGTTGAAGTGTGAGAAAGTTTGAGTTTGTTGGTCTTTTTTTTGTCATCTGAAGTCTTGATCCCTGTTTGCCAACCTAAGCAGTAATAAAACCAAGAACGTTTTCTGTTCATTCCAAGAATTGCCACCACTTATTTGAGAGCTGTCTCACTTTCTCTTCCAGCTACTTGAATCACAGCAACAACAGACCGTGTGACCGTGTGTAAAGGTCAAATTCTCAGAAAATGGCGGTCAAATTTTGTTGACGTGCGCAGGCCATTGCCAGACACAACTATTTTTACACCTTTTCAGTTGAATGTCGGTTATATTTCACTCTAGACGTTGCTTAATTGTGGAGTTGTTGCCTTCTCTATTTTTTTTTTCATAGAATTGATTTTGTTCATCCACTCCATGACTCCAACATAGCATGTACACTGTGGGAGTGTGTGTGTCACACCTCAGCTCAGTTTATCACTCTCTCTTCTTTTTCCAGTTTCTGTATTTTCATGAGCAGATTCATAAATTAACGGAGAATGCAAGTTTCCTGTTTTTACGCAATGTGTAGAAATGTGTTGTTTTATACAGATTATGGTTGAAGACAGTGGCTCTCAGTGGACACAACTGCAATAAATATGTTTAAAACTTGTGTTTGTGACTGATTATCTTTACATTCACTTTAATGCAATCAAGTAGAATTCACCATGCATTCTGTCTGAAGGCACAGTTAGTATAGATATATAATCTCTAACAAGCACAAAAACACAATTTTCAAGGGCCAATTCATGCAGATTACAAAAGAATTTCACCACATAGCTATCGAATGATCTTTGTTACCACACCACAATGTAAGTGAGGAATTACGATTAGGGTGTTCACAGCATTTAAAATAGCGACTGTTGTTGCTTCCTCTTTGTTTACATTGAAGTGACTGGCTAGCAGAGACTATATTAAGACCTGCATGTTACGCAGCTGCATCAAACTCTTCAGTTCATCAGCCATGGACAAAACTGCGCTGCTGGTCCTGTTGTGTCTGCAGGCTTTCCTGCTCATCACGACCTTCAGTTCTACTGATGCAGCCGTTCTAGTGATGGATGATCAACAACAAGTACCTCTGTATCCGGTAAGAAGATCCACAGCTGGTTGTTGACAGCGAGGTGTTGTAAGAAGATCTTTGATTCACATGGTGTTTTCTCATTGGACTGTTTAATTGTCAGTGTCAAACAAAGAGCTATAAAACAAAAAAACCTGAAAATTATTGTATTACTTCAGAGATAACAAAATAAAAAGGTGGTCTTCTGTGAATAAAAGTGTAATGTTTATTCTCATTTTATTGCAGACTCCAGTTAGAGGTAAAAGAGTGAGAAAATGGGTGTGGTATTTCCAGAGATGCAGACCTGGCGGATGTGGACCTATTGGGTAAATTTTCTTTGCTTTGAGCTTATTCTCTTTTGTAAGACTTTGTATTATGTTCCTCCAGAAGACACATTTTTAAATGTAAAGGCTGGAAATATCGACATGTCAAATTGTTAACTTGCTCATCATTGAGGAGGTGGATGGTGCAAGCTGTGGTGGTTTACAGTCGTTCTCTCTCTCTCTCTCTCTCTCTCTCTCTCTCTCTCTCTCTCTCTCTCTCTACCACACTAGCCTGCAGACCTGAACACACCACGCCTTTTGGATCACAATGAAAATCATCACCCTTGAACACATCCGATCTGCTTGAACTCATTTTCATCATTCGTCATTAAACACGATTTTCAGTGACAAAAACTTGCTGAGATTGTTAAATAAAGTGCATGAAATAAGGCAAAAGTGTGAGGTACTTTCTATTCCAATGCTGTACTTTTTACTCTACTGTGAGATTTAGCTACTAGTTATTTTCATAACAAGATTTCATATGATCTGTTAATAAAATACAATGCATTGTTAAATAATAAGCCAGCCTGTTTCACTTACAAATTATAGTTATTCTTTGTTAAATTAATTTCCCCACAAACCTCCCAGAAGGAAGAAGAAGAGGTCAAATTAATCATTTGTCAAAAAGATTAGAGAACATTCCAAATAGTTAATAATATTCACTAGTGCTTTGACACTTTGAAAAACTTTACTGAACTATTTGTTGTTGCATCTACACGTTATTCTTACACGTCTTCAGCTTTACTCTGACAGAACCATAGACTCTATAAACTGTATAAAACAAACAGAACATGCACTTCGCCCTGAACACAGCGTAGCATCGCCACCTGCAGGATCCTGTGTATATATGTCTAAAATTCTCAGAATACATTAAATTCTCAGAACGTGGCCTTTTCACTGACTTTGCTGTAAACATTTCCTGATGTGAGACACCATCATAGGACAGAGGTGGCCGTATGGAAAATCACCCATATTTCTGGCTGATTTCAAAACATAGTGTGTGTATGTGAATTTATTTCTTGATGTTTCATCAGCTCGCAGTGTCATCCTCACTATTTCACAATAAAAGTGGTTGTCAGTGCAATATCCTCAATTCAATGCCTGTTAGATTTGAAAAAATCAAGGCACACACACACACACACACACACACACACACACACACACACACACACACACACACACACACACACACACACACACACTGTGTATACAGGACAACAAAAAGTTAAAACAGTCATGTTAATAATTTCATTCCAGAGTCCAACAGAACATATCTTCTAATTCTCCTATTGTCGAGTAAAAATTTGATTAGATGGAAATAAAAACAAGACGTTTTCTAACCATTTTTAGTAACCTGTCAGCATATTTTTATAATTCACATTTTAACAAATATAATGAAACTGAAAAAAATATATAATGTTAGCATTGAATCATTAATGTGTAACAACCAGTACTGGCAACGTTGCTTTCAAAATGTAAGATATTACTTATTGCTTTTGCTTGAAAGTAATGTTACTTTACAATATCATTGCCTCTGTGGAGTACTGCATTACTGATTACACTACTTTTGCANCTCTCTCTCTCTCTCTCTCTCTCTCTCTCTCTCTCTCTTCTATTATTTAGGATGGCACAGCTACTAAAAAACCCAAGCTCAACCCCAAGCCCATTTTGGAGCTTCTGAAAGAGAGAACTGCAGCATGATGGAGACGACTCATTTCACTGCTGCGCTCGAACACAACAGAGCTTCCTAACAAGCTTTTGCAGAACTGCTGTGCTACGTTCAGGAATAGAAATGAATATACTGTTTGATGTACGCTTATGTAATTTGTCATGATTTGTTTATTTACAAAATAAAGCATTTCCAATCAGATGTGGCGTTGTTCTCTGCTTGGCACACAGACAAACAGAATATTTAAAGTGGGCCTCTCATCCCCCAGTTTATAATCTCTCTGCCACTAATTACAAATGTGCTTTATGTCATCAGATAATGCAAAATAGGTTTTAAGGCTTCTGAGCCACTTAAATTTGCTGTATCAATCATAGACCCAAATACTGAATATTTGGCCTGAGAGTTTGTCAAATTCATGTCTCTACCTCTTGTTGTTGATAGACTTTGTTTTCACCAGGTTGCCAGGTTTGTCTGTGGTGACTAGTCTGGATGATGTGGCTGTGGTTCCTGTAAACTGCTTTCAAAAGATAGGCAGTGGTCAGATTTATTTCTTAGTGTTACTTAGTTTCACTGGTTGTTCCTCATTATTTTACAATTACAATTTTACAAGAAGCAGTTGTTGGTGCAATAGCCTCAATTTCATGCCCCGAACACATGGTCAAATTGGTAAACATGCACTGTGTACTCAGGAAAAAAACATTAAAATCAAAATTCCCATTCAATAACAGTCAGTTTTATTAATGTTATTCCAAATTACTGCAGAACATATTGTATGTATGTAAAACCCAATGATGTATAGACACAAGCTGGCAGAAACAGACAGGGTATTAGGGTTAGGGTATTAAACAATATGCTGAGTCTGACATTTTACACTTGAAATATAAACTAAATAATTTTTTAAATCTTAAATGTAAAACTTTGGTGAAACAGTAGAAGAAAATGTTTTTGTGTTTATAAATATTGCATCATATGTGGTGAGAGGGACTGTGGAAGTGGAAAATAACCACAATACAAATACTTACTGGTAGATAAGTAGGTATTCCAACACACTAACATGTGGTCAAATCACTGCGAAAGTACAGACGGATTAAGTAAACGTCTACGTCAGAGTAAATAAATGCTGTCACGTAAGTTCGCTGTTGCTACAACATCTATTATTTCTCATCCAGGAACTGAAGAGTAATACTGAAAACATGGGTCACCTTCAAGAATAAAGTCACTTTGGGAGCTGCTCATAATGTAACAATGGAAATTCTCAAAAGGTGTGCACAGATCAGCAGTGAAGAATCAAAGGTGTAAAGTTTCAATGTGCTCAGTATTCATCAATAACAGTGTGTTTCTAATCATTCACATTGAAAGCTGGTTAAAAAAAACATTTGTTAGTATCCACAACTTGCATAAAGGTTTTAAATTTGCGGCCTAATGCAAATTGTTGGCATCAAATTTAAATTTAAAAAGTTATAAAAAAAGATATTTTTATCTTTCATGTTACAACCCCAACTCCAAAAAAGTTGTGATGTTGTTTAAAATGTAAATAGAAACAGAAATAAGATAAGATAACTGTTATTGATCCCCCTTAGGGGAAATTTACTTGTCACAGCAGCAGTAACAAACAGTAACAAATGATTGCTGATCAACTGGAGTTGTTACATCAAGAAGAATGAGAAAGAGTTTCACTTTCAAAACTTCAGCGATTAGTGTCCTCAGTCAGTTTCCAAACGTTCACTGAGTGTTGTTAAGAGAAAAGGGTGTATAACACACAAGGTTAACATGTCTCTATCCAAACTTTAGTAAATGTGTTAGTGGCATCAATTACAAAAAACAATAAAGTTTATTAGTTTGAACATTAAATACATTGTCTTTAACTAAAATTTGTGTTTTATTTAAGTTATTCTACAAATTGTGACATTACATTGACTAGGTAGTAGTAAAAAAGAAGGAAAGACATAAAATTTGATTTAAAACTTACTTTCCTATTTGTGAGCCCTTTGATTGATGCAGATCAGAAAACCAAAGCAGCCTCAGTGGTCTTTACATATACTTTATAAATTGTATAACATTTCAAAACATCTGACCAAATCCTGTTTACAGATAAACAAATATTTTGATTCAATATTGTCTAAATGAGATGCTGCAGAATATAATGGCGCTTACGTGACTTAAAGCATAAAATCTAATCCCTCTGTAAACTTGTAGACATATTTTAGTTGATATGATCAGGAAATGTCCGAGGAGGGAGTGCAGGGGAAGGAAGCAGATATATCAGTTAAGGTCATTATTATGGTTCAATTAGTCTTGTGGTTAAACAAACCATTTGAAATTGTGCATGTGCGTGTGAATGGGTTATCTTGCTTCTGTATAATTGCTTTCTCTTTCCTCATGAAAGTGGTTGGTTGGCAGTAGAGTATATAAAGATCTGTGCGTCTCACAGTCTGGGTCAGACTCTTCAGCTCGTCAGTCATGGACAAAACTGTGCTGCTGGTTCTTCTGTGTCTGCAGGTTTTCCTGCTCATCACAACCTTCACTTCTACTGATGCAACCGTTGTGGTGAGAGCTCCCAAACTGTCTCCTGATGAGGTGAGAAAATCCACCGACTCTAATAAGCTTCTGTTACAAAGTTCTTGTGTATATTTGTGTTCTTTCACAATTAGGTCTAAACATGTTGGTGAGAAAACAAACCCAATCACTGCAGACTTTTCTGTATTAAACCAAGTTCAGAATCTTTTCCTAACCTTAACCAAGAGTTAAACATAACCATAAAAGACTTTAATAATGCTGCAGTCAATGCAAGCAAATATTGTATCATAGGATCTGACATTTTCGCAAAAAACTAATTTGCTATGAATATAATCTAAAGCATTTGAGTTGCATTCATCTGTTGGGTGTTGGCACTTGTATTTTGGCTTAGGTATGGAGAAGAAATGAGTACTTGAGAATGAAAGCACGTAGAAGATCACAATACCACTGTAGCTGGAGACCAGGAGGGTGTACGGCGGCCTTGGGAGGAATGGTAAGACAAAACATTTTTTCACACAGAATTCAGTCCTTCTCCATTTTACAATGAAGCAACTGAATCTCCCAGAATCTGTATATTCCTTTGCTCATTATTGAAAACACAGAGGAAGTTGGATCAGTACTAGCTCTGAAAACAGCTGGGTTGTTTGATCTGCTGACTGTGTCTGTTACAGCCCTGGCCACCCACTTCTCCTCCTCCTCCACCTCCACCTCCACCCAGGTACAGTAAGAGATTATTCCTCTCTAATACACCGACCATGCTTGATTTAATAGACATTAAAATAATGAAATGAGTCAGTAGCAAAATAATTTGTGCTATCAAGCAAAAGGATTAAGTTAACTTGGTTAGTAGAGTAGAAATAAATATTTTCAGATTCAGTTTTGTTCTAAATGTGAATGTTTGGAAATAAACAATTTGTCAGCTGATATGAGATGATAATGAAATTGGATGTTCGCTGAACTCCCCACAGGGTGGTGTCTATTTTCAGCCTTTCCAAAAACAAAAACACAAAAGCAAAAGCGAAAGCAATGGATTGAACTGTGTATGAAAACTGCATCTGTTTGCACGTCCGGCTTGTAGTTTATTGGAGTAAACTGACTCAACGTTACTTCCATGACCGAGGAGCAATTCATTCAATAAGGTTAAGTTTTTAAAAAAGAAAAAAAGGGCCTCGTTCAGGACTGACTCACTGGATTGAATTCATTCACTGTGTGGAAACTGGTCCAGGATGCTATTAGTTCTGGCAACATTAGCTGCTCTCTGTTGGATTTGGGGAAGTTTACACTCCAACAACACTGGTCAACATTAACAAAGACAGAGATACAAACATATCGGCCTGTTCTCATCTCTCTTAGATCATCCATTGGTGAGGTCCAACTTACAAATATGGACGTGCCTGAAAACAAAACATATACGGATGCCTCACATCAGCCATAGACTGTTGTTCAATGTAATCAAATCCACATGTTATTGATATAATATAATATCGCCAGAGCACAGTTGTTTTGTCCTTACACATCCAACTCTGTAATCAGCCATTGTTGTGACATGAACACTTGCACATCTAACTGTCTGAAATCAGGGATCCTCAGTTTTAAAATTGAACGTGAATATTGGTAAACCTGCCACATTTAACTCTCTCTCTCTGTCTCTCTGCAGACCGGACAGGAGGTCAGATGGACGGATGGATGGATCAGGCGGAAGATTGATTGATTATTGGTGATTGCCATTGTACTCACGCAGCCACTTCCACAGAAATAAAATATTGGTCATCACATAACTGCTGCATCACATAATGTACATGTTTGTTATCTCATGCTTTTCTCTGCCATTTGAGTTTAAATGAGTTGAGTGAAGTAGCTTGTGAAGATAAAAGTTCCTCGGGCTTTATGCTGAAATGTTACTGCTGCCAACAGCTATATCACAAAAATAATAATAATAAAAAACAATGAAAAGCTGAAGATTTCTCCATCATTTCTCTCGTTTTCCCAGCTTCTCTGTCTGAGTAGTGACAATGATCACAAAACATTAAAAGTGCAATTTGAAAGGAAAGGATGAAAGGATATAGAAGTGCATTAAACTAAGTAAAGTAATACATTTTAAATTAAACTTAAAGATCTAGATTT
Organism: Centropyge bicolor; assembly: GCA_037975185.1. Classification (NCBI taxonomy): domain Eukaryota; kingdom Metazoa; phylum Chordata; class Actinopteri; family Pomacanthidae; genus Centropyge; species Centropyge bicolor. The sequence continues at coordinate 90,313 of JBBMOC010000044.1, forward strand.
TGTGAACATAAGAAAGAGGTATCTACAGTTTTGCTAGTGGAGTCAATGACAAAGATTTACTGATTGATGAAGTGAATGATACAAAGACATACACAAGTATACGAAATAGTTATTTTCAAAAGCTTTTTTATCGTATTTTTGTGATTATATTGCTTGCATTTCACTTTGTTGAATATTAATTTTTCATGGTTGCTTTAAATGACTTTTCCTATAGGTGCTATCACTTGAGCGTATTCATGGTTCTGAGTATGTTTCTTGTAATGTAGCTTGTTGTTCTTTCACTCTGCCTCCATCCAAGTGGACAAACAAACTCACCCATTGGACAGAGGTGTTACATCCTGACATACACTACAACCTTGTTGAATCTCGAAGTAACGTACTTCTGGCATCTATAACATTCTCAGTGGTCTTTCAAGTGGATAGACTGTTAAACCGCACTCCATTCTAATAGCAGGTGTTTCATGGTTGGGCAACATTTTAGCTCAACGTCTAATATCAACACTTATTATCAGCAACTGTCTTGCTAATGACTTGCATCTTGTGGACATGACTTGGACCTTGCGACACAGCCAACATCCTGTTTTTGCTTCCTCTCTGTCCACACCGGGCACAGAATATAAATGTGGGTTTTGTTTGGGCCTCGATTCAGCAGTCATGGACAGATCTGTGCTGCTGCTCCTGTTGGGTCTGCAGACTTTCCTGCTCATCACAGCCTTCGCCTCTACTGATGCAGCCGTGATGGACGATCAACGACAACAGTCTCGTAAAGTGGTGAGAAAATCCACTGCTGGTCTCTGACTGAGTCGAGCTTTCCTGAAGGATCTTGATTTGCATGGTGTTTTCTGGTGGGACTGTTTAGATGTAAATGTCAAACATGTTGCTGAGAACGTTAGATATAAAAATAAATAAATAAATAAATAAATAAATTCAGTCATTTCAAAATATAAAGATTACATATTAAAAAATGTATAATGAAAAAGTAGGTCTGTTTTTAAAAAATGCATTTTTTTCATAATAATACTAATTTTATCTTACTGTACTTTTACATAAGGTCACTGGAGAAAAACGAGCTGCAGTGAAGAAAATACTCCAAACTCGAGGGTGTGCCGAGCTTCCAGATGGATGTCACATCATGGTAAAACTTTACTAGTTATTTAGTTTGTTATGAGTTTAATTTCTGTTTTGCAATTACCATAAATGCCCCCAAAGGCCACATTTTGAAAAACACACCTAAGTTATCTTGTTAATCAGTTTCTTTAACGTTTAAACATTTTAGTTTGGCCATAGTGGAAAAGCCAGATAAAACCTGTCTAGAGTCTGTCTATTCATCAGTGAATACACAGAGCATGTATTCGTTTTAGTAACATGACTGTATTTATACATCATGCAGACATAAACTGTGAAAGAAGGCATTTTTTAAACCAATTAATATAAGTCATTTACAGGTATACAAAAACTTTGAATGAAATATTCGGTGCACAAAAGTTTAGATAAAAATCAATTTCTACATAAATAGACTGTATAATATATTTCGTATGTTTTGTGTATAAATGCACCAGTTGATCCTTGAACTGTTCTATATTGATTTTTGAGTGATTATCCTCATTTCTTTCTCTCTCTCTGTAGGGACAGTAGTTTCTTGGTGAACTGACCAGATGGCCTGAGCACTCCACATATGCAAAAATGCTGCATATGTTATCTATTTTCAACGTGATTTTCAATGGCAAAAAGCATTTTATTTTTCAGCTAAGTCACCAGGAGAAGTAAATTTGTATTGTTGCACAAAATGGTAATTCATTGGCTGGTGTATTCATCACTTTAAAGGAGAAACATTTTCTTCAGCTTTATCCTAAACAGCTGTTTGTTTTTAAATCAGTTATCAATGAAAGAAGCAAACACAACATTTGGAAAAAGTCGGATTAAAAGAATAGTTCATTTTAAAAATAATCTGAAATAATCTCTTGCAAACATGTCACATTTGCTGTCTCATTTCCTTTTGATGACAAAGAGTTGATGTTTTGATTTATGCTGAAACAAAATATTTGGGTCTGTAGAGATAACATGTTATTAATGTCTGCTTTTACCATGGTCAATGATCTGCAACTGGACATGCTGCACAATGTGGCCAAAAAGACAACAACACACTGATTTGCTACAGCAGCAGTTCACCTGATGTGTTTTTGTTCCAAAGTAAAATGGTTGAAATAAAAGTTAACTTGGAGTGCATCATCTCTTCAGCTCCCAGCATTGCTCTTTACTGTTATATGTAAAAATGTCTTTGTCAACACATCAAAAAAACAGAGGAAGCTTTTCCATAAGCAATAATATTCATGTGTTTAGGTAAAGCTGGCGAAACATCTTTTCCAACAGACACAGTTTCCCACATTCACACTGTGTGTTGCATTGTATTTCTTCAATTAGAAAAACAACCCAGAGGAGGTCTCTGTATTAACAAGTTTACCTTCACTGATGAGCAGATGTTCACAGAGAGACTGCACAGACGATCCTGCACATCACACCTCCTGATCAAATATAAGATCCACTGAAGGTCACTGACTGCAAAAGAAAGAACATCCTTGATTTGAACCGTTTTCTCATGGGCCTGTTTATGTCTTTAGATCAAACATGTTGTTCAGACAGAGCTACAAAAAACAAACCCTTTGTTCTGTTTGGACGTTCAGTTTGTGCTGCACTGCTCGACTGAGTGAGTCAGAGAAAACATTTCATCCTCATTCTGTCAGAGGTGATGGGACGGCCTCTGAAGAAGGAGAGGACAAGGAGGTAAAGACCAGGATCAGGCCTCGTGGTGAAACATTGTTTTACCCTGAGTTTATTTCACACTGTCCTACAATACAATAACTGTTTCAACCAAATCTCAATTTTGATAATACTTATTAAAATATGACTCATGACACACATTTAAAAAATGGGGGGAAATGCAGTAGTTTCATTGTGTAAAGAAAAAACAACACAACATCTCATCAAGGAAATGAAGAGCATGAAAAATTAGCCAAATTAGCGATTGATTGAACACTGCATGCACTGCTTCCACAGAGAGAGACAGAGAGAGAGAGAGAGAGAGAGAGAGAGAGAGAGAGAGTTATCAATAAAATACTTCTGCAAATGTGTTGTATGTTATCTGCTGTTGTTTCAGTGTGGAGAAAGTGATCCCTTTAGCCCAAGTGCTGCAAAATGACCACAAGATGGAGTCAGTCAGCCTTGTTTGTACAACAATGGTTTCACGGTTTCATGCTTTTGCTTCAACTTTCCTCAACTTCTAATCTGTGTCATGTCGTCATCTTCATAATATTTTATCAACTAGTACCTTTACATGCAATGTTAAGTTCTCCAAAGGGATCAATACATTTTCTTACCTAACCTAAGCTGCTGGCGTCCACTATGTTTACTGATGTGAGTAGGGAAATCAAAGGTTGGATTGCAACATTAAAAAAAAACAGTGATCTCAGTAAACACACATAGTGAAGTGAAATTGAAATGATGAATCATTCCAAATCATGCACATTATCTTGCATGTGCACACGCCCTTTAATCCCCTCCCCCTGTAGTTTGCAGTCACTAATATAAAGACTTGTGTGTCTCACAGCTGTATCAGACTCTTCAGTTCAACAGTCATGGACAGAACGCTGCTGCTGGTCCTGTTGTGTCTGCAGGTTTTCCTGCTCATCACTGCCTTCACTTCTGCCGATGCAGCTGCTCTGGTGACAGATGATCAACCACAGTCTCTCGATCTGGTATGAAGATCTATGCTGGAGCTGCTTTGCTGTTGGTTCCAATTGTGTTTTCTCACAGGTCTATTTTCAGTCAAACACTATGATTTTGTTCTGTTTGCGTTGGCAGTTGGCAGAGGCCACTGCATAGGTTAATACAAGTGACTTTGAATAGATTACAAGTGTAAGGTGGTGGGTTCTGTGCCAATGAATGCACAATCATTTCTCCTGGTTCTGTTACAGGTGGAGGGAATACGTGTGCACAGAATCAAGAGTAAACAAAAGAGAGGGTTATACGGCTGTAGTCATTGGCCAGGTGGATGTGCAATCTTCGGAATCATGAAAGTAAGACTACATTTTTTGAAATTACCTGACATTAAGTGTCAGTTTGTTTTCTGTTGATCCCAGTGCTGATGTCATTAATCATCATTTGTGTTTGTTCTCTCACAGCCAGACGTGATCACCCTAGCAGAAGAGAAGGTAAAGTGTATAAAATCTCTCTGGCTTTTATGGCACACCAGGCCCAGGTGCTGCTGATTGTTCAGGTGCAACACGTGCAAGACAGAAAATAGCTTGCAAGCCAAGCAGAAGGGTCGTCACTGTTATACTTCTTGTTTTCATGTCTCTTTCTCTCTGTTTGCAGCGCGCAACAGCAGCCCCTCCACCGCATGTTTTAGATGGCCTAATGTAAGTCTGCCTTACATTTGGGGAAGGTTATTGGCACGGATTGAGATCTGTGTTATTATCTTTCAATATTGTATCTATTGTGAACTATTGTGTTATTGATTGACTTGAACAGAAATATGATCGCATGATGACTCCATCGCACACATACTGAGATGTCTCTTCCTGTTCATCATCTCAATTACTTTTTTTTTTCTGTCAGCATTCAGACAAAACTAGACAAAACAAGATCAGAGAAGTGAAGACATGAAAACCTGCACCGATCACATCTTCTCCTCAAGAAAACTCTTTATGTACCATGCTAATATGCTGCAGCAGCTACATTAATGGTCAGTAACTACTGTGTGTGCCAGCTCGCCATGAAATATAAAACATGTTCAGTTTTTCTGTTGGTCATTATAGAGAAAGTTAGAAGTAAGTTTTTTTTTTTTTCAGTGGTTGAATTCCACGCAGCAAGTTTAAGAGTTCTGTTTTAATTTTTTTGTTTTTCCTCTGCTCACGTCATTTAATGTTAATAAATGTGTTCATTAACAGTTTTAAAAAAAAAAAAAAATAAATCATCTGTATTTTAAATAAAAGGCTCAACTATTTGTCTTTTAAAGTGCTGATTGTGTGCAGCTATTATAGCTTATCAATAATGAAAGAATAAATTGGAGAAGAAAAATTAACATTTAGAAAAATAATGTCCAACACATTGCTAAAGAACAAAATTCATCAACCCACAACGAAACAATCTCATCAAGAAAATAAAGAGCATGAAAAATTAGCCAATGGTAAGACTGACTGATTGATGCTGCATGCACTACTTCCACAGAGAGACATTTATTTCTCCTCTGTTTCTCATGGAGTTGCCTGTATATAAATCTGTTATCAATAAAATATTTCTGCAATTTCTTCTGCAGAATTTTTCTTTTAGCCCAAGTGCTCCAAAATGACCACAAGATGGAGTCAGTGAGCCTTGTTCGTACAACAATGGTTTCACAATTTTGAGCTTTTACTTCAACTTTCCTCAACTTCTAGTCTGTGTCATGTTATCATCTTCATAATATTTTTTCAATTAATACCTTTACAAGCACATCAGTGTCCCTGTTAATTTCTCCCAAGGGATCAATACATTTTCTTATCTAACAAGCTGCTGGCGTCCACTATGTTTACTGATGTGAGCAGGGAAATCAAAGGTTGGATTGCAACAGAAAGAAGCAGAGATCTCAACAAAGACACATATTGAAATGAAATTGAACTTGTGTATCATTTCAAATCATACACATTATCTTGCATGTGCACACGCCCTTTAATCCCCTCCCCCTGTAGTTTGCAGTCACTAATATAAAGACTTGTGTGGCTCACAGCTGTATCAGACTCTTCAGTTCAACAGTCATGGACAGAACGCTGCTGCTGGTCCTGTTGTGTCTGCAGGTTTTCCTGCTCATCACTGCCTTCACTTCTGCCGATGCAGCTGCTCTGGTGACAGATGATCAACGACAATCGCTTGATCTGGTATGAAGATCTATGCTGGAGCTGCTTTGCTGTTGGTTCCAATTGTGTTTTCTCACAGGTCTATTTTCAGTCTGGGTGTCAAACACAGTGATTTTGTTCTGTTTGTGTTGGCAGTTTGAGGCCACTGCATAGGTTAATACAAGTGACTTTGAATAGATAGCTGTAAGGTGGTGGTTTTCTGTGCCAATGAATGCACAATCATTTCTCCTGGTTCTGTTACAGGTGGAGGGAATACGTGTGCACAGAATCAAGAGTAAACAAAAGAGAGGGTTATACCGCTGTAGTCATTGGGCAGGTGGATGTGCAGTCTTCAGCAGAGTAAGACTACATTTTTTAAAATTTACTTACATTATGTGTCTGTTTGTTTTCTGTTGATCCCAGTGCTGATATCATTAATCATCATTTGTGTTTGTTCTCTCACAGAAAGGTTTGAGCAGCCCACCAAAGAAGAAGGTAAAGTCTGTAAAATCTCTCTGGCTTTTAAGACACACCCGGCCCAGGTGTTGGTGGTAGTTCAGGGGCAACACTTGCAAAACAGAAAATAGCTTGCAAGCCAAGCAGAAGGGTCGTCACTGTTACACTTTTTGTTTCATGTCTTTGGACTGTGAGTTCAGCAGATTGTCTTTCTCTCTGTTTGCAGCGCACAACAGCAGCCCCTCCACCGCATGTTTCGGATGGCCTAAAGTAAGTGTGCTGAGATCTGTCTTATTATCTTTCAATATGGTATCTATTGTGAACTGTTATTGATTGATTTGAACAGAAATATGACCGCATGATGACTCCATCGCACACATACTGAGATGGCTCTTCCTGTTCATCATCTCAATGACTTGTCTTTATTTTTTTCTGTCAGCTTTTAGATGAAAGCGGCATAAACAAGATCAGAGAAGTGAAGACATGAAAACCTGCACCGATCACATCTTCTCCTCAAGAAAACTCCTTATGTACCATGCTAATATGCCGCAGCAGCTACATTAATGGTCAATAGTCCTATGTGTGCCAGCTAGCCATGAAATATAAAACATATTTCTGTTGGTCATTATAGAGAAAGTTAGAAGTAGATTTTGTTTTCGGTTGAATTCCACACAGCAAGTTTAAGACTTCTGTTTTAGTTTTTTGTTTTTACTCTGCTCACGTCATTTAATGTTCAGAAATGTGCTTTTTAAAAAAAACAAAAAACAAAAAAAACAAACAAATCAACTGTATTTTAAATAAAAAGCTCAACTATTTGTCTTTTAAAGTGCTGATTTTGTGCAGCTATTATAGCTTATCAGCAATGAAAGAATGACTTGGAGAAGAAGCATTAACATCTAAAAAAAAATGCACATTGCTAAAGATATCATGTTTCAGTTAAAGTAAAGTAGGAATGTTTCACTTTGTTACAAGCAAAATAAAATGTTTAAAATAAGAATAAGCATGGAGTCTATTGTCTTTATGGCCTGCAGTATGTTACATGACATTACCTATAATTTTCTAATAAACAAAACTCAGAGGAAACTTTTTTCTTCATAATTAATAGCAGTTACATTTAAGTATTTATTCTGGTATAGTTAAACATGTTGACTGCTTTTCCACATTTGAACTGGGATCTGCCCATTATAACCAGTCTCTCACTGCTCCACTGATTGGAAAGTAATCATGTACAGTGGTTGCTGGGTTACTAAATACTGTATATTTCTTTATCATCTAATCTGAAAATCATAGCAGATGACTTAGTCCCACTGTCTGTGTTGACTAGTAAAGTTTATGTTGCATTTAAAACAAGATGAACTGTTAAAAAATAAATTCTTCAAAAAAGACTTTTAGCAACATTTAGTTAAGCACAAAGTTATTAAATGTGACGTACTCTGTGAAGCTGTTGCATATTTTTGCTGATGTGATCAAGAAGGGAGTGTAGGGGAAGGAAGCAGATAATTGCCTAAACACACACAGAGTCTTGTGGTTAAACAAATCATCTCAGATAGTCTGTGTGGATTTACAGTACGTGTGCCTGTTAGTGTACACCCCTCTTAATCGCCTCCTCTTTGTCCACATCAAACTAACTCTTTGGCTGCGTTGGCAAACACTTTAAAAAACACTTATATTTTGCTGTTAGTGCAAGCAGGAATATACAGTATAGGATCAGACCCAAAATGCAAACAGAGACAGACCTGGTGCAATGAAATTAAATGCACACAAAAATCAAAAGGCCTACAGGAAGGTTTGGCAGGCAAGGGTCAAAACCCAAACAGGTAAACAAATCCAATAAGGAGCAGGCAGGAGTCCAAAAGTCAAAACAGTCGAGGTCAAGAAGAACGAAACAAAAACATCCAAAACACAAAGAACAAACACTAGGAAGAGCCGAGATGCTCGACAATAAGGGCAAACTGGCCCAGAGAGACGGGAACACACAGACTAAACACACAGGAGGAGGATCACAGGTGAAAACAATCAACAATTCTAAGGGTGGGGAAACACACAAAGGCAGGACGTAAAGTAGCTAAACACACCTGAACAAAGACTCAAAATAAAACAGGAAATAACTTATATCTGCTTGCAACTACATGTATTAAAAACTTTTCTAAGAAAAAAAATATATACTGCATATACTGCTTGTAAATACTAAATAGGGGGACTTTCAGTGTTACCACATATTTTGTGCTCATTTTGTTACAAACAAACAACGATTCAACTGTATTTGGAGAATAGGAAGATGTGTTGAGTTTTTACAGTATCTAGACAAAGAAAACAGTTTGTATCATATCAGTGTCAGTGTCTTTGCTCATCAATTAGAAAGATGATCAGTTGAGGAAATGCAGTTTGTTTTTGTGTATATCACATTGGACACAAATAGTGTGTTTGATATTTTCAGAATGAAAAAAGTGTACCAAATTACTTTCAGTGTGTGACTTTTCTCTACCTGTGTCTGTGATGTCCTCTGTTAATCAGACTTGTTACTGGGTGGTGCAGCTCCACCGTTGGCCTCTAAGGGAAAGCAGAACAAAACAAGGAAGCATTTTTTAAAATAAATATTGAAACAACACGTCTCTGCCAAATCTTGATGGATTCAAACCCAAAGGTTATCTCACACATTCCTTGTGGTTTTAGCTGCAGAGCGGTTAATAATATGGGTGTGGACGTAAAATTGAAATACAGGAAAAACACCAGAGGCCTGTGCTTTTAGTGGCATATCCTTTATCCCAGTGCTATAATTATGTTAGATTACATGCGTTCCAACTTTAATTCCCTTTGTTGGTTCATTGAAATGAAGTGAAAATCCAACTGATTCTGATGTTGCATATTTAAGATGCAGTATTTATTTCTGCATGTTTTGCAGGCATGTTCTTTTTTCACTGCCAAGCTAATCATGTCTATGTCATCAAATGCAGGTTAGACTTTATTGAAATTGTATGTGCGTGTGTGTGTCTGTGACTTATTGTTTGTGTTGATCCTCTTGTGTTGAAGTGCTGTAAACAGATCTGGTTTTGCCTCAGTGTAAACATGTTCATACGTGTTTAAAAAACAGAAACGGTTTCCTCAGCAAACACCTCAGACTAAGGGCTTGCTTGTGACTTGGTTTCTGTCACTTGACTTCTTTCTTTCTCTCTCTCTCTCTGAGTCATCCTTCTCAGAAGTGTGTTTATAGCGCAGCTACAGGACTCAGCTGGAATTCAAACTGGACTGATTCCCGGCTCTCTGGTCAGAGAAACGAAGCAGTGACTGACGGTAAGACTAGTTTCTGAACTGGATGTATTCACATGATCAAATCCTGTAGCTGCTGTTCCTGGAATGGTGTAATAAAATTGACTTTTAAAAGTGATTTTTGGGACACTTGTCAATTTAGTATTCCCAGTAGATTTAAATTTTAAGAAAATAATGCGAGGAAAATACTACTTGATCCACATCTGGTGAGTTTTTTTCCAGATTATTCACAATGTCAGAATGGGTTTCATGCTGTGTATTATTATTGTTATGCTTTATCTGATCCATAAGATACAAAGGATGTCAACTCTAACTGGTATTTTTTTGTAAATGTAAAAATTTTCAGATGTTAAAGGGCTTTCAAGGACTCAGTGTTCCCCTTTTTTTTATTGTGTTCAGATGGTTTTCTTACTAAAGTCTGTCTGCACAGAGTCTTACTGTCCTGCCACCATAGTCCTGATGAGAGAAGATCTGAGTGGATAAAAATGTGGATGTAAACATCTGAGTCGCCTTCAGTTATTATCATGCTTTCAAAGCAATAAACTTAACTAGCAGCAGTTCCGCTTTGCGGATGTTTTAAAAAAAATTTCTCCTGGGTTTTGATTCTCATGCACACACACAGACTGTCTTACTGATAGAGTTGATGGGGTTGTGTGCAGCCTGCAGACATAACCCAGGGCAGCAATCTTACTCATGTGGAAAAACTACTGTGTAGAAATATTCTGTTACAAGTAAAAGTCCTACATTTAAAATCTTAAAAAGTATCAGCATCAAAATATACTGATACCAAACTATACAAAAAGTAGCTCATTTTAGAGTAATGTTTATTATATTATTGAATTACAATTATATTTAATTTGCCTGCAAACTGTAATGGAAATACAACTTCTTTGTGGTAAACATACAAATACATGTTATTTTTCAGATACAGAATTTCTATAAAGGAAACGAAACGAAATGATTTTCTGGTCAGTGTGTTTCCAGTACAGATGTCTACATAGCATTTCTCTTTATATGTATGTTATACATGAATGAGTCTACAGTTTTTTACTTGTTGAGTCCAGTGTGGAATGCAACTAAATAGACTACATTTACTCAAGTACTGTATTTAAGTACAAATTTGGATACTTTGGATACTCACCCTTGCTCATATTTGCAGAGTCAGAATCAAAGGTCATGGCCACAGTTGGACTCTGCATGGTGAAATCAGGGGGAAATCCGTTATTGCATATACAGTTTGGGTTTTTTTCATAGTATGTAAACTCTCTCTATGTTGTCTTGTAAATTTTTGTATGGCACCTTAGTTTACTTTTACTTAGAGGTTTTTTGTCACTTTACACCTTTTCTTGTGACGTGGGTGTGAAATCAAACGAACCCTCCTCTGCACAAACAGATGCTTTGGAGCTTCCATGGTGACAATATACAGAAAAGAGAGGTGAATCAAACACGGTGAGTATCTGTCAGACACTGCATGGAGATGGACTTTTACCTGCGTGATCTACTGAGCAACTAAGCTGGAAGTTTGGGAGAAGATGGGGCCATGAGTTCAGTAGTATTTCATAAATCTGGAGATTACAGATTGGGGACAGGCCAGTTTGGATCCAGGATCATACTGTATGTATAGTATGGAGTACAATGTAGTACTTACAGGCTGAGGTACTATTGTATTCTTGTTGTCAATTTCACTACTTACTGTTGGGTAGTTTTTATTATATATGTGGTGCAATACTCAAGTACTGTAGAGTTATTTAACTACATTTTAGGTACTTGTACTTATTTGATTATTTCTTTTACTTGCTACTTTATACTTCTACTCCACTACAACATTGTACTTTTTACTCCACTACATTTATTCAACAGCTATATTTATTACTTATATTACATTTTATTATATAGTTTATTTGTAGTTTTTGAAATACATGAAACGTGTATTTTAAAGTCTAAAATCTAAGTACTTCTTTCAGCACTGCATTTTATACACAGTTTATATTTGTACAGTCTTAATCTGCAAAGTAACTATCTAAAGGGGAGAAAAGGTCACTTCTTTCTCTTCTGAATTTTAAGCATAGGGCAGCGTTTACCTCTGTTTGCTAAAGCAGAGGCAGGTGTCTTGTTTCAGTATAAAGCGCTTCATCCTCAGTGTGTTAATTAATGAAGAGCAGGGGAATCTCCAGAGATGTTTGATATACAATCTGCACTTGTGGAAACTTAAGAATCCCCCTCCTCTGCTCTTTGCTCTTATCACACAGATTGGACTCACATTATGTCTGTCCGTGACAGTACAACAGGGAGGAACAGTTCAGGTCAGGACACGACGTCCAAATGTCAACAAGGGATGTTGACACTGATGCTATCGCAGCACAAAAATCCTACAATCCTACAGTCACAAAATCACCTGCAGACATCAGTGTTTCTCCTTTAGATGCTTCTGACCAAGCTAGATCTTTATTTTGTTTCCACATATTTTCCTGTATTGAGGCCAATTCTAGTTACAGCTGTTAAACAAAGAGCGCTCAGTCCTGAAAGCTGTATTGTAATGAGGATATGAAATCCAGACCACTGGCTCAACAGCTGCTTGTATTTGGTGGAGCTGTTACACTAAATTATTGTGACATGTGGCAATTTTTACATTTGTGTCCCTCTTTGATCTGAGATACATTTACAGCCAATCAACAAGTATGCACACATTGTTGCTCGAGTAATGTAATAAGAAATACATTTTGCAAGTTCTGTGTTAATTGTTAATTTATCTCAAGTTACATGTTAAATGTAGTGAAAAAACATTTGTTACATCAAAATCTTTTCTCTTCCTATAAAAATTCTTCTGTTGACTCTTGATGACAGCTTGGGTTTGATTACATAAATGTATCCCATAAAACGTGATTTAAAGTGATTAGCTAGCCCTCTTATAATTTAGAGAGCCAAAGCCATAAAACTCACCAGACCTCCCTCCTAAAGTGGAACCGTTCTTTAGCTGTAATCTCAGCACTTGTCTGTTTGACCCATTTTTAAGATGTTTACTCCATGAAGATCTCAGGATTATAGGAAGTGGTGTTTGGTAAAGGCCAGTAACAAACCTAAAATTATGAGGTGAACTACTGTTGAGAAAGGCTCTTGGTATCATGTAATAGTATCATGATTGGGTATGAAAAGGGCATCTTGGACTCATAATCTAATCGAATTGCAGGGATTTGATTTAAATCTCTCTCAGATGCCATAAGCCATATATGATTTCACCCAGAAATTTGTCACATTACATTATCTAAAGATAATCCAACTGCCAGTGTTATTTACAGTATTTGAGTAAATGTACTTAGTTACTTTCCACAGAGGAGTAATTCAACATGTCCTCCCTCACAGCTTCATCTGATAATCATGGACGTCTCAGAGGACGACGACTACTACTACAATGAAAACATCAGCTTCACCTTCAGCTACGATGACTACCCCACCCTCTGCGAGAAGGGGGACGTCCGATCCTTCGCCGCCCTCTTCCTCCCCATCATGTATGCCGTGTGTCTGGTGGTGGGACTGGCGGGAAACGCCTTGGTCGTGGCCGTCTACGCCTACCACAAGCGCCTCAAGACCATGATGGACACCTTCCTGACCCACCTGGCCGTGGCAGACCTGCTCCTCCTCTTCACGCTGCCGTTCTGGGCTGCTGACGCGGCGAGGGGCTGGGAGCTGGGGGAGGTGGTCTGTAAGATGGTGTCGGCCTTCTACACAGTCAACTTCACCTGCTGCATGCTGCTGCTGGCCTGCATCAGCCTGGATCGGTACCTAGCACTCGCCAGGGCTCAAGGTAGAGACCAGAGAGGGCGTCTGCAGAGGATATTCACCAGGAGACACTGTTGGAAGATGTGTTTAGTTGTTTGGGCAGCAGCTTTCATTCTTGGTCTTCCTGATTTTATCCTATCAGAGGTGAGATGGACGTCGAATAGGAGCGTCTGTCTGGCTGTCTACCCTCCATCGATGGCTGGAGGGGTGAAGGCTGCCCTGGAGATGGCGGAGGTGCTGCTGGGGTTCCTGTTTCCTCTCCTGGTCATGGTGATCTGTTACTGGAACGTGGGCTGGGCACTAAAGAGCCTCCCTGTTGAGAGCAGGGGCAAGAGGTGGGAAGCTCTACGAGTCCTCCTGATAGTAGTGGGGGTGTTTGTGGTCACTCAGCTGCCCTATAACGTGGTGAAGGTCTATCGAGCCATGGACTCGGTCTACGCCTTTGTGACCCACTGTGGGACGAGCAAAGTGCTGGATCAGGCGGCTCAGGTGACAGAGAGCTTGGCCCTCACTCACTGCTGCCTCAACCCCATCCTCTACGCCTTCGTGGGTTCTTCCTTCCGGCAGCACATGATGAAAGTGGCCAAGAAGTTAGGTGAGAAGAGGCGTAAGAGGAGGATGAGGAGGGAAAATCCTGCAGAGGAGGAAGGGATGGACATGTCATTTAACTCCCACAGTGCATCCCAAGAGACAAACTCCTTCTCAATATGAGCTGAGACGAGTGAATGTGACAATGTGATGTCTGTTTTTGAGAAAACAGCAGCAGTAGAAGCATGTGTGGAAATCATCAAGTTTAACAACTTCCCTCAAAATCAATTATTGTCTATAAGTCATTTCCTCCTCCAGTTATTAAAAAATAGTTTAAGCAAATTATACTCGTTTATGTCTCTGTTTGTACTTTCAAGCAACAAAGAAAATGTTTTTTCTGTCAAGTAGTGATGAATGGAAATATTCGTTTGTCTGCTTTGTTTGATGTTTTGTCAATTGTTATACGCCGGTCCAAAAGAAGTGATATTTCATTGTGAATTTCTTATAGCAGACATGACAATAAACTCTTTGATCTCTTTGTCAGAGAATCACCAAAGTTACGAACTTTTTGTAAATAACTTCAACTGTAACTTTCTGTTCTACAGAAAAAGTTCTTTACTATCAAAGACTAACTATACATGTTGGCTCACAAGCTTAAAATTGGTTCTCTTGTTTATCCAGATCTCTGAGGAAACAGCTATTCTTCCAGGATTTCTCAAGAAACATTGCATACATTCCCAGCTGCCCACACAGTACAAAGTACACATGGGTGAATACTTGAACTTGATACCCTTCATCACACATTATAAAGTGAAATGAAAAAAGAAAATTCAAAAAGAAAAACAAGACCTGATTGTGAAACTTTGCATGAGCTGGGTCCTTTTTTTGTTTGGCAAACAACTTTGTAACCTGTTTGAAATCATGCTTGTTTAAATTATGATCAACTTAATGAGATGCTGATTCACCCGATGCTACACATGTGCTAAAAACCAGATGTGCTACACATGTGTGCATACTGATATGAAGTGAGGAAGCATGATTTTGGATCTCTAATATTGCTCCAGTTGAACTGTGTACTGTCTGATCATGTGTTCTAATTCTTCAGCTCAAGATGCCCTCTGTTTTGTGGAGATTAAAAGATATCAAACCTGAGCTTTTTTCATTTGCACTTTTTGGTGGTGTTGCAGAATCTGCCACATTTACATCCAGTGGGCTTTAACTCCCTTTCATGAGAGAAAACATCTGCTCTGTTTCCTGAATTCCTCAAAACATCTGAGACATAGTTACTGCACACGTACTTTACAGTTTCTTTGAGCAGACAGCCAAGTCTACACGAGACTCAAAAACAACCTTTAGTAACCTTTATATGAGTTGAGGATTAAATATCTCAAATTCTATTAATTGCCATATCATTACAGCTTTTCTGATTGTAATTTGTACTGATTCTACCTGACAAGATGACATATTCAAACATTTACTCATACACTTGTCAAAAGTCCAGTATTAGCACACATGTATCTATTTAAGCACAAGTCTGTATTATTGTTGGCATTTTGCAAAATGGTCACATCCTCACCTCATTTACAGTGGCTTGCAAAAGTATTCATCCCCCTTGAACTTTTCCACATTTTGTCACGTTACGACCACAAACATAAATATATTTTATTGGAATTTTATGTGAAAGACCAACACAAAGTGACACACAATTGTGAAGTGCAAAGAAAATTATACATGATTTATTTATTTTTTTAAAAATAAAAAACTGAAAAGTGCAGTGTGCAAAAGTATTCACCCCCCTGAGTCAATACTGTGTGGAACTGCCTTTTGCTGCAATTACAGCTGCAGGTCTTTTGGGGTATGTCTCTACCACCTTTGCTCATCTAGAGACTGAAATTTTTGCCCATTCTTCTTTGCAAAACAGCTCAGCTTAGTCAGATTGGATGGAGACCGGTTGCGAACAGCAGTTTTCAGATCTTGCCACAGATTCTTAATTGTATTTAGGTCTGGACTTTGACTGGGCCATTCTAACACATGAATATGTTTTGCATTAAATCATTCCACTGTAGCCCTGGCTTTATGTTTAGGGTCACTGTCCTGCTGGAAGGTCAACCTCCGCCCCAGTCTCAAGTCTTTGGCAGACTCCAACAGGTTTCCTTCCAAGATTGCCCTGTATTTAGCTCCATCCATCTTCCCATCAACGCTGACCATGTTCCCTGTCCCTGCTGAAGAGAAGCACCCCCAGAGCACGATGCTGCCACCACCATGTTTGACAGTGGGGATGGTGTGTTCAGAGTGATGTGCAGTGTTCGTTTTCTGCCACACATAGCGTTTTGCATTCAGGCCAAAAATCTGAGCAGAGCACCTTCTTCCACATGTTTGCTGTGTCCCACATGGCTTCTGGTAAACTTCTTATGGTTTTCTATTAACAATGGCTTTCTACCTGCCACTCTTCCATAAAGGCCAGATTTGTGCAGAGCATGCCCAATAGTTGTCTTGTGGATAGATTCCCCCAGCTAAGCTGTGGATCCCTGCAGTTGGTCCAGAGTCACCATGGGCCTCTTGGCTGCGTCTCTGACCAGTGCTCTCCTTGTTTGGCCTGTAAGTTTAGGTGGACAACTGTGTCTTGGTAGGTTTGCAGTTGTGCCATACTCTTTCCATTTCCGGATGATGGACTGAACAGTGCTCCGTGAGATGATCAAAGCTTGGAAAATCTTTTTACAGCCTAACCCTGCTTTAAACTTCTCCACAACCTTATCTCTGACCTGTCTGGTGTGTTCCTTGGACTCCATGATGCTGTTTGTTCCCCAATAGTCTCTTAACGAACCTCTGCGGCCGTCACAGAACAGCTGTATTTGAACTCAGACTAGAATACACACAGGTGGACTCTATTTAGTCAATAGGTCAACATTCGATCATTCAGCAATCATCAGGCAACTTCTGAAGGCAATTGGTTGCACTCAGAGAAAAGGGGGGTGAATACTTTTGCACACTGCACTTTTCAGTTTTTTATTTTTAAAAAAATAAATAAATCTTGTATAATTTTCTTTGCACTTCACAATTGTGTGTCACTTTGTGTTGGTCTTTCACATAAAATTCCAATAAAATATATTTATGTTTGTGGTCGTAACGTGACAAAATGTGGAAAAGTTCAAGGGGGATGAATACTTTTGCAAGCCACTGTAAAAGGCAAAGCAAGTTCAAGATTGCAAGATTTTGAACAGGAGAGGTCCAAGAATGCTGCTCTGAGGCACACCATTTTTGTAAGCTCAGATCTATAATTCCTGATTGACACAAAGCAGGCACTTTGCTTCAAACAGGATTCAGACCAGTTTAGCACAGTGCCAGAAAGTCCAAGCCATCTCTCTCTCTGAAACCTTTCCACTGTCTGTGTTTAAGTGGAAATCCTGACTAGAAAACATAAAAACAATTGCTGATGGCCAAGGGGTTGTTGGAAAACAGCCTTTTCAATGATTTTACTGAAGAACAATGCGGCTGTAGCTCAGGAGGTAGAGCAGTTGATACTGAACCAGAGGCCCATTTCAAGAATGGCTCAATATCTGCAGTATTCAGGGCCTGCAGGAAGTAGCTGGGAGTAAGTAAGTGTTGACTACTTGCAGAAGAGGGAGGAGGATTTCAGATGTTGCACAATGACTTCCAGGGTTTTTTAGCTGATTGGATCGAATTGTGTCATGCTTGTTGAATTTGTTTCAGCTGGATGCAATACAGACCCTATATCTCATATGGAGGAACAGACAGCTTGTGTAATTTTTTTTTGTCAGTGAAGAATGAACCAAATTCATTGCCTGACTTAGTGGATAAAAGTTCAAGGGCTAATGACAATGAGGGTTTTTCAACCTTTCAACTGGATCAAATAAAATCAATGTCTGTAATTATAAATTAGACATAAACACAACATAGTTTAAATATTTAGCATTTGTGTTGTTATTTTTCACATTAGGCATATTTATGCTGTGGTCTGTCATGTCATTAATCTGTCTGACTTATTGTAAACACATTGTGTGTTCACTTCATGAGAAAATTTTAGAAGATCCTCATTGATTAGAAAAAAAAAGATTTCAGTTTGAATGTTTTTACAGTTGTCTTCCTGTGTCCCAGCTGGGACAAATCAAGTGGTGGTTTATCAGGAGATGCTGCAGGTCATGCTCTGGCACGTCTGCTGTCTCATGTGGAAACCATCTGAGGTTTGCCATCTGTTAATGGAGCAAAACATTTTGCTCAGCCGAAAAAGAGAAACAGTATTTTAACCTGAGGATTAAACTTAGATGTGTGATAAACGTCTGTAATGTTTAAAACAACCTGCACAGCTCTCAAACAAACACGTCTGACATTATGAAAGTCGAGTACATGTTGAAGTCATTTGTGATTGTTTGCCTTCCCCTCATTATAGATTTTAAAAGTAAACCATGATCATTACATTAAGAAAAGTTTGAAACCATTTATTGAAAAAACTATCAAAAATGTGCAAAAAAACAAAGTGTAACAAAAACAAGGACATCTTGTAATCAAAGAAAACTATAAATATACAAAAACACCACTTAAGGCTCTTAACAACTGATATTTCAGATGAGAAATATGGCTAATTCGTTTTTTTTAAATTACGATTAAGGCAGTCAACCAGTTTCAACAAACTTGAACCAAGAATCATTTTTTCTTAAATTAAGTAAAAAATATCAATCATTCAAATATACAGTACAACTGTAACAATTAGACTTTTTTTTTTTAAACAAAAACTCAAGAGGCCTAAAATGGCAGAATCTCAATAATTTAGAAAAGAAATCTTTCTGGAACTTTTACATGAGAGCAAGGTTACAAAATGCAACCAAACCATTGACTCATTAAATATGATATGCCATTTTATGAACTATAACTATGGAGTTGGTTAGATCTTTATACAGCAGGTTTTCCATTTAAAGACAGTTGCTTACATACATACCCTGAACTAGATCACCAACTCTGTATTAAATGTTAGAAAGAAGCCAATACTGAATTCTTACAAGTCACTGTGAATAACAGCTGAAGTAAAACACTGTCACAGTAACAAGTGTTCTGATCAACAAAGTAAAGCAGTTGCATTCAAGTCGGAGGCTTTCCACTTGATGTGGAAAAATACACAGATAGGTACATGCAAAAGTGCAGCAGGAGGATCAAGGATTTGTAATAGCTTACTTCCACTCTGGCCCCTCATTCTCGAATATTTTAGATATTTACCCTGTAAACCACTGATAACTCATCAGACACATCATAGCTCACGGCTACATAAATATCTTTTTGTAAATGAATTCAGGCACTTTGTTGTGTGTTGGCTGAGGGCAAAAAGCCAACTGAAGCTGTCTGGCAGACAGCGGTGACATCCAAAGAGTGTAAATAATTTTTAAGATGACAATAGTATGTTAAATTATCAGCTGGGCACTTATGACAAAAACGTGAAAAGGTATTGTCTTTAGAGAGGCAAAAAGTACTTCCCGAGATTGTATAAGCGTACAGCAGAGGCACCGTTAGCCATCAGTAATTGAGGATCTGCACATCAAACAGGTCACACACTCCCTCGTTGTCATCCAGGTTGAAGCTGTAGTCTATACCTGTGTGAGGAAAGAAGAGCATTAACAAGAAAAAAAACCTGTAAAACATGAACAAGACAAAAACAGCAACAGAGCTGTTGAATTTGGAAGCATCAGTCGAGTCAACTGTTTTTGTCCAGGCTGAAATATCTTGATATCTCTATTGAATGACATTTAGCTCATAAAGCTGCTGTCTTTGTATTTGTGCACAGTTTTTCAGTTATAAAGTTAATTAAGCCAGTTGTTGAGATGCTTACCATCAGCAGACATTAGCTCATCAATGAGGTCAACAGTTCCTACAAGAGAATTAAAAACATTATGTTTATTTTTCACAGTACAGTGACCCATAACCATTACAAACCATGAAACATCAAGTCATAACCACAAGAGCTGGATAAAATAGCATATCAAAATTTGAGTATATTATTGAGCCATCTTCTCTACCAGTCCAAGTACTGAAGCTTGGGATCAAGACGCAGGCCTGGATTTTAAGGCCTTAACTGAACCATAACTGAAACTAATGTAGGGCAAACATTAAATTGCCCCTGCGCTCACTGCTGGATGTGATTGTGGAATCAGTGTTCACATCCCTGTGCCTTACCCTCTCTGTCGTCCTTCATGTGGTCTCCAGCAGCGTTGAGTTTCAGCAGGGTGCTCACATCCAGTACGGACTGGAACTCTGGGTCCACCAGGTCCATCTGCTGCTGTTCCAACACGGCTGCTGACTGACTGTGACACTCTGCAGGGAATGTGGGAGGTGGAACAAGAGCATTTAGCTATATAGTAAAGCCTCTTTCAGAAAATTAATCCGACAACAATACAGGGTGCAATTATCAGGACCTAGGATTATAAGAGGAGGATGTGAGGCACTGTGAGAGAGACAACCTCAACGATCAGCTGTATTGAAATGAACATAGCCAAGTTCTTAAAAGAAGGGCTGAATCCACATCGGCACCATGTAGAGTTGCAGACTGAGAACTTGCTGATTTTTACTTTATATTGTCAGCTGAACGATATGTGGAAAAACCAACCCTGTACATCAAGTTATGCAGAATATAACAAATCTAAGTTCTTCAGCTGGTCCAGATTCTGTGTGTCGAATATCTCCACCCATAACTCCCTGTGAATCCAAATTCTTATTTTTATCTTGCTCTGTCTAAAGGTTCTAAAAGTATCTCTAAATATTGTCTTCTGGGTTGCTTTTGTGTCAATTCCTCATTTTTGTCTAGAAGGAAGGGCTGACTAGGTTTCACTTGTGAATATGTATTACTCAGTTATATCTAATCTTACACATTTACGACCACAGTCAATCATCCTATTCTTAGAAACCCAGATTCAGATAAGGAAGTTGTCTTTCACACATACTGGAAGTCTCAGAAAATGGTTTAGTCTGTTTCCATGACGTGATGTGGGAACAGATGTAAATGCAGTTTTGCTGTCTGGGTAGTGAAACGGCCTACAGCAAGGTGTCATTGGAGATATTCATTCAAGATTTATTACAGCAAAATACAGCGGCCTGTTAATTTTATTGTCTATGCAAGTAGATAAAATTCCCTTGTTTTGATGTTGATCAAATTTCTGTCCATAAATTCTTTCTTTGTCCTCAAAACCTACTGCTGCAAAACATGCCAAGATCAAATCACACACTGTAATGCTTCAAATTATGGATGTCCTGCAATTGGCTCAATTACTTTACATAACTGTCATTAGTAAGAACATTGTGGCCTTTCTAACTGCTTTAGGGTGTTGTTGCTTGTTTAGCACTGGAGGTTTCCAGAAATCTTACTTGGTAACTCAATGGCACCACACACTAAAATCTCTAAAATGATGGATGATTTAGGTAAGTTTAATCAAGACCTCTCTTAAACTGTTTTAACCAACATTAAAACAACATTATAACCTACAAGGGATTATTGCAGGGCTGTTGTATTGATCTGCTGCATTAGTTTGAGCTAGGTAGACCCAATTTAATGGCAAGCCTAGATGTCTGGTAGTTATTTTTTGAGTGGGTGATATCACCGGAAGCATTTGCAGCCTCTGATTTTCTCTATAATCTCTGCTCTCATTTAACTGAAACATCCAGTGCATTCAGCCAGCATCACTTTGAACATCCAACACCATTTACAATATGGCACAAAACAAAAGCAATACTTGTCAGCACCAAGTGGGAGAAATATCTTGTGAGTCACAGGGTGGAGGACGTTATTTCAGCAAGATCATGACGGAAGATTTGAGAAAGAAAAGTGAAACTACACCAGGGTAACAGTACTTTGGGGTTATCGCAAAGCTTTCTTCTCTATATAGCCCACTATTTATTCAAAGAACAAAAATCTACTGTTAGACATATTGTATGGACCAAGAAGATGAACTTTCGCCAAAAATTGAATGAATTTTGTAAGCTATTGAAGCTGTGATTGGTTTCATTTATTTAATCACCTCTGTTTTTAGCTTTAAAGTTACTTTATGCATAAAATATATCTATGCACAAAATATTAAAATCTGAGTGTGAAACTAAGCCTTTGTTTTTTAATTTTAGTTCACTGGAGCCTAAAAGAAGTCATTAAAATCAGGAACAATTGCATGTGGTTTTCTAGAGGAACTTAAATCTTAAAGTCCCTGTCCTTACCCATGTGTACATCAGGAGGGGTGGAGGATGGTGTCAGCACATCATCATGCTCTGGCAGCACCATCTGGTGGTTTGAGCAGAGCGAGTCCTGGCTGCAGTAGGAGGACGTGGTGTTGGAGGCGGAGTACACAGACGTTGAGAGAGGGAACCTCTGCAGGCTGGCGGGGGTGCTGGGTGGAGTTGGCACTGGACAGATGTCATCAGTGGGTGGCACAGAGAAGACCACAGGTGATGTGGAGTCTGAATCCCTGTTGATAAGCATGACCTTGATGGGAGCCGAGTGGCTGCGGAGGTTCACCTGGTACTTCTTCTGACCACTCTGGCCCTAAGGAGCAACAGTGTGGACACAGATTTATGATTATTACAGTAGCTATAATTAATATTTCTACATACACAATGGATCACATGACTACTTGTATGTGAAAGGGGTGGTTTGTCATGACAAAGAAAAAAGATCACATAATGGCTGAAGTTTCCCTCAGCTCTACAAAGCATTTTAGCATCATGCAGCTCATTTTTTGGTTTTATGGCCTTCAGCTTTCCTGTTTTGGTTCACTTTCAGTTCTCATAGCATAATTCCCTGGCACAGCAAGCAGCCAGTTATTTGCATCAGGAGTTGGTCCTGAAGACCAAAGACAAAATTAAAGATAAATGCAGCACCTCTGGAGTGTCTCACTCAAGAAGTCCTCAGCGGGTATCATATAGAGCTGAACTTGGCACTTAACAAGCTTGAAAATGGTTAATCAACATGAAAGCAAATAAGCTGCCAAATGTAACTTTTTCCATTTCCAGTTCGACTTCATTTTCAATTTAATTCAAAGAATTTTATTTTTCCCCAAGAGGCAGTTTCAGAATGTGCCACATATGTATTAGCCTTTTATAACAGGTTCTATGTAGTTAAGCATAGAAAACAAAGAAATAAATTTCTTGTCTATTTGGAGACTATTATTAATAACATAGTAGCTTCTGTGACCAACCATTTCAGGTAGTGGTACCTCCAGCTGAGTCCCAGCAGGAGCCACTACAGCAAGGAGAGTGTCTCCTCTGAAGGCGTTGGAGATGTCTTCATGTGTCACAAATTTATAAGTGAGAGGTGGCGTTAAGGAAACAGGAACAGGATTAGTTATATGAGGAAAATGGAGACAATAAACTGGAAAAACAAGACTGGGTGCATTGTGTGTATCAGGATTAGCCTGGCTGTGATTTCAGGAGACTGACAATAGCAATTATATTTATAATCCTCCCTTTATAGCATTTTCTCTCTTCAATAAGTAAACAATGTTAAAAGAATCAAGTAGGGATTTTTTGCTCTATAATAAATAAATCGGGCCCCATGAAGACTAGAATTACAAACTGTAGAGAAAGACAAGAAGATTCAAGAAAACAAAACACACCAAGTGACATTTCACTGGTGAAGCCTCACTTGTAAATATTTTAAACATTTGTGTGTTGTGTGTTCAGTCCAACATTAAATTGTTTGTTGTAGGAATGGGGTCCACCTTTAATTTGCCTCAGGAAGACAATTTAACACAAATTTCAGGTTTAAGAAAAGGATGAGTGAAGAAAAGGGGCACAGAAAAACACTGACCTGAGTTGGATTAAACATCTACATTTAATGCCAGATGAGATAAAAGGATATGTGCTGGTGATGGGATCGTGGTTTAGGTGTTTGATGTTCTCCTCCAGCCATGCCTTCTGCTTGTCCAGCTCTTTCTCTTGGGCTTCCAGCTCAGAGATTTGGGCCTTCAAAGCCTTCACCTGCTCCACCACCTCTTGAGTCTGGCTGCCTGAGTTCTCTCCCCTGGACACAAAGAAGAGATGAAATGAGAGAACAAAGTGTGATCTGTAAACACAAGACATACACTAGTAATGTTTTGCCAGTACCACTCAGTATTTGCCCTGAACAACCAGCTTAAACGCACATTTTTTAAAATTCATCAGCGACTAAGGTGAGGGAGATGCTGCTTTTCTTGTACAGTAGCATAGCAAGTGCTCTAAAGATTTTTACACCAACAACATTCAAAAGCTTAAAGATATTGATTAATGCAATCACAAACATCAGTGGGAAAGTAAATATTTCACCAATTCTAAAATGTAAAAATGTCACGAAAAATGTCAAACCTCCACTGGATTATGTTCTTGTTTTTCTTCTCGATCAACCCCACTCCTTCGAGTACGTTGGTGATGTCGTATATCCTCCTCTTCTGCTTCACTGCCAAACTGTCTGCAGCCTGTTAATGCAGACACACATATGCGTAAAGGGTCTTACTCAGTGGCAGCCTAATGTGAGCTCTTGTTGACAAGATACTTTACAGACACTTTTACAGGCATTAACAGGAAACCCTAAATTTCTGAGGCAAACACTTGCTGAGGTGAAAAAAAAGAGACTCTAGCAAAACCAACAAGCGAAGGATTTGGCAAATTAAGCTGCACAAACAGCAAATAAAACCCCTTGGCAGAAGAGGACAGTTACACAATAGCAGAGGAGGAAGGAGGAGGGAAAGGGTCTAAGGAGCCTGCTGTGTAAACATTACCCAGCTTTGGCGGGCAAGAAGAGAGGGAAAACTACTTATCACTGAAACGAAGGCAGGTTTAAAGACACTTCAGGTAGGTCTGGCAAAAAGACTTCCACAACTTGAAACACTAAGGGCAGCTGGATAGATGTTACAACAATCTACCACAAGCATAATACTTGAGGGGAAGAAGTTTAAATTGTCGCCACTCTCACTTCACTCTCAGTTTCTTAGTAGTAGCTGATAGCAGGAAGGAACACATGCACTACAACTAATGGCTGTTTTCTTTATCAGTTAACCTGTAGATCATCTTCTTGATCAGTTGTTTAGTCTATAACACATCAGAAAACTGTGAAACAAATCCAACGATACACCTTCAAATGTCTTTTTTCGTTCAGACCAAAGCCCATATTATATTACAATAATATGGATATTCACAATCTTTACTATGATATAAACAGAAAGGCGCAAACTCCCCATATTGGAGAAGCTGGAACTGAAGAATGCTTTCTTTTAAAAATGACTCCAAGTGATTCATCAATTATCAAAACAGCTGCCAATTCATTTTCTGTGGATTGACTAATAATTGCAGCTGGCAGGATGGTGCGAGACTACTGGTACCCAACATGTCAGTCAGGATATCCCAGAGGTTCACAAGATGAATCTGATAGGTTAAAAAGCATCATCACAACAGGGAAGCAGGAAATAAATGGCTGCTCCACACAATTTCTCTTAATCTCCGCTTTTTTCATTTGTGAATTACTTGATAGTTTTACCTCCTTGTGGCCGTAAAAACAAAACATGAAATTGGTTAACATAAGAAGCAGACATTAATTAGTGACAACAGATAAGTCTGATGGGACAAAAAACCTTATCACAATAGAATGGCAGAAAAAAAGTCATCTTTTAGACATTTCCCTTTATACACATGTTAGTTTTACCGTCTCAGGGCCCTTAAACCAAATCATAACATCCCACACTTTGTTTGCCCTGGTCATAATCCATAGACATATAGATGCGACTGGAGACACTGGTAGCAGTCAGTAGCAGACATTGATTTGTTTTAAGGCATCATGATCCAAAAACAATGGGAACCAGTTTGCTTGTGCTACATAGCAGACTGGGGTTATACTATTAACAAAAGATGGAGTTATATAGTGGTTCATTAAAAGGGTTTTCAAGGGAGCATGGAATAAAAATGAGTTATTAAATTTCACCCTTGGGTCATTTTAAAAGAAGATCTATAATGCATGTAGCCCTAGAGTCAGTTAGAATTATTATCTTTACTGCGCATGCCCCAAGACTTTTCTGTTTTGCTAGTCTACTTTAAATCTATAAAGGCGGCAGATTATTTTTTGGGACCTCTGACCTCACTTTCGATGTACAATCTTTTTTTTAGTGTTATTAACATTTTGACTACAAACTAGAACACAGTCTGCACATTATTAGCCTTTAGCCGTTTGTGAGTTGGTGTTATTGAACCCACAAATGAGGAGTAATGGCGGCCACCTGTTCACCAAATCAGTGCACCTGACTGACAGCCCTTTGTTCACAGCCGCTGTCCGGCTACAGACACAGACACCGACCCCGGGTCTGTCCTCCATGTCTCACTGACCACTTTCAGATCCAGGACTCCATCCTTCGCTTCTTGTAGCAGACCGACGAACTTCATCGTCAGGAGCCCCAAACTTTTCTCGTGTCGACTCGGGGTCGAACGAACCGCCTCCGCCGCCTCAAACTCCATCTTCTGCCTGTGAAAGAGACGCTCGCTTTTTTTTTACTCCTCCGTCCTTGTTTTAACTACAAACAACGGACATTTCTTTTCTCAGTTTCACATAAAGTCTCCCGTTGCCTCAGCGGGACGAACGCGGCGGAACATTCAGGCTTTTAAATCAACGGACGTTACGTTGGGGTTTCTGTTGCCACGGAAACCGGTGTCCCCGCTCTTGTCGGTCCACCCCTCCCGTCAGCGTCGACCCGAGTGTGACCCCGCCCTCCCCTCCTCAACCGGACGGACAGGTAACAGTAAATCAATCCCCACTCCGAAATGTATATAAGCCGGAAGGGAAAGTTAAATTAAAAAAAAATACGATTCTTAATCAAAATATTGACACTAAGTGAAGATTATGAGACATAAATTCAACATTCTGGCTTAATAAATCAAAAGTGTCCTATAGTTTGATAAATTAGGTCAAAATTTGGAAGTTTTGATTTAAGTTTATCAAGTTTTGATGTAAGTTTATGGTTTACGTTACCAGAACATCTAACAGTTTAGGTGAAGGCTGTTGTGCGAAGTTATTAGCTATGTTATCATCACTTATTTTCTTCTTCTACTCTTAATCTTAATTTGACTGTTAAGATTCTTCTATGTAGATTAATTGTATATATCTTTGTAATTACGGTTAAATCTGTCCATTCTTTCTGCTCCCAATTTAATTAGACAAAAATATGCTCAAGAATTTATTAGATAAATCATAATTTACTACACTAAAACAAAAAATGTACACAAAAAAATAGAAATAGCCTAATTTTAACAAAGAATACTCTAGTGTGTGAATTCGTACATTCTCACAGATGCAAATAAGTCATATTTCATGTGTTAGAAATCTTTTAGCACACTTGTGAGACGTTTCATTTTCTCTTCCATGATTCTCTTGTTAGTTTCTGTCTCCTCCAGGAGTTGACGCATCTCCTCCTCCACTTCAAATACCTGAAGAAGACACACAGACCACCTTAGCTGCAGAAAACAAGTTTTTTTTAAGTTGTTCGATAAAAGGCTCTCAAACTCTTCTGGTCATCAAATTCAATTTCTTTGCAGGAAAAACTTCTGTGAGAACACTCTACCTTCTGATTGGCTTGTTCAATCTGTTTCTGCTTGTCATTCTCCAGTCGGAGCAGCTCAGCTTGATGCGCAGCCTGTCCAGACTCCAGTTGTCGACGAAAAGCATCATCTACACAGTGTAACTTGTCTAACGTAGCTCTGCAAGACAGACAACACCATAATGTTACATGAGGTAAGACACTCTGTTGTCTTGTGTCCTGGGGGGCAATTAACATGCATTTTTTAGGATGAACAGTGCCAAAAACAAACCACTGACTTAATTTATAAGAACTGCATTAAAGGTAACTTAAAGCTTCAATAAATTTGATAACTTCTCTATTACTATACATCATTATAGTATATGTAATTTGGCTATGAAGCATGACCATTAATGATAGGGAATTTTTGAACAGATATTTTTGCCTTCGTGCGATTTGTATCATACTTGTGTGCTTCAATTGCTTTATCTCTTTCTTCCAGCAGCAAACATTCCTTGGAATCAAAGTTGTCCTTCATGCGCTTCACCTGGCTCTCCAGCCGAGTGAGCAGGTCTGCCTTCTCCTGCCACTTCTTACAGGAATCACTAATACAAAGAACAGGTATGGGAAATTTGATGATGATGATGATGAAGAAATGTATTTGATCAAGTAGATGTTAGGGGGAGCTGCATTAGGCACCTTTAAACATGCATACTCAGCATTAGTTATTCCTATTAAGCAACACTTGTAAATTACTTTTACAAATTACAATGATACTCTGATGACAATGCAGAATTCTTCTAGAACACGTGTGTTTATGTATTTGAGACAGTACGCTTGCCTGTAAACTTTTTTGACCTCTTCCAGTTCTGCCTCCCTGTAGTCCAGCTCCTGATTCAGCTCCGCCTTGCGCTGACTCTGATACTCCAGCTCCTCCCTAAGCTCAGCCTGCCGAGCTTTTTCCTCTTCCTGCTGTTGCTGGAGCCTTTTCTGGGCCTGGACCACCTCCTCACGCAGCCTACGGATCTGATCATCACGCTCCTGCAAGGCCTTAGACAGCAGGAAGGCAGGGGAGACAAAGAAACTGTGTCAGTGCGTCTCAAGATGAAAACAAGATAAGAAAACAGAAAAGATGCATGTACACAAATGCACATAAACATACAACTCACATACAATGCTCATTGTTGAAGTAGTGGTGTTTTTTATGATGATTTTTAGCTTTTATAACACAATGATTTCAGTAAGTAAAGTATCCTTCTACCTCTTTGAGTTTGCGAATGGTCTCTGTCTGGTCATCAATGATTTTGGCTTTGATTTTCAGGGCATCATTATCCCTCTCGTTGTGTTTCTTCTGAGTCTCCAGCTCAGCACTGAGCACCTCTATCCTGGCCTCTAGGCGTCCACGATCTTGAGCCAAGGACGCTCCTCCAAGAGAAATGCATGGAAATGTAAATTTGATCATGCCTCTCATCACTATACTTAATGTTTAACTTTACTACTACTAACATCTACTCATATTTATTTGTATCCTTATTCAATTATTATTATTTTGTTAGTGTCTTTAAAATGCTTTTTGTACATTTTACAATATATACAAAGCATTTTTGTTGATGTTTCTCCCAAATAACCACTAGATGGCAGACTTTACTTGATACAGTTAAAATAAAACATCAGAATATACAGAATTAAGCCAAACAGCTAATGTCTGCTTCATACTGACTCTACCCTAGAATCTCTAAATTCTCACTTTAACCGTGAGCAATATGGTGCATCTACCAGATCAATGCATTAAAAAGTAAAATGAGCTAAAGGGAAGAGCTGCACTAGGTGTTTGTTGATAAACTAAAACTAGTTGTCAGTTGATGTCATGCATTATAAGGCTCATTCAATTTCCCTCTGGACGTCTCCCACCTTGTTGAGCAAGCTCCTGGCCCCAGATCTTCCTCTCTGCCCTGAGGCTGTCTATCACAGACTCCTGAGCTGTGAGCTGAGACAACAGTCGTGCCTTGTCTTTCTTGAGCAACTCAAGCTGCAGGCTGAGACGCTGGTCTTGCTCCACCTCTGCTTCCAAGGAATGCAGACGGCTCTGGCAAAGGGACAGACAGAGTGACAGTATTAATGATCAATGGCCATCTGTCATGGCTGACAGATGGAAAGGCAGCTGGACCCCTTTCGGTATTCATGATAGAAAGACATCTCCTATAGGCTCAGGCTGAACTATTTTTGAAAAGATGATGGTGCTACCCAGAACTGGTCATCTCTGGTATATATTATATATAATGTGATATTTCAAACCTGAAAAATGTATGCGTAATTTCCTTGAAGTGCTCAAGAAGAAAAATCTGTCAGAACTCTTTTACTTCAGTGCAGTACCTTTAGATCAGTGACAGCATCTTTCTTGGCTTTGATGAGTTCGGAGATGCGGTTCTTCTGTTCTTTGACCATGGCTGTGAGCTCCTGCACCAGAGAGCCCGATTTCTTCTCCCTCTGCTGGGACTCTGCAAGGGATGCCTTGAGTCCCAGCAGCTCTGCATTCATCTGATCACAAGCCTCCTTTACCTACAGAAGCAGAGAGGGGACGTGGAATGTGAATGAGATGTCTGGGAACTGAACAGAGTGAAGGACTTTTGGTCCAAACATTACCTGACATGTTTATGAATCAATGTCATATTTGAGGTCAGGTTTCTGAGTTGGGGATTTAAAGAAAGCAATCTTTTAGAGGTTTCCATGAGTGAGGGTTTGGCTGCCAATCTGTATCTTATTCAGAATTTTCCAATGGTCAAAGGTTGGAAACTTAAAGTAGAAAACTGTGCAAGCAGTAGCAATCAAGACTAGATTACATTTTGTGCAGAGGCTGAAAAAAATCTGTATCCATAACGAGAAAGTAGAGATTGATTCAAATCCAATCCTTTTGTATAGCTTTCCTCCTGTGGCAATCACACACACACAGTACTTGTCCAGAGTGATGATCCTAATTCAATCTCAGCTTTCACCATCAGGCTGAAAAAAAAGGTCTATCCAGATTGGGTTCAATTCCAGTTCAATCATTTCACTTTTTACTGGACACAGTAATAATTTATCATCTGGACTGCAGAGAGAACGCAGAGTAAAATTTAGGAGCACACTTCAGTGATTACAGGCCATCTGTATGGCAGGTATCCATGTTTTAGCAGACCTCAGAGAAGCGAGCAGCCTCGATGGTTAGTGCCATGCGGAACTCATCCTCCAGAGCAGCGTACTGTTTCCTGCCCTCTGCCAGTTTCTCCTGCAGCTCCACCTCCCTCTGGGCATGTCTCTGTTCCACTGATGCTACGTCTTTTGCCACCGCCTCACGGAAATCTGCCCCGCCTGGCTGCAACCGCAATTCCAGCTGTTTTCTGTAAAACAATGCAAACAAGGATGGTACACTGACCTGTTTAAATGGCTCCTGGGGCTTTAACACAAACACAAGTTCCAATTCCAACACACAATATATTTATAATACATTTTAAAAAGACTTAATAAACATGAGAGTGAGTTGAGGGCTCAACAAATATGAAGGTGTCCAAATGAAGATTGTAAATGATAAACGTGACTTGCAGACACTCTTGGCATGAGATTAATATCCATTTATTAAAAGGTAATTCATTTGAATCTTTAATTTGAATGCAGCAGATTTCTATAAGAATTTTGTTATTATTAGAAATGAGTTACCACTTGTAAATTAAAGCCCTGAAAACTTGATTTCAAATCATAGGTTCATAATTTTTCAAGTCAGTCTTAAAAAAGGTGTCAGTTGACAATATGCACATTGAAACAGGTTGTATCTTGCTGTAATCATTGCTTCTGTTCATATGGATCATTAAAAGAACACTTCCTAAAGCACTTTGAATGTAATTGATAAGGAACAAAATCCAGTTCAAAAATGTATGGAAACGTTCAACTGAAACTAATTTGAGGCTTCAGCTGTCTGACTTAATCAAATGAAGCAGACATCATCCAGAGTTACAGCCTTATTGGTATGAAATTCCCTCTTTGCCGTTTTCCTATAACGGCTGTATCTTGATTCATCTAACTCAGACTACTGAAGCTGCATACTAACACATTAGAAATTGAAATTTTAATGAACAGGAAAAAATGCTTACAGCAAGCAAAACAATAAAGAAAATGCCCTCGTGAAATAACCAAAATTACTCCAATTTGGGCAGAAAATGCTGCATCCATATAGGAGCCCATCACCCAGAGGAAGAGGTTCAGGTTCTGGTTCTGGTTCTGGTTCTGGTTCAGGTGTACCTGTGCTCTTGTTCTCTGGATGCCAGCAGTTCATGCAGTTGCTGCAGCTTGTCTTTATGATGACACACTGAGGCTCTCTGGATGTCCAGCTCTCTCCTCAGAGCAGCTGCCTTGTTCTCCAGCTCCTGGTGGCGCTTAATCTGAGGAAGGTCAGCACATGTTTTATACCCGCCTGTCACGTACTGTCAGGGCCCAGTGACCCTGTCTGAATCCTTTCATCTGTCTGCATTTATTCACTCTGAAGGAGAGTATATGGTACAATAATGAATGAATGATCTTTATATATTCATATGACTCAAAGTAAACTTTCTCTGCTTTCTATGTTGAGCATTAGTAAGGAACACCTGACTGAAAGTACACTATCTGTATCAAAATATTGAGACTTCTCAGGTATACTAAGCCAACTATTGCACCTCCTCAGCCTGCTGGCGAGCCCTGAGCGCATCTCCATGGGAGATGCTTTCCTCCAGTCTGCACAGTGCTGTCTTGTGTTGTTCTTCACCGCTGCGGGCTTGCTCCAGCTGCCGGGTTAGGGACTGACACCTCCCCTCCAGCTCCTCAACACGAGTCTGCAGTTCAGAGCGCCCAGATCGCTCCTTCAGCAACAATTCTTTCAGTCTGGATGGGGAGAAAGCATGATAGCAGTGAGCACCAAGCGTAATACCCTGAATGTCTGGCTTTATGTCTGTATATGGAAACTGTTGCAGGCAACCACTACCAATTATGTGATAACCTTGATTGTCCCCTGTGTTTTGTCTCCCACTGTTAAAAATGTGATAGCATGTGAAATTGAAGAAATCAGACATTACAGAATAGTCAAAATCTTATCTCAAGGGAGAAAAAGTAGAATCACAGTCAAAATGGAAATAGGAAAAAAAAAACATTATATAAAAGGGCAGCCTGGTAAAAAAAAAAAAAGAAAGAAAAAAAACCCCTCATAAAACAACCTCAGAGAACTCAGGACGCAGTCTGTCTACAAAACTGTACGACCACCTACATTAGTTCTCTCTTTAAATTTGCTATGATGACTCATTTCTCTGTAATTTGTCTCCTGATGAGCGAGCCAGTCAACAATAGCAGCCGTGTTCAGTGTCATTAGAAAGTGACAGCTAAGATTGATTCATGTAATACTGCTGACATATGCTTGTCACTGGGTTTCTAATTACACCCATAATGCAGATTTATCTAAGCAGGGTGTGAAGCAAGCAAGAACAAGTGCACTGAATGGTTACACCTGGCTCTATCTGTGCCGTGCAGGAGGAAGGAGGCTTACAGTCAAATGATCTCACATATGTGTGTAGGGACAGAGATAGGATTATTTAATTATAGATAATTATAGCCTCTGGAATTTAAATATAAGGCATATAAGCAGAATGGGTGCGTAGGCTAGTGATCTTTATACTAAATAGCTTTATTATCACAGACAACTGCAGGCATACTTTAAGGTTTTGGGGTAATGGAGCCAAAGTGTGTGCTTGATTTCAATGAGAGGCTACAGGACAATGAGAGCGAGGAATTTTAATGGCGGGACAGATACTCATTGTTCAAGGATGAGACAGGCAGCAGGTCCTGCTCTCAGGAGAGCCAATACAAAGGATGAAGTGGGTAGAAATGGATGAAAATCCATTATGCAGTTGACAACTAAAATCCACAGAGACAGGTTCAATTATCCCTTTTCATCATGATATCTGCTTTAGAGCTATTGCACCAATTCATGTGAAAGTTGAGTGCAGAGTGCATACGTGTGCATCTGTGTGTCCACCCAGTTTTCCTCTTACCTGTCAGTGGTGTGCAGGGCCATGCTCTGAAGGTCTTTTTCCTCGCTGACCTTTGTCTGCAGGCATTTCAGATCTTCTGTTAGTTTCCTCACGGCCTGCTCAGCCTTCCAACGCCTCTCCCTTTCCTGGTCACGCTCTTCTACAATTGTCTGAGTGCACATACACAAAACATCAAATACTAAGGGATCAAAAGTTCAAATGAATTTCTGAAGTATTAAAATTACATTGAAAGAAATAATGGGGAACTCCATTGATTTTATACATCAAAGTCTGTCTACAGCTCTGAAAAAAGTTATATATAGCCTTTTATGGCACCAGAGGGAGTTTCACGAAGTCTGATAAACAGCCTCAAGTGAAGTCACACATTCATTTATTTTTGCTTTAAATAACCAAGCAGATGGTGGATTCCTGAGTGTAGTGATGTTTTGTGTCCAAATTTCAAAGAATGTGTCATGTAAGTATCATTGAAAACACTGGGACATAGTTTTTTAATGTTATTGACTAGAATGATCTAAAAAGGGTTGTTTTATTATTGTCTTTGTTTTGTAGTAATTTCTCTCTGCTGGTATCTATTAGATAGTTCCTGTTTCTGGTTGTTTTTGTGTAACAGTTTTGTGTAAAATAAAAAGAAATACACACAAAAGTATGCTTTCATAAAGCTATGGGTACAAACACACAGAGGCTGTATGGGGACATAACCTTTCTCATAATACACCATTCAATATAAATAGAAGCTGCCATTCAGTCAGCAGGTGACCGATCCATGCTGCAGTACCCTGTAGGTTTCCTCCTCCTCACTGGATTTGGTTTTCATGTTGCCTGAGGCTTTAGCAGCTCTCAAAGGTGCCGTCCTTGTTGGCCCTGCTGCGTCTGTACCCCCTGCACCGCCAGCCTTCCTCCTGAGCCCCACAGCAGACTTTGAACTCCTCTGTTTATGAGTCTCCTGATCGCTGCACATAAAACAAATCACAGGTATTGAACCAGCAGTAAAATTGATTATAAACAGCCCTCTAGCTAATGTCTGGCTCTATAAAAGGTCAAAGCAGATGACTTGCTCACTTTTATAGGCAGGCGAAGTTTGAACAACTTTGAATTGAATTTGGAGCTAATATTTTAAAATCACCTTGCTTTTGATGAGGACAGTTGGGAGCTTACTTAAGTTAAATTACTGAATCCTAAGCACATGCCATCAGGGGCTGATGAAGTAAGATGAGGGGGTAGACCAGAGAAGCATGCTCGTTAATCATGGGAGTGAGATGACAGTTGTAATTTCTAACAGAGAGGAGGAAAGTTTCAGAGAAGAGAATGTACCACCCCCTCTCAGCAGAGAGGTAAAAGGATTTCCTCTATCATCATGAGACCTGACGATATTAAGTTGATGCATGCTGAACAAAATGGATATATTCATTATTGCATTTTGTGTTTGGTTATTATGAATGCAGACTTTGTCAATTGCTACATTGTCAGCACTTCTGTGTAAAACTTTGGCAAATGTATGAATGTGATTATCATTACTCAAAGGTACACTCCCTGATTTTGTTATAGTGTCCAATAGAGCTTAAAATGTCTTCACACAGCCGAGTTTCAAAACATTACCAGTGAGTTCTGAGGAATTTCAGGACTTTGTGGGGGTCAGGGAGTTTAAACAATAGTTAACCAGGGAGCTGAAACATCTTTTTTGTGCAGGTAGAGAATCACCTGTCTGATCTCCGGCTCTTGGTCTCTTTGGGGGTCGACCTCGATGTTATGTTGTTACGATGCTTGGGGATCCTGGTGCGCCTCCTGTTTTCCTTACCGGTGTCACACTCACTCTCTGACGTGCGATCTGTTTCCCTCTTGGCTTTCCGTACCATCACCACAGAATGAGAAGAGCTACTGGACTTGTCACCTGCAGGGGCCTGAGTAAATATTGCAAAAATACACATAATATGTGACAAGATAAAATGAAAAATATTTAAAAGTCTACATGTTTGGATAACTACAAACCAAATAATAAATGAATAAAACATAGGGTATAGTTGATAGACAAAAAAATTACATGAACTGGAACACAATAAGCAAATAATATACATGTTATAGAAGCTGTGACAACAGCCAAGATACCAAAAGTAATAAGTCTACACATGACAATTAAGCAGTCCCAATATGTATCTTTAAAAAGAACGCTCTCTTAAATGTGAAAAAACACAGCTGTATATTTTAGGTGATTTATAACACATTTAAAAGAGAACACATGGCTATGAATGCTGGCCAAATACTATTGATTACAACTGAGAAATAACTACTATGTTTATATAATAATGTATCTCTTTCTATATTACCTCTCCTACTATATTACTGCAAAACCTTACACAAATACTTCTTAATAAATGAGTTAGTGGCTGTCAGCAATGTTAAATAGGTACCTTCTGGATGAGCTGGGACACCTGGTGCTCCAGTTTCCTGATGCGCTCTTCATTAACGGGGTCTGCTGGATCAGCCGCAGGGGAACGAGCTGGCTGGAAGCTCTGGCGCTCCGGTTGTGCGCCCGGATCTGTGATTGCTTCGGAAGCAATCCTCTGACGAAACTGGGTCAGCACCTCATCGATGCGGGGTGTGGTGAGAGGGACATCCCCTCTAACCTGCAATGGAATTTTAAATGAGCTTTTTCCCCATTTCACTGGGAACATTTTCATCAGGGTTACCACTGTGGATATGTTACACTCCACAGCAGCTGGTTTTGCTAATGAGAAAAACAGATGGATATTACCATCTGGAGCAATCAATGTGTAAAGGAACTTATTGGTAAAGAGAGCAGATTCACCAACTTTCATTATACTGCTATAAATCCACTAAAGTACATAATATTCCACAAGTTCACTCACCGCTGGAAATCTGCTATTTACAATAACTACAGGGTGACACATTGGTTCAATGATCAGTACCGTGTCTTCACTTCAAGCAAAAGGGGCAAGTAACTAAGTCTCCATTAGCATACAGTATTACAACACTGTCCTTTTTCTGTTAGCACTTTTTAGAAAGTGAAAGGATAGGCTCTGCAGTGGATAATCACATTTTTTTTCTCCTGCATGTGTGAATCAATTTTCCCAAACCAAATATACAGATGTGGAAAAAAGTCTTTCAAAATTTCTGGAGTAAATTATTTTGGATACAAAATGCCACATCAACTAGCAAAGACATTTCCTGTATTTACTTATCTAAGGTTTTCTCAGATGTGCAAAATGTGGATACTTGAATGATTTTGCATTATGGAGCTTCTTTAAATGAATTGGATTAAAAAGTGTTCAACAGTACAGTATACTTTCACAAATGAAAACAGTATACTTTCATTATAATGAAATATAATGGTATAAACTGGTATGAACACTACTATAGGTAGTGTTGCATCACTTGCTCAAAATTACTTGTTGCAAAATTACCGCTTCATTGTGACTAGTATCCGAGGATAGCAGGAGGTCCACATAGTCCTCCAGACCAGGAATATCACAGGGACTCACTAAACCTAGATGTGATGGATTTCCTAGCCGGTTCAAACCATCCAGAACAGAGATCTGTGGCAAGGACTGCATAACAATCTCTCTGTAACCTGCAGCAAGACAGACACACACATAAGTTAGAAAAACCTGACCAGGCTAGAGCTGCGTGACTACCCATAAACACCATTATTCACTATGGTCACATCAGTGGTTTATGGCCTGGATAAAACATCATCTGTTATGGTCGGTTATGTTGCATTAAGTCATATAATCTATATCTAAATGAATAATCTGTCCTCTGCGTGTCCTATCCTCTTATGCGCTATTGATGTGGTTCACTTAATGAGGTCTGAGCACCGCAAATATAAGTGTATCTACACATATTGACAACTGGGGTTGCAGGAATGCTTTAAGTATGCCCTCATGGATTTAAACACGTGCTTTTAACTGCTAATACTATGAATTAATCATGAACAGGAAGATCAGGATAACTAGCACACGGCATAGCTTTAAGGAAAACAGGGGAAAGTGTTTTACATTCACATAACTGCTCTCATTCCAAATTATTAAAAGGCACGGACATAAGATGCAAAAAGAAATAAATAGACCACAGTCATTACTATAAGTGGCTGTCAGTTCGACTACCACTGATTTTCGTTGTGGTTTCATTAGGGACAATACAGCGGAGAGTTTTAATAAGTATCCACTGGATTAGTGAGTGATTCATCAAAAACAGAGAGAGATGCTGTTTATAGTACATGCTAATGACGTCTGTAATTACTTTTTTTTAATGTCGAACGCATAAAATCTTTCCTATATATTCATTTGCCAGTTTATTCAGTACATCTAAATGTAATGCAGTGTCCAACAAAACTACAATAAATCCTACTTACATGATGGTTATAGTGTTCAGAGTGTTTTAGGGTGCTTATTTTGGAGGCTGTGTTTTGCAGTGCTCTTGAATTGTATTATATTGAGACGTGTTTCTAATATTTAGTCTACCTTCATTTATATAGATGTGGACAGAATCGCAAAAAATATAAAGCCTCCAAGAGGGTCATAAAGTTGAATAAACATATATATAAAACAGTTTCAACAAAAAAACTGAACATTATTACCATCATAAAGGTTTTGTGCAGGGCAGTTGCATAACATTATAATATATTCTTTTTGCAGATACTTTTGTCCAAAGCAACTTACAAAATATGTATTCAGAATGAGATGTCTTCAAAAAAGAAAAAAGCAAACAACTGCAAGTGTGTTCAGTGCCACAAGTATATACAGGAGACCTGTTTTTTTTTTTTTTTAGAAATGGAGATGAGCAAGTGCTAGTATGAGATGTTGAGGTGTAGTCTGAAAAGGTGGATTTTCAGCCTGCAGCAGAACATCAGACTGGATTCATTTTAGGTTTTGTGTGCTCAATAAACTGGCAACTGAGTGCATAAGTCTGAAAACATAAACACATTTTGTTATTTTCATCAAGAATCACGTACTGGCAATGGGCAGAAGATCATAACATTCTTAACAGTCAGTCTCTGCAAGAGAAATTTAAAATTACTTTACCCACTTCTGACTGAATCGTGTTGAGTTTGTTTGTTTTTTTTAAAATCATTTTTATCATGTGCTGATAAATTATATCTGTGAAAGGCCAATAGTGACAACTATTCACCAAAGTAATCTTTTCATGACCTACCTGCTGACCTACACACAGGGTTGTCTCTGCCATCCAGGCTCAGAATGACCTCTCTTAAACATTGTAATCCCAGCATGCACTGCAGGAGGTGATCAATGCTGTCCAGGTGGTTGCCATGAAGACTGATGTGCTTCAGCTTGTATTCCAGGCCATGAAGATACAACAAGCCTAATCAACAGCAATGACATGTCAGTCACTTGTTGGTCTTTGCATATGAGTGTAGAAAAATACGACTCTGTTAGTTTGTATTCAGCTCACCAGTGAGGTTGTTTATCTGATTGTAGGACAAGTTTAATCTTGTTAGGTTCACGAGGCCATTTAGTCCTGAGGTAAAGGGAGGGAACATTAACAAGTGAGTGATTTTACAGCTCATAAAGCACTGACAGCAACGTCAGAGTAAACACAAGACTCTGTAATGAAGAATTATTACTTGAAGAACACCCACAAAACAGAAACATTCATTGTCCAATTAAAATAATGACTAAAGACTCACCCTCAACCTTGGTGATTAAGTTACAGGATAAATTTAAAGTCCTCAGGGAAGTCAGGGAACTTAGACCCTCAATCTTAGAAATGCAATTGGACGAAAGGTCTAAGTGCCGCAAGTGCCAAGCTGAGGTCAGGCCCTCGATCCTCGGGATGTGATTGCAGTGGAGATTAAGTGATGTTACAGTGGGACTCAGGGGGACATCTGACAAACTAGACAGAAACAAGGTGAAACAGATTCACAATGGAACAAAAACAAATATATCATCATTTCTGGCCCAGAGGTCCACTTGCTCTACAGGGGGAAAAATATCAAAAATTTGCATATTATTTTTATTATTGATAACTTTTAACAATTTCTCAGATTGTTTCATTTAAACCAGTTTAAAAGGAGATTAACATATTTGAACTGAAATTATTACTAAATAGCAGATATTATGGTAATGAATTATAATTAGGCAAAGATGTCAAACACAATCTTTGAGTCATTATAGTAAACTAAATATTATGGGTATTTGGACTGTTAGTCAATCAAAAAAAGTATTGCAAAGACTGGTGGTGAGATGTAACGAAATATATATATTCAATTAAACCTGAATACTTTAAGTGTGCAAGTATTATACTTAAATACTTAAAAATCTCTTTACACGTGAATGCATCAGTAATAACAATCCTAAGTACTATAAGTACTTTTACTTTTGATATTTAAAGCACATTTTGCTGATAATACAAAACAATCTTTTACTTACAATGGAGCCTTTTTCAACGTGTACTTTTACTTATTAAAGTTGGGAACTAATTCAACATACTCAGCACAATCTTGTTTTTAGCAAAGCCAGAAAAAAAACTGTGATTAGCTAACATGAACTTACCTTGTTATATTCTTGTCAATAAGACACAGCTCCTTATCTCCCATTATAACATACAGCTATCGTTAACCGTTATTTAATTTATTGAGTAATGTAGTTGTTCTGTAGACTGTTGAACCTTTCAACATCAAGTCTACAAGCTGACAAAACACATAAATCCAACGCTGCTGTCACATTAAGCTAAACGTGCGGAAAACTTGCTTTGAATTAGCCACCTAGCATCTTAGCAAAAGTTTATCAAAAGCATCGAGCTCAGGAATCAAACTCACTCCAACCTGTTAACAAAGCACATTAACAAAATCTGGAACAGCCAACAAGTGCAATGTTATGATGCCTCATAGTGAAAACAGCATTTGAGAGTTCGTCAAAACATTTGTTATTGTTTTTAGCTTCTCATCTATCGAGTTGAACGAGCCGCTTCTGCTATCCGACTTCCGGTTTCTATGACGTCAATAACGGCAACATCCGGGAAACCTCGACTGTCCAGGTAAACGCAGGTAAACACGTGTTAGTACATTAAATAAGTACATATAGTTAATATATTAGACCGTCTATTAATAATGTAAATAATGTAGTATAATATGTAAATAGCTTAAATAACAACTAAATGTAATTTTCTTGTTGATGCATGAGAATTATATACTGTGTACCTCTATAGCATGGGTATTCAACTAAAATTTAAAGAGGTCCAGTGGGAGGACATTTCTTCATGCAAAGGTCCGAAGATCATAATGTCTAACTTTATAATGTGATCTATATTTAAGTAGCCTAGTAGTTGTATCAACATCTGCATGCATTCAATACCTGTCAAATCAAATGAATTAAGGACAATTCGAAAACTTTTTGACAATATTTATTGTCAAGTAACATAGAACTGAACTTATGTATATGACTGCCGATATGTATAATGTTCTCTCATTTACTAAATAAAAAGGGCTGCATTTCAAAATAAGAGAAAATAAATACAATGTGAAAATTGTGTATGCTCAGAAAAATAAAGTAAAGGGAGGAAATATCTCCCTTTGTTTTCTATATGTATCGCTATATTTCTTTTTCTTTCTAGTGTCTCCATATGGGCAACTTGACTCTAACTCTCTCATCTGTCTACACTGTCGAGTCGCAATATTTTCTGCCTTCTGCTTTGGTTATAGGTCCGGGTCCATATGGCACAGCTTCTGGGTCCAGACCCGGAACACGGTCCGCCTTTTGATGACCTCTGCTCTATAGGATGTCTCATAATCTTTACACTAGAATATACAGTATGTTTAATAGGCATCTCCAAAACTGAATTCAAACCTTGATTTAATTCCAAAAATAGTGCTAAAGGAAAACTAATAGAATTAATATTTGCATTTTGTCTCTCCTAGAAATGCATAAAAACTTCTTTATGTGGACGAGAATGGGAGAAGAATGTAATCTATCTCACAACCCATCAATATTTTTAAATGCTTGAAAGTGTTTTGCACTTGAACAAATAAGTGACAAACTGTTTCCAGTAACAAGTCTATGAATGAAAAAAAAAAAAAATAAAACTTGGGGTGGCATTAGAGAGTGAAAAATATCACTTCTGACCTTGGAGAACAAAGAGCTGAAAGAACATAAAGCTGATGACTAAAGGCTTTGCAATTTTGTAATTATTATGGAGTAATATATTAAATATAAATGGCTCCTTTTATGCTTGCTTTCTCTAGATATCATTCATAAAACTTCCTGCATTAGCTCTGTCTGTCTGTCTTTGACTTATCGGCCCATGAAACAATGCTTGCTGCGAGTTGTGCATCCTCACCCAACTATGGCTAATCACAGATGTATTATAAAGATCCTGACCCCTATTATACTCATAATTCCTCCAGCAGCTACAGGCCGGTGATTGATTCAGTTCATCACACACTGAACATTGTCCATATTAGAGGAGCTGCA
Organism: Centropyge bicolor; assembly: GCA_037975185.1. NCBI lineage: Eukaryota > Metazoa > Chordata > Actinopteri > Pomacanthidae > Centropyge > Centropyge bicolor. The sequence goes on from JBBMOC010000044.1 coordinate 132,219, forward strand.
TGACTGATCATTGTACTCACTGGCTGCTGGCCAGCAGTGATAGAACCAATTATACCTGCAACCCAGCCAATGGCCCTCCTTAACCTGTGAAAATGATGATCTGGTGCTAATGAAGTGAGTGAATTAGAAATGCCATCTGCCTCACCACCACTTATCTCTCACAGGCTGGAGTTTTCAAGGGCATTGTGTTTAAAAAATTATATGAATATTCTCGTAGCCAATTAGAGAACAGGACTAATGTAAAGGAATGCTATAATTAGAGCTGAGGAGAGTATTTGTGCATTTAGCATCCTTCTGTGTCTGTATTTTCACCTTGCTACTCCCATTTGTTTTGAAAATAGTTTCAGTGGGCTAAAGGAAAAGTTTCACAGTATAACTTTAGTTTGAGTCAGACAGAACATTTGCTGTATTATTTATGATGTTGGACAAAGTTAATGACAAGATAAAGATGTCATGTTCTGTTCATCAGTCTCACTCTCTCTCATACTCTCTCTTAAGTATCCAATGCAGAAAAAAAAATCCTCGGTGACTGTTGCTATATATTAACAATTATATTATTGTTTTACTGTTGGTTGCAACTAATTCCATCACAGCTTAATCGATCCATAAATTGTTTGGTTTGTAAAACGTCAGAAAAGAGTGAGAAATTCGGCCACAATTCTCCAGAGCTCAAACTGACAACCTCACCCTGCTTGTTTGATAAAATCGTTAAAATGCATCAAATCATCACATTTGACAAGCTGCAAACATAAAATGAATGATAAATATGATAACTGCCGGTTCATTTTGTGTCAATTAATCAATCGTCTAATCACTTCAGCTCTAATATGTCCTGTTTAGCAGTTAAATAAAGTAACTGTCAAATAATTGTAGTGTAGCCGAAGTACAATATAAAGTATATATGTATAAAATAGCATGGAAAGATAATACTCAAGTAATGTACTCGTACCTTAAATTTGAACTGAAGTGCAGTATTTAAGTAAATGTAACACTTCACCACTAAATGTCTGAACCAGATTTACTGATGATTAATCCAAGAGAAGAAAGCTACAGGGAAAGTCAGAGAATATTTCCATTTTGATCCATCAAGCCATAGCATGTCCAAAAATGGCTTGAAGTTGGGAAGTTAACTTTAAGTTTAGTCAGGTAGTTGCTACTTCTCATGTCATACAAGGTTAATAAAAAAGATTGCAGAAGTTTTTTTGCAAGTTTAAAGTAAAAATAAAGTTTTTGTATTGCTACCTCCACAGAAACACACTGTGCATTTGTTTTCCAGTTGTTTGTGAAAATGAAGCCACATCACTCAGACTTTTTTTTTTTTGGGAGGAACAGGTTTATTTCAAAAACTCATATCATCCATAGCTGTACAACAGATGCAATGAATACAAATGATCCATAATAGCCACATTTTTAACATGCTGATCGTAAAAAATAGTCATCTTTTGTTTCCCATAAACAGAATGAATTCAAAATGCAGCTGATAATGTATAACAAATGACAAACATGGTATGCATACAATACTGTGTGGAGGCAGTGTGAATAAATTACATACTGTACATTTCAGCCAAATGTACGAGGAAAGCAAATCACATAATAATCAAGTGTCAAAGAAAATGTGTTCCTCTTACATTCATATTTAGCTCTCTGCCAGCATCATGGCTCGTCACAGTTTTCAACGCACGGAAACAGAACAAACATACATCTGCAGTACAACGAAAGGAGGTCATGGTTCATCTGATTGATCACGTAACTGTATTTTTATGCACAATACAGACCATAATATATTAAGCACACGATATATTGTCCTTATTTTTCAGAGAGGCAATCACTTTGAAGGGAAATTATTGATTGCTCTTTGCACTTGATCTTGCAGTAGTCTGGAGAATATTCATAACCAGCGTTTTGATGAAGTACACATCAGGAGTGTCATGTTCTAATGAGGCAAACAAGCAACAAACAAGTCTGAAAAACTCTCCCTCGGCTGTCAGTCACTCTCGTCATTGCTCTCCTTTAATTTCAAATACACCTTCTTGATCAGGAAGGTTTTGCTGGTATCTGTTCTCCCAACCTCTGGTACTGTAGGCTCCCTTTTCCCCCCAACTAGAAAAAAGATGAGAAAAACAGACAGACTGAAGTGAAGCTTCATTATCATCGCCTTCACAGGAAACCCATGCAGAAAAGCTTGCTGCATTTCTAGGTGCAAGATTGGGTGGAAAAACTGAGGAGGTGTGGGGGCTGTGACTAACATTAATGTTCCTGATGTGACCTGCAACCAGTGACATAGTTATCTTCATATCTTTGTCTTTACATAACTAAGAATGTTAAGCATACTATGAATTTGAGAAGGGTTGTCTTCGAGATGGGGACAAGAGAATTAAAGCATGTAGAAAAAGATTTAAGGGTGAAGTTACAGGAGGCAAAGAACGCACCCAAGCTACACTTAGAAAAAGCTTTTAAAAGTAATCATACCAAACACTTATGGACTTACTTGGTGGACTGTTAACCACTCGGAAAGCATTGCAAGTGGCAGATAATGAGGCAGAGTTTGCAAATCAACTGAGCAAATCTTTCCTCTAGGTTTGAAAAAGGGAATAATTCAGATCATGTTGTTAATATCTTTATATAGTTGTCTCTGTGTAGTCAGACAAAACTGATGTATCTGTTGAGCAGATGAGGAGCACTTTAAAACATTTCACTTTAAAGGAAGGCCACAGGATAAAAGAGTCCCAGTGCATTTATTTTAAAAACATTCGCAGCCTGTTCTTCAGTGGTTTATGTCAGACACTCATATAACTCCTGAAATGTAGAAGACCTCACATATAATAGCTCTACCAAGCAAACCATGTCCTAAGTAACATCCTCACTAAGTCTGCTGGTGGCAAACTGGACTCCTCCCAGGTTGCATATAAGAAGAATCATTGTACAGAAGATGCAGTTTTAACATTCATACACATAATACTGAAGCCTTTAGTTAAGCCTAAAGCTACAGCTAGGACTCGCTCATTACATTTTACATCTGCATTCAACACAAATCAGTCAGAGCTCTTACTGGCAAAGATGATTCAAATCCTCATCTGATCTGATTCAGTGGCTTCATTCATTTATTACTAATAAATCCCAGGGTTGTGAGCTCACCTCTACTCTTCACACTTTAAACAGATGATTGCAAAACTGATATTCTTTATATTGATATTCTATTTGTTACATTCTGCTTAATATTCAGTATTTGTTACTGTTTTAAATCAGCTGCCATCGTCTTGATATTGCTTTTGTTGCTTTTTGTTTGCTTCACTTTTGTTGCTTTTGTTTGGCTCCACTGCTCTTCGTGCCTTAAATTGCCCCTCGGGGATAAATAAAGTTTTCTGAATCATACTGAATTCTAAATGTATTTATATTGAGGTTTTCAGATGATATTAAACTGTTGTCTTTGTTAGTCACTGATGATGATCCGTATTGCACAGATAGACCAGTGGTGTGAAAAGTGTTTCATTATTATTAATCCAAAGAAGAAATAATTTTGGTCTTCCAGAGAACTCGTATCCTCTAGTAGTTGATGTCCATAACACACAGATTGAACATGTTTCCTCTTATAAATATTTGGTCATCTCTGTGGACGCTGCTTAATCCTGGACTGCCTATATTGATTACATTTGTACCAAATTTCTACAATGCATTTCCTTTCTAAGGAGACTGAGGTCATTTGGAGCAAACATAAAGATCCTGTTATTGTTTTTACAATCTGTAATACAGAGTGTTGTTCAGTATGGAATCAATACATTTTACAGTTGTTTTTCTGCTCAGATGAAAGCTCAACTGGTTCAGAGGTTGTGGGTCAAACACTTCAGTTGAATTTTCAAGCTGCGTTTACTAAAAGAATGTTGTCTCTGGCAGGTAACATTACGTCCGACCCCTCTCATATTTTGTTTGAAGAATATCAGCTTCTGCCATCAAAGAGAAGATTTAGAGTCCCACAGGTCCGTCTGAACAGACTGCAGGACTCGTTTGTTCTTCAGTCTGTCAGACTGCTAAATCAGAGTTTGGGTTCTAAGCAATCCTCACGGTTCGTGTGTGGACCAAACACTGAATGTTAAAGGGAGATTAAACTGATGCACCACAGCAACTTATTCATCATGTCTGATATAATATATGTTGTAGTATTTGTTTTGTTGTTTTGGTTAAATGTTCTGTTTTATTATTCATGTGAAACACTGCACGTCTTGGGAGTCAAGCCAATTTTCAGAAGAATATTCTGATAATAAAGTGGAATCAAATCAAATCTTTATGATCTATCATGTTCAGAGGGGCTGAAAAATATTTCCGTTATCGGGCTCTTAAGGACAGCAGGGAGGAAATGTCAGCCAAGAGGCAAATTAAATCCCATAGCTATTTGTTCATACAAAGAAAATCAGGGGATTTAAATGTCGTTTGATGGAAAGTGCGAATGAGACGAGGTCCTATCTCTGCGGCTGTTCAGACAATCATCAGTGATAACTGCAGAGAAGCTGCCTTTCCTTACGCTCCCAGACGGAGGGAATGACAGGCCATTTAAAAGAGCAGTGTTTCTCACTCTCTTACTCTGCTTAAAGAGGAAAAGGAAGCCTCAGAGCTGTTGAGTCGATGATGCCGCCGACTACAAGCACTGAATGAGGGCACTGCGCATATGTTGTCTAGATACTGTTAAACTTCTATTCACAAAATGAAATGTCAGACAGAATATTGAGCAAAGGTTGGTTTGTTTTCACATAAATAAAGAATAATGGCCTTTTAAGCAGGGATAAAATACTGACCTCACTCAGTTGTCAATGTCCGATATGTGGTTCTCTATCTGCAATTAAAAGACATAACATAATAAATCAAGACATCAATAGAAACATTAGTGAGAAAACTGCACAGTCTTTTTTCAATTCCTAATCATTTTAAATGAAACAATGAATTTGGGTTGTATTAACTTGTAAGTTCTGGGATTTGCTCACTGTCATCCTTTAAGGCAAAGTTGTTTATTGGACATAAATGTACTGAACAGTTAACATATGTTGTGAAATGATAAAATGTGTTTTTATTTCCCAAATTAAGGTTTTATAAAAAGTACCAAAAGGGAGGGTGTTTTATTTTACAGGTTGATAATTTCCTGCTAATTTCTAAAAGGCGTTTCCTGGAAAAAGCTTTGTAATTTTGGAAAGACGAAATAGAAAAAGGAGCTGTTGCATGTAAACCCATGTGCACACTGTATGAATGTGTTACTCATTCATCACACTGTTTGATCACTTGTAGACAAATTTCACATTTTTCACGTTCAGATGTCCTGATGTGCTCCGACTAAAAGACTACAGAATTAATTAATTGGATATGTACCAACGGAACACTCTCTCTGTTTTCTCTATAATAAGTACCAAATTACACAGTTATTTCCTGGAAACATTCTGGGAAATTATTATGAAATTACAGACTATTAAAAAAAGTGTTACCCCAGAGGGCGTTGAATTGGCCAGCCTTAATAACAGGAGAGACATAATTGTTGATTGTGTATCTAGTCTATTAAAATGAAAAAGTATAATTCTGTAAAGGAGTAGTTTTAGTAATTTGAGGCCACATTACATCTTGCCTGTTTAGTAGGAGTAGGAGTCGCTACTGGTTATGTCTAACACATAACCCTTCTGTTTTTGAAGATATTAAACAAACAAGATAGAGCATAAATAAAACAGAATGGGATAATTTACTAATCCTTTTTGACATATACTCTACTGAAAACAATCCAAAGACAAAGATATCAAGAAATGAGCTTCATTGATTTTTGTAAATATCTGCTTATTCTGAATTCGATGGCAGCAACATGTTTCATACAAGTTGGGACAGGAGCAACAAAAGACTGTGAAAGTTTTGGACTGATCCAAAAACACCTGTTTGGATCATTCCACAGGTAAACAGGTACATTGGTAACAGGTGATAGGATCATGATTGGGTATGAAAGGTTCATCCTGGAAAGGCTCAGTCGTTCACAAGCATCTCATTTATCATACAGACGACATGAGAGTGGTGTCAGTCCTCTAATCGAACTCTCTGCCAAAGAGTGAACTATTCCTTTAACCTGGGATCATGACTTTCATCTTGTAAAAAGCATTCATGTAGCAGACGTAAAGCCAGCATGAACAAACACACACCAGAAGGACCCTTCACGTTCAGAGGGACAATGCTGGTACTGACTCATACAAACACTCTGAGAAACATCCAGATGAACACATCCTCCTCACACTCACTTCAGAGGCAGCAGAACTCACTTATCCCACTCGCTCCTCGTAGAGACTGGAAATGGCCACTCGGCCTGCTCACCATATCGCTGGTGCCCTCGTCTTCAAAGTCGTCCTCGCCGCCATCCGTCATCTCCCCCGCCTCCACCTCGGCTGTCCCCTCCGCTTCCTCTCCGCCAGAGTTGTCTGCTGCGTCCCCATGGAGACACTCACACACCTCCTCTTGTTTCCTCTGCATCTCTGACAAAGACAGACACCAACAGTTCACGTCAGAACGTAGGAGATTCATTAAATTTGATATCATATTTCTACTAACAGAACAGTCTCTCTAGACAATCTATGAAGCATTAATGGTACTTTCTTTATCACTTTGCATGTGTGTGTGTCTTTCATCACTTCTCTCAGTCTCTTCCCTCTGTACATACACATGCAGACAGATTCTCCTTCCCCTCTGTCACATCTTACCGGCGTCAGAGCGATGTTGCCTCTCAATCTTCTCCAGCCTTCCCAGCAGGGAGTCGATCTTGATCTTGATCTGCGACAGCTCCTTTTTGATTGTTAGGAGCTGGTCTGTCTTCACTGTGAGTATATATATTAATAAAGTGAAAAAGCATAATTAATGTGATGTTCAATAAAGAGACTGACAGTTACAACAGCCAGTGCACTGACAGAAGCGTGCACATGTCTGGCGAGTGCATTGGCAGAAATGTAGCTGAGGCACAATTAGTGAAAGATCATAAGAATTAAAGTTTGTGATATTTCACCCTATTGCATTATGGGAAGAATACTGATTAGCAACTGAGAGTACAAGCAGTGCAAAGTTTACTGTTGAACAATGAAAATGAAATTCTAGTTTCAAACAACCTGAATGTTGTTTTTGTAGCTTTTCACTCCCACCAGTAACAATAATACTGTATTCTCCATTTTAAAGGCTTAGTTTTTGAAATATTCACTTTCTGACTGGGGGTAAGTTTTACCTGGATTTTGTTACCTACAGACAGGGGAGTTGTTTACCCCTATTTCTAGTCTTTTTGCTTAGACAAGTTCACCAACTGCTGGCTATATATTCAACAGATACACATGAACACTGATACCAATCTTCTCATCTAAGTGCAACAAAATTGAATAAGCACATTTCCTAAAATATCCCATATTTCCTAAAATGTGACCTTGGCATTGATTGATTTTTTTGGGCCAGTTGTAGACCATCTGTGGGTTCATCAGACAAGCAATAACTTTGACATCAAACTGACTGTGTTTAACTGTTGTTAATATAAATATACTAATTAGTGCAGCTTTAATTGCTGAGATCTGGGAACGCAGTCAGAAAATCAGACTGGTTTTAGACAAACCTTCTCTTTAGCCAAACTTATTTGGAAGAGAAAACAAAGGCGAACAGTAAAATTAGTACCAAAATTCTCTGCTGTTAACATCAATCATAGTTTATAGATAGACCTCCTGCTCTGCTCATAGCATAAAACAAGACATATAAAGCCATTACATTTTCATTATTTGTGACAGACCAAATGATTAATCAATTAATGGAGACAATCAGTATCGAATAAATTGCTGTGATGTCGAACTACTCATATTTTTTTGCCTTGCTACTGTAGCCATGTTTCCAGAGTATAATATTATAGTAACACAAAAATAATAACCTAGAGATTTTCTTAAACTGAGCAGGAAAAAGTGACTTACAGGAACAAAAAGAGACAAAGAGAACATACGTTTCGGGGGTGTGATGGAAGAGCTGACATTGAGCGCTCGGGAGGAGGAAGACGAGGAGGAGGAAGAGGAAGAACAGGCTCTGACTGGAAAGGAGGACTTGGCTCGGCGCGTGGACGGGACGACTAGCCGCGAACGCTTGATGGGGATCACAGCCCGGCTCGGCGGCACGACACGGCCGTGGTACTCAAAGAGTCTGAGGAGACATGAAACATAAAGCCAATCTCAGAAACAATAGAAATTTTAGTACTGCAGCACAGAAAAACAGACTTTTAAAAGCAGGGAGAGGTATTTCTTGATTTATTATGGGCACTGAACAGCAAAGTGTGTCATCAAGTTGTTGTTTTTTTTCCAGGAGTCACTCCGGCAGCCCCGAGATGTTGTTATTCGAGCAACAAGAAGCGCTTACAAAGCACCTAATAGACATGCTGCAAAAGATGTTTGAACGATAGTGGTACATATTGAACAACGCCACAGCCATTCAATCAAATCCTGTCCCCCGTTGCCTACGACATACCAAATTGCCAAAATAGCAATAATGACTCAAAGCTGAAGGATTCAACTCTCAGGGATATTGCAAAGTAGAGGAAGTAAACAAACCAATGAAAATGTCAGAAGGAAGATACATTTTCTGCCTTGCCAGCGCAAATGACCAGCCGGGGGACTATCTGACATTCAGTACTCGTCTATGCGGATAAAAGCATCATTAGTAAGCCCAACGGAGAGGAATAAAAACCTCCCCAATATGACATTCATTATGCCTATGATAATGTAGTTACTTTGCCTCAGATGGAAATGGGGCTATTCTGTTCAAAACTCATCTTTATCTAAGTAGCTGACTCGGAAATGGGGAGAAAGGAGGGGGCACACTGAGGGGCAAAATATCAGGAGGAAAAGGGACAAAAAACGATATGGAAAGTTAAGAAGGACAAAAGCACAGATTATCTTTTTTAGCATACCTGCTGTAGAAGTCGTCTCTGTAGTAGTCGTAGTCAAACTCGTAGCCACTGTGAAGATAAAAGAGGCTTATTATTATTATTATTATTGACACTGTTGAATTGTGTGTTGTGTTGTAATGTGTTATAGCAAAGAAGCAAAATGATAAAAGACTCTAACAGGTGTGATTTAAAGGAAATTAAAACACACACATCGACTCCAGCTTCATATTTAGAGCACACATATGAGTTGCATATCTCCAAATTTCCAAAAGCATCAAACTACTCCTTTAAATAAACACCTCTTTTCTTTTTGTTTAGATGTCAACCATGCCACTTTCTGTGCACTGGTTTTTCTTTGCTTCCAACTAGACTCTAAAGTGCCAAGAATGAGTAGAAGCATTATAGCGACAGACAAAAAAAAAGGGGGCTCTACCCAACCTGCCAGTGACAATCAAGAGCACATATTTTACAGACAGACGCAAGCAGCCGTGCAGCAGGAAAAGTAGGTCAGCAAAGCAATATCCCACTGATAGAGCAAAATAAGGGGCATGTTTCACGCAGACCTGTAGAGGGATGAGAGAGGCCTCTTGGAGCCCATCTTAGGCCTGTATGGTTTTGGCTCTCCTGCCATGTTGATATCTGGAAACAAAATGAAAATCAAGGTCATGATGTGACACAGTAATACATAGTAAAACATCCGGAATATATGTTCATATGAAAAGAGCTGTTTAAACGTGAGAAATTAAATTGGAGCTTCAATTTGATCACATGAGAAAAAAAAATTATAGACGCTACAGTGTTTGTAACCTCAATGTCCCTGGAAGCAATAAAGGTTTGGATAGGAATCATATTTCGTTTGAATATAAGAATGCCAGTATAATAATTTAGAGGAAAAATACTTGCAAGTACTAGTTAGAGTGCATCTATATTTAAGCTTATTACAGTTGTTGTTTTTCCTGCTTGACACCATTGTTTTGTCATTACTATGGAGCTACAATGATCCATTAATTGTCAAGAAAAATTGCCATTTTCTTTGGTTCCACCTCTCATGTCAGGATTTGCTGCTCTTCTATCTTTTGGTTTTCATCACATTTGACATCAGCCTGACCACCATGCATTTTTTCACAGACGAAGTAAACGAAGAAGGAACATGAACCTCGATTTGGAGTGAAAACATGAAACTCACCGTCACTGGAGTTACATGTTTTTTCTTCAGACAAAAGTGACAGAAAGAAAACCCGACAGACTAACTCTCAGTATCCCAACTTCGGGTGACGAGTGACACCGCTAATTAGAGGATTTTCTTTTGAGGAGAAAGAGCGCAAGGTGAGATTAGAGGAAGAGTGTCGCTGACAAACGCTCAAGGGCTGATTCCCCGAAATCACTTCTCAGACACGGACACATCACACAGACTTCATTCTGTCTGTCAAATTTCAACTCTGGGTTAACCTTGCAGACTTATTTTCCATCTCCGAGAAATGGATTTCATGTGGGAAACTTTTCTGACATTCCCTCACCCAAGGTTGAAACTTTGCAGTGAAACCCTGCTGATTTGACGTTTTGAGAAGATGCAAGAAGAGGCATAATTTCTATTTAACATTTAGTTTATCTTACTGTAAGATTTTCATGGCAACCACTGTCACATAACACAAAAACAGCATCATATACATATATATAATATACATTGTACTCACAATGGTTTCTTTAACTGCATCAACACCATTAAACAACACCAAACAAAATGGTCAGTATCAATTCATGACACCAAACAGCTCTCATGAAAACAGGGCTGGCAGTGGTAAGTTTCAGTCATCTAAACATCACTGAGATAAATGTTATCAACCATAAGCTTTTCAATTTATTAGAAATTATAATTATATTTATATAATTAAGTACAGCGTTCATTCACTATGATATCAAAGCTCTTTATACTCTAATGAGATACATGAATATAGCAGCATTCATCGTGATGAAAAAAAGACAAAGTCAATGTATGAAAGCCCAAAAATTATAGAAGTAAACTTATTCAATGACTAGACTATAGAGTCTGTACAGTCGGTTCTGCTGTGGCCTTGCATAATACTGGGCCTTTTTAATGCCACAGAAAAGCACTATGCATTTTCTCAACAGAGCTTTAATGAAGTTCAACCTAATCAGTGAAGGTGAACAAATGAGACGACGCTGTAACACGCAGAGCATCGTGAGTCAAAGAGACTGCGTGAGATAAAAGGGGACAGGTTTGTGTGCTGGTGCTCTAAAAAAAACAACAACAGGAAGTCAGTTGTTGTAGATTGTCGTGCTGATTTGACCTGCTTATCAACCCAGTCAGCAGCTGGAGCAGCAGACGCAGCTCATACAGGCCACTCAGGCACGTAGACAGCTCCTTCCCTGAGTCATAAGCCTGTCTGTTCTGAACATTAATACATGATACACATATTTTTAAATTCCATTGTGGATAAATGTTAGACAGCTTTAAGTCTAAATGAAATATTCTCTGGTTGCACCTTTTTAAACCTAAGGAGTTCCTTTGTTTAATATGGCTTTTGATGTTGTGGTGAATGTAAGTCTACAGATTAATTCTTATAGAAAGCGTTTGTTAGTTGCAGACACGCATTCATTTGGTGAGTTCGCTTCAGTCAGACTGAAACCCTCACAGACAAAGAGAGGCTGAAAACTTTCTTTTAAGGGTTTTAAGGGCGTTGAGACAACTGAGACGTTGACGGCTCAAGAAAGGACTTCGAGTCAATGTTGCGACAGCGATCATAACATTTTGTTCCATTAGTAAAAAAGACGAGGGGGAAAAAAAAAAACGCATTAGCAGACTGCTGTGACTCATCCGAAACGCACCACATGGCTCTTGTCGTGATTGACAGCCCCTTCTACCTGCCAAGATTCGCACTGCACTGAACCCGGCTGGTATCACTGCGTTTTAGTCTGTCGGCTTGTCGTCGCCGCTTCTGCTCAAACTCTGCTCAATCAGCCTTGAGTGCCGCTCAAGGTCATACACAAAAACACAAACAAATATCAAACACCCCCTTCCTCCACAAACACACACACACACATCCACACACAGTCAACCTTGACAGCTTCAACAAGTTGCACAGATAAAACATCAGCTTTGCATCAACTGCCTTGGGGATCATGCAGCAGCAAATGCCATGACGGCAGCTGAAGTCATTTCGCCGACAGCGTTGCAGTCTCAGTCTTCTCTCCCCCCGCTGGTGGAGGTGATAATGAAATCCCGAGCTGCAATGTCAATGCACTGAGCTTATGAATTAAAGAATGCAAGATATCTCAGACTACAGTGTGGAAAGATCTCTGTTTTTCTTTGTATCTCTCTCTGGCACATCTGTCTCTCTCTCACACACACACACACTCCAGCCACTGCACCTGTGTCTGAATCTTCCAACACATTGTCTGCACATTAACCATGGTGCTATGTTTGGAGTCCCTTCCTCCCTCTTTCTCCTTAGTTCCTCATTTCCCTCCTCGCTCTCCCTAATGGACTAATGGATTGGGGATGTATCGGTAGCTCTCAGGTGCACGGAGACAGCTGTATCATTATCATTAGGCTCCAGGAAGACGTGAGGAATGGTTCACGTTGCAAAGCGCGCTCTCCTCTGGTCCCCTCCTGGGGTCATTAAAGAGAGAGCAAAGCACTAAAAAGCACTCTAAAGCGAACGCTGCCACCTCACAGCACCCCCAACCCTCTGCACCGCCCGCATCCCCTCCACAGACACACACTGAGCCTCTGATTAATTACAGTCATTATACTAATCATACACAAAAAAAATGGAGCGAATGTGTGTTTGTGTGTGTGACTGACTTGTTTGTACGTGCAGCCATAAAAAGGTTGATGCTGGAGTGAGAAGAGATGGAGACTGTGTTGCTAAGCAATAGCCAGTTAGGACTTGATTGATACTGTAAACTCTATGCAGCATCACATTGAGGGGGAATATAAAAAGTGACTTCATGCTGAAGCCATTAGGGGAAAGTTGGCCGCAGCAGAATAACACAGATAAGTTCACAGACTGCAAACAAAGTCGGACACAGATACTGTAAAACCACTGGCTGCCCTCTCAACTCATTAGAGGCTCCTCCTTTTCTTTTAGGCTGGTGAAATGTTGAATGTACTGCTGCCAGACAATGCTGCAAAGGCTTCAGCAAGGCTCTCAAGTTGTCAGTAAAAATGTAATAAAATTTGGAAAAAAAAACCCAGATCCTCTGACTGGGTATATTTTTGTGAATATGAAGCAGAGTAGAATAATTCAGTGTGATCACATATGGACATCAGTGGAAAGGATCATACTGGACAATTGTTTAAAAAAAATTATACAATGCAAAATAATGATTATGAGCAAATGGAAATCTAATTAAAAAAACAAACAAAAATTAAACAAAATGAGTCATAAAGTTAGAATCCTTGAGATTTTAGGGCACAGACTTTTGTTCAAAATTAAATGTGTATTAAGCTCTGTCAGAAATGCTTCCCACTGATTTAATAAAAAAATAACTGCTGTAGCTTTTGTCTCAGCATACTAAGAATACAGAAAGCAGAAATATTAAATACTTAATCAAAGTATTAAAATAAAGATTGTAAACAGTATTCTGTTTCGTTGCTTGATCTATTTGGCCACTTGGGGGCAGTGCAACAAGCTCTAAACACAACACAGAGATATCAAGATTTAAAGTTGTTGCTCTTTACTCATCCAGCATTAATTCAGAATCATGTTTCTGTTCATCTGGCAGATTTAATCTTTTGGCTCTGTTTTGGTCTCTAACATCTATCTGGGTCTTTAGCTACTAAATGTCCCAACCATATTTACCAGCTCCTCACAAACTTTGGTAGTGAGCAGGTAGCAAACGGTTGGATTTTTAGAGAGATCTTACACTGATCTAACACCTGCCTGGAATGGCTTGAAAAACAGTGTTTGTGAAAGCAGAGTTTGTCATCATGAAGCCAAAACTCTGAGCTGAAAGGCACTGGAACACTTGAGAAATCTGAGGGGGAGGTGATAATTATCTGTTGGTTCATCCCTACAGGCTCTCTTCCTCTTTCACATGACACTTAGACATTTTATCAATTGTTAATATAAACATATTGATTAGTGCAGCCTTAAGGATGATAAGGCTTCTAATCTTAAAGTTACTGGTAGGCTTAAGGTTTCTCATTTAAATTAATAGGTAAGTAAAACCGAAATAAAAAGCATTACAATAAATGTTCAAAACAAAGAAAAGGAAACTTGAGAATTGAATGAATAAGAACTAATACAAGCAAGAAAGCTTTAATCAAAATCCTCTGACAGTGAATAGTTCTTGAAATGAGATATTTACAGATTGTCTTTGCATTATCATTATATAAATCCACACTGGAAATATCAATATTGCCATATTCATTTCAGCCACATCTCTGAGCCATGAGCAGGATTAACACGCACCATGAAACCTTCTCTGAATAGATCCAGAGGCACAGTTTTGTTCTTGCACATTCATCTCATTTGTAGGTGACAAACTCTGAGGTCAAAGTTTTGTTTTCACACTGTCTCCCTTCATCTGTGTGCAAGATGAAAAAAAGTCAATCTCGAGCTTTAAAAGACCTCATTTTTACTGAGAGTCTCCTTCAACAAGGATGTGTCTCTGTTCAGTAACGGTTTTATTCATCCACCCTGAATAAAATCATCACCACCTCAGGAGCCTCTGACACAGTTTGGGTTCATTCATATAAATGATACTAAATGACCTGTGTGTGTGTGTGTGTGTGTGTGTGTGTGTATTTTAGTTTGATATAAACCGCTCAGCTCAGCGTGCCCTTGAGCTCTTTGTCTCTGGAGATGTGGACAAGTCATTATAGCCGGACCGGGTGCAGACAATGAGTCACGGCACATGCACACACAAACACACACATCTAAATTAATCCAATGGTTCGAGCTTGGTTTGAAAAGGAAAAAGCAGCTAAATAACTGTATAGCCCTTGTGCTGCTTCTATTTAGCCAAGCACAAGCTGGATTATAGTGCAGCTGCAATTTTCCTCTTGACTGGGGTGAGTCTCATCAGTAACAATACATTTCAAGAGACTTTACAAAGCAGATTGGCCTTTTAACTCTGTCTTTCTTGATTCATGGCTCTTAGGAAATGAGTAACGGGAGCAGCCAGGAAGTGGTTGTCCACGTTAAACTATTGCACTCTGTCCAATACGTGACAAGATGTAAGTGATGTGTTAATAAAAGCCTGAGAAAAGAAACGAGAGAAGACATTTTCCTCCAGAGCTAATGTCTAACCATAATCTTTGGCAGCAAAGTCTCACTCCTGGCAACTCCATCTCTGCTGTAACACGCATCCTGAGAGCAGGTGAGCGCTATTTGATTAAGAGATCATCCAGGCACCTGTGTGAATACAAATGTGCGACTAAGAGACATCCTGCGTGACAGCTGTCGCAGATTCAATCTACGCCGTGTTCTCGCGCCCTGTAAATCTGACAGGGGGGACTTGAATAATCTCCGATCTCGGCTCAAGGGCACAGGGAGCTTCGGCTTTTTATTACACCTGAGAGTGTGTTTCCTCAAGCAGGGCAGGGTGAACGACAAGCTGAGGAAGCTGACACTGCCGATGTGTGTCTGGGTATGTGAGCATTTGCCTATGCATTAGTGTGTGTGTGTGTGGACATGATGACCTTCAGTTCATGTTATCTTGAAATATATTCTTCTTACTATTCAGAATGTAACGCAGACTGAACTATAATCATGGCCGGTCACACTGCAATTATAACTAACCACAATGCATTTGCAGATAACAGACGTTGGTCGATGAGAAGCGTCTCAGTCGACCAAGTTTTCATTGATTGGTCAGCTGCATTTTGTGTCGTTTGTCCCTCATCAGTTTCCTTACAGACGGAATTTGAGGAGCCAAACCCACCAAGAAAACCACCTCAGTCAACCAAGTGTAAACCACAGAGTTACTGTTGGATTGATTTACAATCATCCATCCTGCTGATAAGTCTGCGACTATTTGTTTTCGTTAAGTTGGCAGTTATATCTTCCTGCTCCTATATCTTCAAGTTCAACAGAAACATAAAAGCTCAACACAGTGCAGACCTGTGCAGCTGTGGCTCCTCCACTAACTCAGCCCTGGACAGGCGATTGATGATGCCTTCACTGCTTTATATTTCCAACAGGTTACTGCTCTCTTTAAAAACTCTTCCGTGTCTCTTTGCTCATTCCACAAGATTGTTAACAAACCACAAATTAGCATGTTTTTGTCATTTGCTGCCACTGGTGCCACTGATTCTACTCAGGCAAACATGGCTCTTACATTAGTTCAAATCTTTGGGCCTTGGACAGTTGGCAAGCAAAAAAAGGCATTTGAGGACATCAGCTATAGGATATTGTGATGACATTTCAAATGCCAAACAATTAATTAATTAAAGGAGAAAGTAGTTGCAGCCCTAATGGAGGAATCTGGAAAGCATATATCAGATAATTGACAATCAAATTGTAGACGTCTTTAATTAGATTCTCCATCAGCGAAGATGTAATTAGAGACATCTTTAATTTAAATTCTGACTGCTCAAATTGTAGCGAGAAATATTTCAATTTAAAGTCTTGAGTGCCCTGAATTAAACTGCAGATATCATGAATCACGTCACCGTGCAGGCAGGAGAAAAGAGGATCCACTAACGCAAACTTACTGCTCTGTCAACTCTCTGTGAGCTTCATTCAACGATCTGGAGTGTATCACATCCTGACTGATTCCAATCAGGACCTCGAGGCTGTTACAGGTTTTGTTATGGTTGGAGGGGGGACACATGGATTAATTGCTCCACAGCCTCTCCTTCCTTAATGAATTCCTTGTACTTTGCTCTTTCGCCCTCTTAAGGAAAATGGTTACTTGGCAGCACATAAATTTGGCAGCCAGTCCCCAAGACCCTGAGTATCTAATAAAATTATTTTCATTAGACCTGCTGAGCTATGGTCCATTAAGGAGAACATGTGGTGCTAAATTTTCAGGTTGACTGTGCTGCACACATCATATTGGGAAAACAAATATTGTCAGGTGAATGTTCTTACATCCAAAGATACAGGTCGTCAGTACAGAAGTTTTCATGCAGCTGTGGCACATCTCAACATTGGTACGTGTTGATTCTTGCATTAAATCATAATGAGCACATTGCCATAGCCTGAGGAAAAGATAATTTAGTCTTTCATCTCTCCTGAGCTGTTAATATACTTTTCCTCCCTTTCCATTTTGGCATTTTTTTTTCTTATGATGTAACTATGTGGCTCTTAAGTGCAACGCTTGGAAACGCTTTAACCCCCCGAGCCGGTCCATCACTTCAGCCCAACCGCATGCTCGTGAAACTCTGCAAGCAGCTGGAAAACAAACTAGTAGCTGCCACCTGCTCGAAAACCAATTATACATCTGCACTGAAACTTGGCTTCATTATTCATGAGTTGACTGTTGAAACATCACACATGACGTGGAGATACAACTGGATGCCATCACAAAGCTGTCCTGCGTTATGCACCACTGGACCGGAGGAGTTAGTGATTAATCATTTAGCTGATCAACAGAACATGAGGGTGCAAAAAATTTCGGTCAAGCCGGCTGCACAGGGTTAAAAATTAAATCTGAGATATTGCCAAGATATGAAAATAAAAAAAAAAAACATGTTGCTGCTCCCAAAAATGATATGAATATTTAATATGTTTCTCAAATATTCATTTTTTGTCTTGTCATAACTGAGTAAGTTTCAAACTTTCCGGCCTATTAAAGATTATTCAAATGAAACAATTTTAAAAAATCTTTGCCTGAACTGGTCGCAAATATTAGATATGCAACAAGGGGGTCACAAGTACACACTGCTTCACTTTGAAGCCATTAAAAAGTTAGGAATCACTGATTTAAGCCATTTTTTAAAAATCGATTTCAGCTTCTCGAGTGTGATGATACGGTACGTTTATTTGTCTTATGGGATAGTAAATTGAATTTTGGAAAGTTGGTCGGATAAAACAAGCAGTCACCTTGGGCACTGGGGAATGACAATGGATGCTTCCTCTGTTTTCGCACATTTACCAAATGATTCATCAGTTATTTGAGAAAATGATCATCAAATGAATAGGCCTTGTTGACAGGAGACATTTTGACTTGTCACAGAGGGAACCTGATGCAGCACAGGTGCAGATTAGAAAATTAACGATGGCTGAATTCCACTGAGATGCTTTCAGGGTCCTGATGTTGTGCATGTTGGCTCACTATCACAGCTTACTGGGACACTTGCATAACAGAACAAAGCCATCATTAATATTAGTAACACCTGTGATTTTCCTTCTGTGACAAGGCAAAATGACAGTTGCGAGGGAGACCTTCCGAAAATGAAAATAAGTTTTAATTGAATCCCCCAAATAAATATTAATAAAATGATTTCAAATGCAAAACACACCGGCTGTATAAATAATGGATTTTGGTCATGAATCAGTACACAGAGATGTTAATATAGGAGATTCATTAATAGTATAATTTATTCATTTACCCACAGATCTGCTAAGCAAGCAAAAATACCTCCATCAGCACGTAGCCTCTGGTGTACACCTGTGTGAGCAATCAGCAGAGAGAAGCGACTCACTTTGCTCAAAGGCACTTCAGTCCAATCTGAACATCACAAGACCACCACGATAATTCTTTAGACTGCAGCCACCAAGTAGATTAAAATAAATGTTATGCCCTTTAGGCTGCAATTTCCTGCCTGTGATCAAGTCACTGAGAAAAATGAGTCTCTCACACAGTTCCAGTGAAAAAGCACAAAAGCTGGATGAGAACGGATTTATGTTATTATATAAATAAAAGAGTGCATCAGTGCCCATAATTTAATTTGCTTGCATGATGAAAGACACAAAGTGCAATTTAAGATCAAATTTACTTTTCTTCCCTAGAAAATTCACATCTACATGCAAATGCTGACACACACACACACACACATACACAGACAGAAGAAGCCCAGTGCAGAGGACAGATTTCAATCAACTGGAAGAAAACCACTGCAAAGTAGCTGCACACACTGCATGCATTTTAACAAGAAGTTTGTCCCGCTCAGAAAGGACACGTCTGTGGTGGAGAAATCTCAATGCAAAGTGCAACGCAAGTGAGTCTGCACATTAGAAACACCTGCATGAATCAAGTTCATGTGCAAACCTGCAGCCACAGAAACTCCTCTGTCAGCACTGATACTCACATCTCTGGTTGCGACGCCTGCCTTTGTACATGGTCATCACGATGCAAAAACACAGGTGATCAAACTCAGCTGCGCACGAGCCCCACTTCGCTTCCACTGTGTCTCTGCCCCAAAAACAGAGCCGGACTGCCGGGTTCACCTCCAGATCCAGACTGAGCCCAGCAGCTTCAGACCGAACCATTTGTCAAACTAGTCCAGGGGGATCTCTCTCCTCCAACACTCCTCTCTGCTGCTCCCAAACACAGGAGCACAGCCTCAACTCAAAACCCCCCTTTTTACCTCCATGTGTCTGCAGATGAGGCATTGACACATTACAAGGGGTTTAATTATGATCCTTTATGGATGATGGCTTCACATTATTTGGCTGCAAAAAAGTCTCTCTCTCCTTAAATGTGTGCTGCCAAGGAAGTGATTACACATTTTAAAAGTGAAGAGCCAGAAGCAAAAAAAACAAAACAAAACTGAAGATAAAAACATAATATGGATGTGAAAGAAAACGGAGATCAAGCAACTACTCTATTAATTACTTTAATCTAACATTTAATATAACATACAAGGCAGTATCCAGGATTTGAGTCCACAAGTCTCTCAAGACATCCACCAACCCCCTCAGATAATGTTTCTTTTATAACTTTTATATCTAATTTATTTATATTAATAATTCATAATTTAATTCTATTATTTATTTACCGGTCTAAAAGAAGCGAACACAGTGTCTCAACATAAAAAACCCCAACCTGTTAAATACCCATCATGGCTGTAAAAGTTATTTTCATTATCAATTAATCTGCAGATTATTTTACAAATTAGTTGTTTGCTCTGAAATGTCAGCAAATAGTGAAAAATGCTTATCACAAGTTACCAGTGCTCATTCAAACCTTGTCTTATTCTATCTGGCCAAAATCCAAAGATATTAATTTGCTCTCATTCAAGCTTAGGGGGGGAAAAAAGCCGATTAATTTTTCAGATGACTAATCCGTGAATTGACTGTTTCCGCTTTAAAGGTGCACTGGGCAGGATTTGTTAATTGTTGTCTGTAAACAAACTGATCAAAGTTGGCTCCTCCTCCTGGTTCAGAATGAGCTAGAGAGTTAATAAAGAGAGGGAGCAGCAAGAATCAAGCAGTGAAATCAGAGAAATTCAACTTTATTTTCTGATTGTTTCATAGTGGTTATGTTCTAAGGTCTCACCCTCACACCTTACATACTGTAATAGGCTGGAGGCAACACACCCACTGCCCAAAGGTTCACACACAGAAACATCCTGAACACTATGAAAATACAGAGGGCAGCGTCTGTGAGTCTATATGATTCTACATGTTGTGTATAGGAAAATCCTGCACAGTATACCTTTAATCAAGTATGTTTTTAAATTGTAAATTTAAACTCCCCTTAGGTTGCTCAGGACATGACCTCAGTGCCATGCATGGTGGATACGGCCCTGGTTGTATTTGTTGGATGTGGAGCGCATCACACACAAACACAAAATAACATATTAGCACATTACAGTCATGCATCTTACCACCTGACTCAGACTCTTCTTCGAGCTTTGTTTTGGTCTCCTCCACCTCCTAAATGTTTCACTATGTTCACCAGCTAGTTGCTAACTCTGTGCTGGACAGATTAAATGAGTTCATCAGAGCTTTTTCACTGATGACGACACTTTGAGAGCAGTGAGAGTGAACTTTAACACAAAGTTGTAGAACCAAAACAATGAGCTGAAAGACACTAAAAGGCTCCATAGAGCCAAAGTGAAATACAGCTGAGTGATAATTCTCTATGGCTTCATCACTACTCACTATAAGCCAGTATGAAAGTATCTTTAGACAACAACAGAGATGTGAATATTGAATGAGCTTTAATGGGTTCACTGCTCACATGCACACTTTCACACATTTCTGCACCTATGTACAGTATATTTCAACCCATACCATAATCACGTACAATACATACTTGAGCCATGCACATTCACAGACACACAGTCTATTCAACAAGGCTTTATTGACATGATGGACAAAAGACACAGACATAAACAGAATAAAATGAATGAACAACACAATGCTTTAAAAACATATGAATTTATGGTACATGGGATAAAATAAAAGTACTTACTGATAACAAATAAAGTGAGAAATGCTCAGGATCATGAAAGAAAAAACAAAAGTTTATATGTATTAAATAGGATAAAATAGGAAATCAAGAAAAAAAACACATGTCGTGCTTAATGATTCCTTCTTTTAAACACAGACTCACACACACAATTCAACTACAATTCAACATGCATTTGCAGCAAATTAACAACAAAACATCGTCAAGAGAGCCATAAGTGAATGACTCACACACTTTCATCCGCTGGAAAAGCAAATCAGCCTCCTCTTGCCACTGTCTCCTATTCATCTCTCTCTGTTTTGTTTTTTTTCTTAAATTTAATTTAAAGTGGACGGGCTGTGGACTTAAGAGACAGATTGAAAAAGCAGAGCGCCCAGGGGGGGAAGCAGCCCACTGATTCCCCAGCTGTTGCAGCATTTGGACCCCGTTGTAGATGAAGCCTTGTAATTGTAACATCTAATTACACTGACATGGGGTTTGCAGCTGTCTCGCGCGCAGCCTGACGTCTTAATAGTCCCCCAGCGTCTTTGTTCCCTGATAAGAAACGCAGAGGAACTAAAAGCTTCATGAAAGATAGAGGCTGAGTGTGATGGATTCATTGTTTCAAGGCGAGTCGCTGGTATCAAACACCAGTGTCCTCAACTATTGTCTCGCTTTGACAGAGATATTAAAAAAGACATCTCTAATTATTTGATGCGGCGAGAGTGAAAACGAACTAAAACATGTTCTGCTTCTTCTTCTCTTGGAGTTTTATTCAAGAAGCAGCATAATCATTGTCACAAACAGCCCATGTGTCAACAGTTTAAACAGCAGTGAAAACAGCAAAGACGACTATTAAAAACGCCACTTTTCATGGCATAAAATGACTCATGAGCTGAAAAAGTGTGGTTGAATATTCTGCCCAGGATGCAGCCTATTGCTGCCTGAGTTTGACGATTGAGGATACAAATGAGTCATTCGTGCTGAGGGACAAAATAGGATGTCCCAGTTATGGCGGCAGGGCCCTCACTGCTATTCTCTCAGCACCATCTAGTGTTCATGCAGATGGAAAATTCATGAAAGTAGAATAACTGCCCAGTAGGTGAAGGAAAAAGCCACATATCTAATTAATTAATTAATTAATTTAAAACAATCACATTAACACTATAATTGTATGAATTAATAAAACTGGTGTCATCTTTAAATCATACTTAATTTATTTATTGATTCTTTATTGTAACTTCTTATTGTTTTTTTCTGACTGTGTTTCCTTATTTGACATATATATGTATATTTTAACAAAAACAAAAAAATGAATATAGAGAGAATCTCTTTTTTCTAGATTTTCAGATTGAAGTTTTAACAGACAGACCTGCAAACAGATGTCAACAACTGCTTCAACTTTTTTTTTTATTTTTTCAGTGTTCACCACCAATTTTCTAAGAATTAATCACTGAACAAATCAGCTGCATGTGACCTACAGTGCTGACTACCTGATTTATCGTGGTGTTCTGCAATATGTTTTTCAACCACAGAGAGACGCTCAAAGACTACCAGACAGCAGCCAGGCATGAAAGCTCTTACGCACCAAAGATGATGGAAAAGCAGATCACACACAGCTCTGATTATAAAAAATGAACGTCAAAACATCAGCACATCTACGTCCAGGTTTCATCCACGAAAGCAGACAGAAGGAGTTGGTGGGATAAGAGTGAAACCCCCCTCCCCTGCAGCTTGATCAAGATATAAGTAGCTGCTGCCCACCAGCATAACTGAATGTCACTTTTATTTGCATGAGCTACTTAAAGTCATTGTGTGCAATCCAGTCATGTCCAAAGGAATTAAATTGAGTAAAGAAATCGCTGGAGCTTCAGTATCTCGCCACTATTAAATCTACTCAAGCGTGGGACGTTCTGGTCACTCAGCTGCGTGCTCGTGCTCTCAGGACTTTATCCGTTTGATTGTGACCCCCTCCCCCCTCTGTCAGATGTCGTATCTTTACACGACCGTCCCCTCGGGGCGCTCGTCGCTGTGTGTAACTTAATAAAAGAGGAATGTCTTCAAGAAAACATCAAGAATTCATATATCGTGCAGACTGCACCCACCTCTGGCAATATAGTTCCAGAGTTTAATCAAATATGAAGTTCATGTTTAAAAGATAAGGCGTGAGGGTTAAATTTCACAGGGCCAGCAGAATAAAGGGAGAACAGATGATTTCCAATGCAGAGGGAGACGTTACTGTAGGCACCTTTGGTACACCTCTGACACCTATGGTGCATTGCTAATGTACTGAATTCAATGTGTGTGTGCATCTCAGTCTTACAGGGATACTATGAGCAGCCAGTGGAGGTGTAATATGATACAATATGTAAAGAAATACTCCACATTGGCTGCTGTATGAAGCCACACGTCACTGTCGTGTTTCTAAGATATTCTCACTGTTGTGGTTTATCAGTGTGCATGACAATGAGAGGAGCCTCTTTAAGTCCATGCATTGATGCAGACAGGACAAGACAGACAGCAGCGTGAATGTCTCTGGAGTGTTTTAGTTTTCCTGTTGGTGATCAGGTCCTGTGAATGCATCAATGGTCTTTGCTTAACCCAAGTGAAATAAAGGAGCCCAGGTTTCCAGGATCACAAATTCTATCCTGTGAAACCTTACTTACTAATCATTAAATATAAAGACTGACATCACTCTCATGTCTAAGTATTTACTTGAAGTCAGACAGAGAAATAGTTGCAGCACATAACCAGATGTATTTGTTATGAGAAGTGAACTAAATCATTTCTCTACGTGCTCGTGAGTTTTCCTGGAGAATTTCACTCCAGTCTCTTTCTGAGACAGTCCTCGTCAGAAGGTTTTAAACAAGTCAAGAGTTCAGCCAGATTATCAGAACCACTTTATTCGAAGGAAAAAACCTGAAGTTACCACACCAGAAATGTGAGTAATAATCCCTCATTGAACAGGAAAATTGTGTAAGCGAAATCCTTTGGCTCAGGAGCTGTGATGAAAAAACTACCAGAATAACAACCGAGTTGGTTCAGGTCGCTCGCTTGAGTCAGTCCGGCTTCACTAAAGGTGGCTGAGGCTCAGTCCGAAAGTTCTACAATTATACAGAAATGACTGATATAATTATACAGCAAATCACTGTGACATAAATCAGCCGTGCAGTTTTATCACACTCCCATAATTTCACACAACAAAAATGCATGAAACTGGGCAAACACAGGGTGGAATTACAGACGTGACCCTGCAGCGCCCTTATTCATATTTAATGAGAGAGCAGGACTTGGGGAGGACTTTTATTTTCCATGGAGGAGGCTGTGAACTAATCAATAAGTAATATAAGGAAGATTTACAGGGATCCACTGAAAGCCCCAGAGGACCAGGCTCTGAATGTTTTCTCCTTGTGGCTGCCTGTCTGTTTGCTGTCTGTCTCTCGTCTTGCCTTTATGTTTGAGCTCATGTCCTCGTTGCAGCTTTTGCTCCTAAAGATGAATTTTGTATCTTAGCATTTTTTACACTGGTTATACATTTATTTTTTTTAAGGTTTCACAGATCAAATTTAAGATTTCATGAAGACACATTGCTGAACTTTTGTCCACGCTATGAACCAGATGGCAGCTTGAGGTCTTCAGTCAGTATTGACTCAAAATAAGAGCTGATCATTTTTGGTTTAGTCTTGAAGGACTCAGACTAAACCTGTACCATATTTCCAATCTTCATTGTCCTTTTATTCGGACTTGCATTTATGAAATTAGCTTTTATTATTGGTATTGATCCCTCTTTCATGACTCTTGCCTCGCTTTTATAAGTGCTTCTTGTTTGCTTTTTATTGCTCTCGCAGTAAATCACGTGTTTTATATGCAGCACTCTATTTTGTGATAAGGTTAAGTCAAATGATTAAAAAAAAGACTTATAAACTTAAAAACATCAGATTACATAGGTTTGAACGAAACATGTGGGTGTCTCTATCACTTGCATACTAATGCATGGATAACACATTTTACAGTGTAATGATCTAGTATTGGTGGATACCTTCATTAGGGAAGAAGACAAAGACGGAGGTGGAGTTATAAGCTTTGCATTTAAGGGCCGATGATAAATAAATTACGCTGTAAGAAACTCACTGAGTACCTCTTTAAGGATTAGGGTACAATAATAAAGCAGGGTAATAAAGTTGATATTGCAATTACCTATAATTAGCTGTGATATCGTCGATTTTAAAATTATGATACTCTCACAAATTATTGTCTTTGGTTGATGATAAAAGGTTTTAAATATGGAGTAGTTTGTATCATTAACATAGTCCAGATTATCATTGTTGCTGAGGGATTAAATAAAATAAAAGGTGTAACTCTGTAATAGCTGTAGAGGAGTCCTGCTTACAGGTGCAAGTAATCTCAAAAACCTGCATATACTGCAACACTATAATCGCTCTTGTCAGGAAACATGTCAGGGCTATCATGAATAACCTGCTGCCTATTGAAAATACAATCATTAAAATAAAGGTTCCGATGTAAAATGTCAACCTGTCGACCAAATGTAGTCCAGTGAGTCTTTCTGCTCTGTGCTGTTATCAGATGCTCCAACAATAAACTTCAACTTGACGAATCACCACATCATTTTTACATTAAATAACTGTAACTATTATTAATGTCCACTAAAACCTCATGTTCCTCATGTCGACAGAAGGACCAACCTGGGATCAGTGAGGATCAAGTGGGCTGCCTTCATGTGGCTGCCACCCTGCAGAAATCTTGCTTGCTTGTTACTCTCGGTATAAATATCATTATTTATACATGTGTTCAGTTTAACTGTGCCACTGCAGCGATGGTGGCGTCACTTGAGAGCAACACATAAATCAGCCGGCAGATTAGTATGTGCATGTTTTAAAAAAGATGATAAAATGCTGTTGAACAGTGACGCACTTTTGGGAACCATCTAACAGTCAAAACTAATATTGGAGAACAAGCTAGAACAGCTTTAATGTCGTGTCATATCATTTTCACCTGAGGTAATGAACGCCGCTTTTAAGTGACAGTACACTTCCACCAGGACAGAGTGTTGACAATGTAAATCCAGGGTGTGCAGGCTGTAAAACAAAGCAGCTCTCTGTTTGCTATGTCTTATGTAGGGTTGGATGTTGTTTGTATTTTAACAACTCTGAGTCTGATTCCAATTTTGCTTATCAATTCTTAACGATTCACAAATCTGATTCTTTGAGGTTTGGGGTCAAAACAGGTCACAGTCTTATTTCACTTTCATTGGCAAATTAAATAATCTATATTTATTAAAACACTTTTGACGTTTCTACTGTTGGTTGGACAAAACAAGCAGTTTGAAGGTGTCACTTTAGACTAATTGTGACAATGTTTCTCATTATTTTTACAAACCAAACAATCAGTCAATTAATGGACAAAATAATTAGCAGATTAATCCATGATGAAAATAATCATTAGTTACAGTCCTTAGCTGTAGTTCAAAATTAGCTCCATCTCAACCAACTACCACAGTAAAATTCTACTTTTACATTAAGGCATGAGTAATAATAAGCAAGCACTTCCACTTTTAATACTTAAAGTAAATTTTTTGATCATACATAAATGTGTTAGACTCATGATTTAATAAGACAAATGCATGAGAAGATGGAAAGATATGCATGCATTCACCTCACATGACTATAGGCACAGACCAACATCGCAGCACGCTGTTTTTTCAAAATACTGCAAATGAAATATCTTCAGAAACCGATAAGCAGAGTTGAAATTAAACTTTCTTAATGATTTCTTTCTTGGAACCGCTTCTAATTTGGAACCAGTTCTCGATGCCCAACCCTACTCTTATGTACAAAACATTTACATTGAACACTACATTAAACTTGCGAGCTGTAATTAGAATCCACATTTGAACAACATTACCTAGTGATTGTCCGGCGATGACCCTGGTGTTCTCCCCGGCCACGGCCGCCCTGGCGTTCCTCTCGCTGGCGTACTGGACGAAGGCGTAGCCCTTGTGCACCGAGCAGCCCACAATCTTGCCGTATTTGGCAAAGATGGCCTCGATGTCGGCCTTGGTTACCACGGCCGTGTTGAGGTTGCCGATGAAGACGCGGGAGTTGAGGGAGCGCGGGTCATTCTTGTTGGTCACGTTGCTGGTCTGGGTCTTCCCAGTCATCCTAGTCCTGCAGCACTGCCTGCTGGGAGACACAGTTGCACACTGCTCAGAAAGCCAGGCAGGTTAGACTGTGGAGGTTACACACAGAAAGCCAAACAGTGAGCACCAGGGGGACGTAAACACCGGCCAGAGCTGAAAGCATGTGTTGCAGAGAATTGAGAGAGAAAACTCCATGTTTTTTATAAATCCACTGGAAACCCCACTGGATGGTCGGAATCAAGTCTGAAGATTCTTAACTTTTATTTGCACAACACAGCAAATACATCATTTGTGAGATCATATTTTCTTATTTGATGATATGAGAAGTGAAAAAATAATAACTTTCAGAGAACTATTTAGGGCTAGAAAACAAAATTTACATTTTTTGATTTAATCTGTCATTGATCATTTGGTCGATAAAAAAAAAAAAAATCTGAAAATAGTGACGCAATTTCCAAAAGCACAACCTGACGTCTTTAAGTTAGAGCTGCAACTAACAATCATTTTCCATATTGATTAAACTGATTATTTGCTTGATAAATTGATTAATCGTTCAGTCTTTAAAACATCAGGAAAAATTTTAAAAAATGTCTTGGTTTCTGCAGAATCCGTGGTGATGTCTCCAAATGTCTTGTTTTGCACCAAACCCAAATATATTTTCATAAACTATGAAGAAAAGCAGAAAAGCCATTGGAAAAACTGAGAGAATGTTGTTGAATTCTTCTCTTTAAAAAATGAGTAAAAATGATCAGTTATCACAACAGTTGCCAATATTTTTCTGTTGATCAACTAATTGACTAATCAGTGCAGCTTGACTTGCTCATTTTGTCTGACCAACAATCTAAAACCCAAAGAAATTCAATTAACAATCACAGAGGACAAAGAAAACCAGACAAATACTCCTGTGAAGTTTGAACTTTTTTGCTTTACCTTAAGGTTGAATTGACTATTTAAAAAGTTGTCCTTTATTTTCTCGACTGGTTATTTAAGTAATGAAGTTTCAGCTCTCCAGTCATTGCAGGGCTTCTCCCGTCGTCTCCACCTGTGCTCTATATTCTGAGCCCATACGGACCAGGGCGGCTCAGACAGATTGTTGTCTGCAGGAGGTGAGAGGATCTCTGACATGGCAGCTGTGATTCAGACGTGTGAATCTCGCTATATATGAAAACTGTGCTGCCATGTTTGAAAATA
Organism: Centropyge bicolor; assembly: GCA_037975185.1. Taxonomy (NCBI): domain Eukaryota; kingdom Metazoa; phylum Chordata; class Actinopteri; family Pomacanthidae; genus Centropyge; species Centropyge bicolor. The sequence continues at coordinate 160,787 of JBBMOC010000044.1, forward strand.
GCACATCACACTAAAGTCACAAGAATCTTTCCTCACTGTTTCACCTCTTTTTTTACTTCCTTGTGCAACATTGTCACACTTCTTCTATCTATTCCAAGTACTGACCAGTGGAGGACAGTAATGAAGTAGATTTACTAACAGATACTTGTACTTTACAGATTAAGATTCTATACACACAATAAAAAATAGTACAGATGTAAAATACAATGCAATGCTAAAGATTAAGCCAGCGATTCCCAGTTTGGCTTGTGATCACATACAAGAAAGCAGTGTAAGGTGATTAGCATCTTGTCATGTTTTAATCTCTATGAGACCTTTTCCCTCTAAACTTCTCAGATGGTTTAATTTTACTACAGAATGAGTACTTTCACTTTGGATATAAATTCAAGATTTTGAGTTGTATTGGAGTACTTTAACTTCAGTAAAGGATTTCTTCCACCACTAGTATAAACAACATAGATTGTGGCTTGATCAATGACTTTCTCAATGGCTCATTACTATCAACAGATCAACAGAGAGAAAACAAGATTTACACAGTGGACACTTCAAATCAATTACAACTCCTCTGCCGCCTGCACTGTTTGCTTCCATAATGCTACAGTCCTCTGTGGGGATCAGGAAGCACCACGAATAGACTGTATGATCAAGAGTGGACAGAGCCACCGTGAGTTTGTGGAGCACGGTTCTGAAGGCTGGCATTATGTCCACAAATTGTTCCTTAGGTGTTCTCCATTAGGGCTGTAGCAAATGAAAGCAAATATTTGAAATTTAGCTAACATTTCAAAATGTCTATGTATCATTCATTGCAATGGTTTACTCAAGCTGCTCAGTGAGGTTTTATGCCGACTGACAGGCCAGTGACTGAAAATATTCAGTCAATATGAAAGCAATAAAAGCAGCAATCTTACATTTGAGAGACTGGAGCCAGATAAATTTTGGAGTTTGTTTGGTTGAAAAATTAGTGGAATGACTCGATTATTGAAATGGCTTGTTAGTTAGACAAATTGTTTATTAGGCAAAGACTTTTCTAGTTTTCTCAAGTCATGCAGCTCAGGTGAAGAGACTCTGCTTGTGAATGTATTTTAATCTGTGAAGGTTTTATGGCTCCATCCTGAATAGGAATGAGTAGGTATGGGGAACGGATGGAAAGGTGTAATAATATGTACAGGTATTTTCTAAAAATATGCCTCACACATCTTCACACACACACACACACCAATACTCTCTGCAGTCGATCTCCTCTCGGGCACACTTCCCGTCACAGTTTTTCCCCATCCTACCTGTTCTCCACTTCCATCCTTTGCTTCTACCCACACATAATCCACTCTAAATCTCCTCTGCTGTTCTTTAAAAAAAATCTCCGCATGCACCTCACAGAATGGAAGATAATTTAACACTGCTGGAGTCCCATAATGTGCCACTGCCGTCATTGAGTTTTCTGGAGTTGATTAACGTAATTATCAACAGAGCGGGGGACTAAAAAGCCCACCAGTCGATCCAATCCAATCAAATCCCATTCACTCCGTCTCTACCTCTGAGCAGGCTCCGCTGCCTAACCTATCCAAGTAAGTGACTGATGGATGTGAAGGGCACTGAATGGTCTCTTTAAGGCAAATGTACAAAGGTGAGGCCATTAGACAGTTGATTAAGCAAGTGAGAGCACAATTTAAAGAAGACCTAATAGGAGAAAATGTGATTTCTATAATCTAAGCCCACGCTGAGCTGGGATATAGAAGCAAATGAGAGCACTGATTGGACTTTGCTCTTGAAATACTAGTTGAATGAACAGTTTGGTTAGAAAGACTGACGGAGTGAACAAAAGAAAAATGACTGCTTTTCCTATATGTATATTCATTCTTCCATGCACAGAGTGGAAAAATGTCCTCATAGCATGTTACAAACCTGGAATGACTTCTGAGAATTAGTGTTAATCCAACACTAACACTTAATCCATAATTAATATTATGAGCTAAGATAAAGATATAAAGAAAATAAATACAGATATCTCTCATGTTAAATAACCAAAAACTGTTGCTGAGTTAGAGAAGTAGATCGATACCACACTCATGTCTGTATGGTGAATATGAAGCTCCTGCAAACAGCACATATCTCCACATGACAAGTTTTTAGATTTTAATCTGTATAAAAGCAAGTTGTAATAGTTATTATGTGCAGGACTATTTCCTGGGTGGGTGCACATACATTTTTCAGATTAAACAAACAAGATTAAACATGTTTATAATTGATCTTTAGAGCTGCTGGTCAGAGAGTTTGTGTCACCTCCAGACAGACCCAGGCTAGCTGTTTCCCCCTGTTTCCAGTCTTTATGCTAAGCTAAGCTAACCGCCTCCTGGCTCATGCTTGTCTCATACTTCTAACTCTAAAGCAAAGAAGCATAAATTAAATGATGTCGAAAGTCTGAAATTGAACTTTTAGCAGCTTCATAAATAACAGACTCAGAGCCATAATGGTTCCTTAGTGTTAAGGCTAAAAAAAAAAAAAAAAAAAAAAAAATTTCTTGATTCAATCTTTCCAAAGCCTGAGGCCACAGCATCATAACAAGCAAAAGCAGCTATGGACCAGAAAGAAACAGTAAACTGCTTTTAAATTGTCTCTCCCTGTTTTGAATTTCAAGGCTGATGCAAACCTGCTTATGGACACAAGACATTAGCTCGATTAATGGTTTGTGGTTTTCTACAAACTCTGTAAACTTGTCAGACTTTTATTAGCAGCTGACGGCATCGATTGGTCACTGAGCAACCGTTGAACTCGTGCTTTAAATAACCACCGGCTGCAGCTGGTGGAGACGTACAACATTGGCAATCTGTGGCCTTCATAAACTTCAGTCTGTCTTTCTCCACATGCATCAATTCAGATTAAAAGCCCAGAGATGCACGAGGATTACTCTGTCAATTGCCCTCAATTACACGTTTTTAATGAAAACGGTCACGAGAAAAAGTGTTTTACATTATTCCTCCAGCTCATTCAAAATGGGGAAAAAAAGAGACTTCAAAGACGATTCTTTTACAATATTCATGAGTCTCTAAGATCCTCAAAGCCTTTTAAGAAGAACATGTGGCATAACTGCTGGCAAATGCTGGTGGAAACGTCCCAGGCCAGAAAACACACTCACACTGAATTCAAAGCAGCCTGATAGGCAAGACAGGAGGAGAGAGCTGGGGTTTGGATTCATCTTGGCACACGTAATGCTCCAGAAATTAATGCTAAATAACATCTTCATGCATCAGTGAAGCTGCGAACGCACTCCAAACTCGTCACTCGCGCCTTCTTCCACGCCATGACGTTCTGTTTGTCTCTTGAAAGTCTTTCTTATAACAGAGAAGTGAGTGCTTGACAGTGCTGTTTTTTTTTTTTTTTTTCAACAGCATCCTCCTGTGTTGCAGAGGTTCCAAGTGTAAGTATTTCATGGATCCTCTTTGGTCCTTTCACACCAACTGTCAGGGGCTTCAGAGTCTGAATTCTCCAGAGATAAAGAAGCGAGGAACTGGTGAAAGTAATCATTTTAGCACTTCCTCTCTCCCTGATCTCTCCTCACTGACTCCTGTCTGAGGAGAAAAGATGAAAACTCTTCATCCAATATGACAAATACATACGGGATGTGAAGGATGCATTCAGGCCACACTCACTCTTCGCTTCTTGAATGTTGCATTGCAGCATTTTATCTTCAGCGTGTTGACAGCGTACATCCAAAAGCATCTAACCTCTACTGTCGTCAACAGAGGGAAATAAGGCTGAGTTTAATTTGTCGACGTCTTCATCGGCTGCGACATCGACACGTCACCTTCTGCCTTATCGGGCTCAGGAGACAGACATCTCTTGAACTGACTCTCAACTTTTAGTGTCTCCCTGGAAGAAAATATGTCTGCATAAGAGAATGAAATATGGGTCACAATAAACCTTTTTTTTTTCTTTTTGTCTCATTCTTTTGAATGACAGCCAAGCGCATTACAAGGGAATAAATGTGGACTGAAATCTAATTACATTTTTATACAGTCTACATTTACGAACTTCTCTGCAGTGCAGGTGTGGGTTATTTTCCTTCTTTCTGCCTCTTTGTGAGAACATATGCAGCATAGGATGTGAGGATTTATCAAAATGCTGCTGTGAATAATATAAAAGCTGAAAATAGTGCCTAAAATCACTCAATGACAGAGCTGCTGGGAGATTTTATAGCAAGAATAATGACTGTAGCTGACCTGACTGCTACAATTTTCCAATTTTCAGTTGTAGACAAAGAGTGAAACGTCTTTTTTACAAATGTGGAACTTCCACAAAGACAAAACAATATGCTTAATCAAAAAAAATATTGAGTTAAAATCGCATGAGGAGTGGAGAGTCAAAATGCATTATGGCTAATGGCATTTAATCACGGAATATAATGAAGTTAACTCAGACAAATGGTGAAAATCAGCCGTAAAAAAAGAGCATTGTGCCGATTTCTGAGAGTTAACATGAGGTGGTTGTGTAATATCAACGCTGTGCGGGCACCAATGTCCTTTTTAATAACACTTTCTCGCCCTTGTTCATTTTTTTCTCTGCTCCTTCGCAGCCATAAATTACTCAGCTAATGCCCCAACAGCAGCAGCTATTGCTGAATCATTCAAAGACCTCAATTAGCAATTAAGAGCTTAATGAATAGAGGTCCTTGCTGAGCCATTCTGCTCCCAGCCCAGAGGAGCCCAGTGGAATCTAATCTCTCCTGCAGGACTTGTACAGTAAATACTGACTAACGGTGCAGAGAAGATAGAGAATAGCCTGTTATTGCCCACATATAATGAGCAACTTGCCTTGCAGTTTTGAGGCCTGTTTACTACGGTATATGCGCCGGGATTTTCTTTGAAACTGTTTTGCCGCGGATCTTAACAAGGAAGGATGACTGTCAAGCACTATTCTTATTTTTTTTCCTCCGCTCCTACACCCCATTACCTTCTGCATAATACCTGTCTTGAGTTTGAATTGAAGAAGGAGGGGGAGAAAATGGCAACAAAAGGAGGGAGATAGAGAAGCAGAGAGGAAATAAAAGGGGGTGAGGGAATGAGAGAACTTCAAAAAAAGAGGGGGGGGTGGGGGACATTTGCAATGCCAATCATCTTCAAGGAGCTTAGAACTGGGCCTTGGACCAGAATATCAAAGATGGGAAATGCAGACATACATCATGCTGTAGGTATGTAGTGCCTGCTTATGAATTATTACTATAACTCTATCTTTACATTACCATACTATCAAGCCTTTAATCATTCATATATTTTCATACCTTTAATGAACTGACTTTTTGAACTGTAAAGCAATGCTTGACTGTGTGAGAGCCCACAGGTATACGCTTATACAGAGCTCCTGTATAGAAAATACATTCCAATTTCCATCAGCTTTATCTCTCCCCACCCCCCCATGTGAATTTATGGAGGCTCTGTGAAGCGTGGCGACTGAGGCCAGACGATCACGCACCTAAAATGAGTTGTACCATAATCTGATTTGAGCAACCTATAGCCTCGACCAGCGATGACAGCGGGGAGATAAAAGCACAATGTGACCTATACGGTGAGATGGGATGAAGCCATATCTCCACAAGACGCTTTATCTCGCATCTTTACAATAAAAGCAGAGCTGATTATCTTTGTAATCAGGGCGTTTGTGCTGGCTTTTATTACACACCAGAAACCTGATATTTAAGGGTCAGTGTGTATCATTTGAACAATTCTAAGCTGTTTGCACTGTTTGCATTTGTACACAGTTACAACTTCTTGGTTGACTTTGATGGCAAAGGGCTTCTAAGATTTTGATTCGTTGATTCCACAGGGACTTTTATCGTTTTAAGGGAATGTTTTTAACCATGTTTTTTTTTTTACCAGCAGCCTTTGCCAACTATTTTGCTTCAGAAAAATCTCTGTTGCATCACCGTGTATCACGCCTTCTGAGTGTTCTTAAAACTTTATTTCTTTATTTTATTTGGAGCCTTTCCCACTCTCACACTGTGGAAAACACGAAGGATTACCTCTGCATCAATATGTGTATTTGAAGGAAAGCGGGAGAAAAAGACTCCACCTGCTGTTGTAGCAGGGGAGTCCACAGCTCCGCTCGAGGGCATGTGAACATATGCCACGCTTTCCCATATCTCTTGGCACGGACATATTTCTCCATTTCCTTAATTCTCTTCTTGTATGCCTGCCAAATATAGCATCCGCTCCACTAGGCTAAAGTAACTGGGTCACTAGAGCTGTGAGTAATTAGCTGATTTCTGCTTTATGGCACCAGAAGGCTGTAGTGAGGTGATGACTTAACAGTGAGGGTGAAAGGTCAAAGGTGAGAGTTGGCAAGAGGCCACACACATGAGGAGGAGCCTCTGCAGGGGAATATACAGTATATGTAATGAAATATATGCATGAATTCAAGCTGGATATGTCTGACGTGGAGTTTCCTGTCTGTGAATACTAAAAACCACGGCAATGACTAAGAACTGATTCTAATTTCATTCCAGGAGCAATTTGCAATTTAAATGGAAAAATGTACTCTGGCATTTAAACATTACAAGCTGGCAATGTTCTCAGTTCAGTGTATAGTGGATGAGATACAGATTTTCTAGGCAGTGACAGAAGGGTGAATACTACATCAAAACTGGTAAACACTGAAAATAATGCTCATTTGAATCCAAATAAATATCCACTGTAATGAGAGATCCATAAAAAAAGAGTTGATGGCAGGTGCTGAATTTCTGTCTTGATGATCCATTGACTGGGCCAGTTTCTATATTTACCAGTACTTTGCAGGTACACCTGACAATCCAGCACAATATTCACTCAAGCTCAAAAATAATCCATTTTTTTAAAAAGTACATTCCACTATTGGTTTTAAAAAAGGTTCAGTTTAAGAATGAGGCAGCCAGAATTCAATATTTGTTATTATAAATTACCAAAAGACCAAAACCAAGGATGCATAATTCCACCTCTTGATACTTTCTAATTCCCTCACCTGTCTGTGGCTCTCAGCCCTGAGACATCCATCTTTACAAACTGGTCGTGAATATGTTGTTTGTTTGTTAATTATTTAGTGCTATCAATTATATAAAATTGGATATTGTTACAGTATTTTTTTCAAACAATACAGAATGATCCTGGAATTGTTAGGCTTGGTGTTTCTCTTTCCATCTCAGCTCGCTTGTTAAACATAGCTTCACAATGTGGCGTTCATGGCGTTGATGATGTTCATTACAGCTGGCACAGGTCGGCGTGAAACTGAGGTGTATCCTGGTTACTGAGACAGCAAATGCATGAAATATCACAAACCTATTTCTGTATTTACTCCATAAACTCAAATATGTGGATTCTTTCCAAAATCATTATTCATATTTTTTCTAAATTAGCTGAATTATTCCACAATTGACATATGCTCTGGAGTACATGACCCCTGGATGTGAGCCACAGGTCACTGAGTTATGAGATATATTAGGCTTTGGCTTAGATCAATTTACTGTTGTTTTTTCATTGGGTTTGTTGACAGTTATTAAAACATACATCTAAACATCTTTTCTGGCCTGTTGGAGGGGGGGATTTCATAACTAGTAAACCTGACAATATAACACCATCCAATCCAATAGTTATGTAATAATAACTACATTCATAGAGCTCATGGTGTCGAAGCTGTGGGTGGATGTGTCAGATCAGATGTGTGTTCATTCAAGTCTATGGTGGCCAATGCAGATAGTTCCTGCAATTTTCTTGAACAAGACAAACACCTGTTGCACATATGTAACATGTATGTATTAAAACATGAAGTGTACTCTAGTTTTGGTTTAAAAGGAGATGAAATGAGGCTTACTCGAAAAGTTTAAAATGTCCATGAACTCTTTGTGAGAAAGTATTATCACTTTGTTTCTTATCTAGGATGCAACTGCTTTTTCAGACTTTTGAATGTGGGGTGGAGAGCTTGAAATAGCTCCGAATAAGACGTGTGCTGTGGAGAGGGCAGGGGTTAGTGAGAAGAGACACTCCAGACTTCAGGCAGGAATCAGCTCGCTCCAGCTGCCAGAGTAATAAAGTGTTGGCAGCTGTCCATGCTGCTGAAATCAACCGCTATCTCTTTGAATGGAGAATAAAAGGAGCTGGCCGCGGTGCTGAGATACTGACGCTGCTAGGCTAATGTGCTAATGGTGCGTCTCACAACAGAGCTGAGCATCAGGTGCATGCACACACTGTGGCTGTTGTTCATCCAAAAAATGCTGCTTTCCAGTGGCTGTATTCAAAAAATGTGTTGAATATGACGAATGCAAGCGTGAGAAGGCAGCACACAGATCCAAGAATGGGAGGTATAATAGGGAGCAGTGGGCATTGCCACATGCATAATGTAACGTGTTGTATGTGAAGTGGATATCATACATGTGCTTGTGAGTTTTGACGCCATAGAAAGAAAACTGTTTCACGCCATCATCTTTCTTTTCTGTTTGTCTGACTCACACATCTGTTTTTCTCTCCGGTTATCTTTCGCATGCAGGGTTATAAAAAGAGACAGAAAGAAGCAGCTCTCCTAATCTGTTCTTTGACCTATAGCCCAAAAGCTGGAGCGGCTCTAAAATGTTTTTCATCCGTATCTCTCAAAAGATGGACTCTGTGGTGCGTGGCTTTTGAGACAGCCCACGTCGTACACCTGCTAAGGGTCAATGATCACCTTGGCCCACGGGTGCAGAAACGTAAAGACAGGCCTCGACTTAACAGAGACAGATTACTGACCGGTCCAGAAATGCCTGGCTAAACTTTATTCCTTCCTTCCTTCCGTCTGTCCTCCTCTCTGGGCTCATAGTGATTCAGTGCATGCGTATATAGGCCGGCTATTCCAGAGCCAGCCTCCTACCTCATCCCTGGTGAGAGATAAGTATTGTTTGCGTAGCAGCACATTTCATGCTCGGCTTCCCCCACCTGTTCCCTGACCTGCAAAGTCTGAAGGCTGGAATAACTGTCAGATGCATTCACCCATATCTTTCCAGGATGATTGAAAGGAGGGTTTTTTTGTCTTGAGCAGTTTTGAATTTTTTTTTTATAAAAGAGCACAAAAACAAACTTTGGTCAAGGATTTTACTGAGCTGATGCCAGCGGTCATTTAATTGGGTAGTGTCACTTTTTTTTTCGTCTGTTAATTGCAGGAGATTTGTGTGTGTTTTTTAATTTGTTGCCTGCAGGTTTGTGGCTTCATGTCAAGGTCAAACTATTAATCAAATCTATCAGGCTGATTTGCATAATGAACTGCTGCACAAATTGCACGGGCCTTACACACCACCACCACCCCAACCCCACCTCCCTCTCCATTGGATCATTCAGCCAGTTTAAGTTTCCAAGCTCTTCTGTGTGTGATGTGTGACTGCGTCCATCAGTTATCGCTCCCAAACGCAACAAGGTTTGTGTGTAGCAGGCGAAACAGGGCGGAGGAGCACAGCTGGGTCTGGTTCAACTGGCAGGAATCTGTCGTTGCTCCTGTTTCTGTTTTGCACAGCAGTGATTTGATCTGACTTTTTCCAATTTTTTTTTTTTGCCACCGAAAGGCAACTTTGAAGGGCAAAAAATCCTGCATCCTGTGACATCACTTCAAAGAAACAAGAATTTAAGATGAAAAATTGTGGCACGCCGTTTCACATGTTTGAGTTTTGCAGAGAGATTTTCTAGAATAAAAGATCTAAAACTGTTTGACAATTCAACACAAATCCAGCTGAAAAAGTTTCCATTTGCATGATTGCCAAAAAAACAAACTCCAGCAAAGTTAAATTCCTCACCTATTAGAGATGCAAAATCCTCAAAGGTGAAAATCAAAACTGAGACCTGAAGCCTCCAACACCAGAGAAACACTGCAAGATGAGAGAAGAGCACCAAAACCACACCAAAACAAGCCATGATGAAGGAGGGGAAAAAGCCTGAAAATAAGCAAAAGGTGGGGATCATAACAAGTGAGCTCGTAAAGAAGCTGCTTGAAGAAAAGAGGAAGAGAGAGAGGAAGAGGGAAAAAAATCCCATCCACAAGCACGGAGGGATGTTTTTTTTTTTTTTTGTCTCCGGAGCTGCAACACTCAGCATCCAAGATTTCAATCATTGCATGCAGAAAACATGTTCCCCCAATGCCGCAACAGCAGGACAAGAAAGGGAAGAAAAAGATGTCAGTGGAAAATGTACTCACCGAGGGAGTAAAAGGGTTCAATTAAAAAGAAATGGGGCGTACAGGCTGGAGGTGCGCAGGCTGGTACAGACCGAGGCTCCGCTCTCTATCGCAGCCGCTGAAGGAGTCATGTGACTCCGGCTTGAACAGAGTTTCTGAGTCGGTCCGAGATTTTTTCTCGTGTAGCTACACACGGAGGCATTCAGGGCTGTGATGGAGAGCAGAGGCTTTTTCCTGCTAATGTCATTGATTTTTCTGCACAAGTGCCGGTCGTTTCTCAATATAGGGTCCGGGGTCCAAGCAGGAGTCACTGACTGGGTCCCTGCAGGGTCCCTGTGTGGGGGGGAGGTGGGTTTATTTTTATTTATTTTTATTTTTTTTTTACATGTTGATAATAAATATGAATGAATGAATGAATGAATGAATGCATACATGCAGCTTTAGACAACAATGCACCAACTTGAAATAAAACAAATTCCTTCCTATATGCATTTTTGTCAAAGGGGATTTAATTTGAATTTTTTTGGGGGGTCCTTATTATAAAAAAGTTTTTTTTTTTAGTCATGCACTGCAAATAGGCTACTTGTTACTCTTTGGGGTTTTGGCTGAAAGGAGGCATATAGAAATCGAACTAGAGAGGTTCCAAAATGGACCCTTGTGGAACCCCACAGGCCATGACCATCTGCTTAGACATATAGATTCCAATGAAGACAAATTACTTTCTGTCATAAGGGTATGACTTGAACCACATTAAAAATAATGTCACCACTATAATCTCACCAGTTTCATGCAGCCACCCTGTGACCATCAGCTGAGAATGCCGCCTACATTTAGGGGGTACCAACTGCAGTGGAAAATGAAATCAAGAAAAGTAGTAAAAGTGAGTCAAGTTGAGATGTGCTATGCAGTGAAAACAAGGCTTTAGTTTCATTCCTGGAAATATTGGTAATAATCCGACATTGCACCAGAAATGTACAGTAGGTCAAAGTCAAACCAGAGAGTTTACAGACACGGTGAGAAACAAATGTACTCTTTACTTAGTTTTCTCTTCCAAACAATTTTGTCTCGCCAGCTTGTTTCTTTCCCCATCTGACGTCTTTTTAGTTGTCATAGTCCAATATCTCAGCAATTAACATGGTGAGCTAAATAGGATCACAAGTAACAGAAATGATGGCCAAACTACAAAAATTTGACATGTACTGGATAATACACCAGAATTATCTCTTATGTGATCACCACATTTAAAAAATAAAAGGAAATATCTTGTTGCAATTAAGTCCAAAAGCATTTTTCATTTAATTGCTCCTTGTAGTTCATTATGTTATTTACATAAATTTAGTCCCCTTTGCTAATTATCATCATTGCTGAAGGCTGTTATCGTCCACTGAATGACTGAAGAAGGTTTCCATATATCAGCAGTTTCACAATTCCAACCTCTTGGTGCTCTCTCATTAAAAACTACTTAAAGGATTAATCAGCCGAGTTTCTATTGAACCATATAAGAATATTGATCATCAGTGAGGATGTCAACACTCGGGGCACTTCTTAACAGAGTTTAAAGCTCGGTTAATATCAGGCAATGTGTTCACATACAGCCCACAGGTGAAAAGCAATATTGATTGAGGATCTTTGAAAACATTAAGGTATCTCCGGGACATAAAAGGTGCAGTGTATTTTTATTCTAGAAAAACTGAGACTCCAGGCTGCCTTGTTATCATGTTTCATTTGATCCTGCTCTGTAAGGTTGACAGCTCCAGGGTTCCTTCTCATTCTTGACGGAAACACGAGTGGTCATGCTGTCAGGGAGGAACAGAAGTCTTTGCTGTTGCTGCGGTGTCTGCCGGGCAGATGAGCAAAGGGTCTGTATGGATCAATGACTTCTCAAGGGGCTGATAGGCTCAGACAGACAGATGCAAGGGCAGCACGCTTCCTACCACGCCTCTTTGTTTTCTTTTTGCAAGGATGAGTCGCGCGATAGATTTTGGCAAACATGACTGGACCGGCACCTATCAGACATGTTCTTGTGAGTTTGTAGAGGTGTGATTTGAGATTGTGTTAAAATGTTTATTGCTGTTACAGACAAAAAACACTTGCCACTTGAATCACGCAGAGCTGGTTTCACCTGTTCATACTTTGCCTAATTTGAATGTAAGTGTTTTTTAAGTGGAACTTTACAACCAGTTACAATTCATGTTGTGTTAAGTCCTGCATTGTGGCCACTTGTTACTTTACAATTAGTATTTGGCTAAATCTGGCTGCACCATTAAAGCTAGTCAAGACTTTTAGTGTATTACTGTGTCAGCTGCTAGAAAACATCTGGAGTGACCGCCAATCTAAATTAATTAACTATGTAAACAGGAAGTTACTGTAGCATAATATGCAACATAATGTGTAACATAGCTTTAAAAATGACTATAAAATGTAATATATTTAACCTAAATAACCCTCAGTAAATGTAGGGATGACTTTTACTTTTTTAATTTTTACATATACATGGGGGGAAATGAATATTGATAGAGTTCAGAATTAATAGAACATATTTGTTTCTACATTTAGAAAAGCAATTTCTTTACAAGAGATATCACATATACGTACAAATGCAATTTTACCTGTATAAGCTGGTTGCATTGGATCCAAATGTGGACAACAAAGGCAGGACTGGAGCAATTCAGTGATTTATCCACACAATGACAGGCAGGCAAGGGTCAAAACCAGAAGGCAGTCCAAACAGGCAAACAAATCCAATAAGGAGCAGGCAGGAATCCAAAGTCGACTAAACAAGCCAGGTCCAGGAAAACTAAGCAAAAACAAAAAAAACAAAAAACAAAGAAGAGCCGGAAAGCTTCACACAAGGTACAAGGACGAACTGGCAAAGAGGATGGAGAACACACAGACTAAACACACAAGAAGGAGGATCACAGGTGCAACTAATCAGTAATCCCAAAGGTGACAAAAACACAAAGGCAGGAAGTAAAGACAACAGAAGACACCTGAGGACATAATCTTTCCAAATAAACCAGGAAGTAACTAAACAAAAACTAGAAGCCATGACAATATTCACACTCAAACATGTGAATCCAGAGTAAAGAAGAGCTCGTGTGAGGTAAAGCAAACAAACAGAACAACACTGAATAAGAATGATAAGGGATAGAAAGACTACTACACAATAGAAAAACTGTATATAGAATAAGTACTTTTCATTCCAGTTATCCAACAGTCAACACTGTAAAAGCCACCACTGTTTGTTAAAGATCTTTGTGACCTTGTTCACAATACTGTCTCCTTGATAAATAAAACCATGATACTATCACCTGTTACCAACAAACCTCTTTACCTGTGGAATGATCCAAATAGGTGTTTTTGAAATGTGTTGCTGGCATCAAATAGAGAATAAACACATATTTACAAAAATCAATTAAATTGATGATGTAAAAGGTTAAACATTGTGTCTTTGTACTTGTTTTCATTATGTCAAAAAGGACTAGCAAATGATCACGTTCTGTGTATATTTATGTTTTACACAACTAACACCAACTAAGTGAGGGATGAACAGCTGGAGCATCTCAATCCAGCAGTTTCAAAAACAAGCCATGAGACTGATGTTGATGACTGGTGGCACCATCAGCCCTGGTATGGGAATACTTTGCCTGCTATTCCTAAAGCAACACAATGCAACAGTGTAGGAATTTAGCTAAAATCTAAAAATAAAAAAAAAGAAAAAGAATCACATCTCTCCTCAGTGTCACACACAAGTCTCTGAGCAGATGCCATTCCACCACAGTGTGACCAAGGATTTCTGTATCTATTCATCTCTATCCACCTTCCTCCACCCCAGTACACATGGTGATTCTCTGGCTGGGATCCCAAGCTCTGTGTGGATAGTCCAACAGTATCTGGCATGCGGCTCGTCTTAGCTGATACTCTGGCTGACACTCCCAGCTCCGAGCCATGTGTCTGCAGGCGATGGAGCCCATCGCAGACAAGGTGTGTGCCGTGTGTGTGTGTGCGGTTTGTAGGCCGAGTCTCTCCCTCAAAACACCTGATAGTCTGCTTTAATTCTGTGCTTCACATCGAGTCATGAGTCTGCACTCTGGTGGAGCTGTAATTATAGTGGGGAACAGGACATGTAATGTAATGTTAATGGCAAAGGGACTGATGCTTTGCGCACAATGTCCCCCTTTTCAAACACGAATAGTGCATTAGCAGCAGGGACTCACTATCCCTGCACTGATTGGAGCTATTAAATACAATTTAGAATATGTAGAAAGGGAAGTGAAAGCGAGCGGCTGAGTGGTGTGTACAGTATATGCAAACCAAATAAGCTTTGTCCTGGAATAATGCTGCCAGTATTATTCAAGGTCCTCTGGAAACAAAAAATACAGCATTTTAATGGCGTCTAAGTTACAGCTCTGAGGAAATTCTGAGTGCTTGTCCTGCCTCCTGCCTTTTTCCCTCTGTTGCTCCGTTTTTGTTGTTGTTCTGCTCTGCCCCATTTTTCAGGCATTTCTTTGCATGCGCTGCCATTTCTCACAGAAATTACACAAAGAAAAGTAATTTGAGTGTCTGCGAGATTCATGAAAACACCATATGTGCTGCTTACTGGAAAATAATGATTAGACAAAAGGTCATTTATGGATGCACTTGGTGTGTATGTGTGTGTTCCTGTGGGTCTGTGGATTTATGTTTCTGTGCTTTTTTTTTTTTTTTTTTGGAGAGCGAGAGTCTGTGCTTGTGCCCATCATGTGTTTGTCGGTGAATCTGCCAGCGTGCACGCGACTGATGAAGCATAACCTTTTAATGTGTTTACACATTGACATTTCCCAATATCTGATGTGTGCCTCTGTGAGACTAAAACCCTTGACATTCTTTAGGCTCACATTTCCCTGAGCTGCTGGCCCTGTCAGCTCTCATAACATGCAAAGCCGGCATCAACAACATAATTACATCAGCTTCGCTACCTCATCTGGCCCCTGTCAAATGTGAATTCAAGTTAATGCTTTTGCTTTAAAACAAAGTGTTCCATCCGCTGTCTGCGCGTGATGTGATTTGGACATCTCATGATCTTGTCCGTCCACGTGGGTGGAATACTGATGTCCTGGCCGTTGTTAGTCAAACCCTATAAATTTCACAATATACAGTAGCTATGTGTTTATTTGAAATTTGTGTATTACTAAACAAAAGTGATTATTGACTGTCTCACTCTGTATCCATCAAACTTCAAACTGTGTCTCACTGAAATGAAAAAGCAATACTGACTTTAAATTCACACATCCAGCCTATGATACTGACTCTTAAATGAGCCCTGACACCTAATGACTATGTGGGTTTTAGTCCATCTGCTCATTTGGCTCCTCAGTATGTCCACCCATATGTTGTGGGTCTCACTATCATACTGTGAATTAACCTGGCAAACTCAGTCATTCACCTCAAGATATTATTCTGTGTGAATTTAAGACTAAACCTGAAGCTACAACTTCAAACAAATGTAATTGAAACATAATATACTGCATATATTTTAGACCTTAAAGCTGCACTGATCAACATTACATTAGATTTAAGTCAAAACATGCTGCTTAAAGTGAAAAACCAAGAGAATTTCAAATAGCATTTTAGCATCTTTCAGTTCTTTGTTTTGGTTTACTTTAAAACCAGCTGTGCATAAACTGCTGAGCAGCAAACAGCACACAGACAAAGTTAACTACTAGTTGGTGAATATATGGCAACTAAAGAGAATGATATTTTTCTCAGGAGTTGGTGGAGACCAAAACAAAGCCAAAGGGTGGTTAAAAACTAGCCAGAAACACGACTCATTGTGCCATGTAGCTCAATATCTGCTGGACATGTAAACAGGAAAATGTTTGCTGCCATATTTTCCATAAAGAATGAGGATATATTTAATGTCATTTCAGAACATGTTGTCCATGAAAGGGAAATAAATTAGGTACTCAGGTTCCAGTGTGGGCAATAGCAATAATATAACCATGAAAAGAAAGCACACAATAAGACACCATTAAAATAAAAAAGGGAAATAAATATATAAATATAAGTAGAAAGTGAAAGGAGTGTGATGGTAGGAATAAGGCTGTAGGATACAAAAGATGAATAAGGTGGCCAAGTGGACCCAACAGAATAATAAAGATAATAATAATAATGGCAGTTGTTCAGTGGGATGCACAGTTTATCAGTCTCTCAGCATCAGGGAAGAAGCTGTTCTTCAGTCTGGTGCTTCTGTCCCTGATGGGAGGGAGGAAAACAGTCTGTTAGCCGGGCGGGTAAAGTCCCTCATGAGGCAGGAGGCCTTTTCCTGCACCTGCTGATGTAAATGTCACTGATGGTGGGTAGACTGCTGCCAGTTTTGTGCAGTCTTACCGCCCGCTGCAGTCCCTGTCAGCTGCCGTAACACATGCAGTGCTACAGGAAGTGCAGATGCTTCAACCGTATACCTGTGAGCAGAGAGGACTGAACTACCAAGTTTTCTTCAGCTTCCTCAAAATGCAGAGACGTCGGTGGTCCTGCTTCATTATGCTGGCTGTGTTTATGCTCCAGGTGAGGTTATCTGAAATGTACACCTCTGTGTATTAAAAAGCAACAGACTATCTTGACAGCTGCTTCTTTGATTTGGAGGGGAGGGCGAGTGATGCCGGTCTTCCTGGAGTCCAACATCATCTCCTTAGTTTCCTGTACATTTATGGAGACGGTGTTAAATTTGCACCAGGCCTCCAGTCTTCCCACTTCCTACCTGCGCTTAGACTCATGGCTGTGAGTCCTTTTTTGTCCAAGTACCAAGTTACCCAAAATGAGTTCAGTCCAAGTAATGGCAGTTTATCAATTCATCTGTGGGATGGTGGCGTTAGAAGCAGAACTGAAGTCCAGAGAAGAGCTTTCTTAGTCCCACAACGGGAAAATTTACAAAGAAAAACATTACTGCATTTTTAGTTTGAAAGAGTAATTGTCAAAATGTCATAAAAAAAATAAACCTTCAAAAATGTCTGCATGGTGACACAAGAGTCTCCGCTTTATCTGAATAAAACACACCTTAAATTTTCCTCAAAGCATGAGAACACCCTTTGTTTGGCCACTGCCTCTCGAGGAATGAGTCAGTAAAGTAGCCAACTCAGCTCTCCTCCCCACAGTGTTCAATCCAAACGTCAGCGTTTACCTTCCCAGCTGTCTGTTTGCGGAGCAACGTGTCCCTTGTGTTTCCAATTTGGAAAACATGCTTACTTTCATTTGGACCCCAACGCTCTTGTCAATGTAAATCAGGTAGGACTCTCCGGCCGATCGATACAGACGTGAGAAAGGATTCACTCCGTACACCCCGGGGACTCATCAATGACAGGAGTCTATTACTCCAGAGAGTGAGCAGACGTGTGAGGGGAGCTGCTATGAATTGCAAATGTGAAAATACTGACTTCCCTGCTATGCTATGATATATTATAGCACACTTGGGAATATGTGGCTATTGCACAAAGCAAGGTCTTCCTGCACGATGAGTACCAGTTCCCTGAAAATGCCCAATCAGAGAGAAAAGACTCCAGAAAGTGCATTTGCCCTAAAAACAGAGACATGATCAGGCCCTGTGGGTTCATTTCATTCCAGTGGAAATCTCTGTTTGCACTTTTAACCCCAGAGGCGACTCGCGTCTTCATACCCAACTTCAGCCTGAACTTCCACTCTGCTATGTAAAGAGTAATGGGTACACAGTGTTATTTTTGTCCCCTCGCTCCGTGTCTCTCTCAAGTGTTTAAAGTTCAATTAGGGACACGCTGTGCTGTGGCTCGGAGTCATTAGACGTGATGCTAGCCTGCGCTCCGAAGAGTGGGCCTCCTCTCGGGCTCCTGATTAATTCAGCTGATGGAGAAGTTTGATGCTCTCGCTCATTTCCCTCCTCCCTTAGTTTAAGCCCAAGGGGTGATTATTAAGCTTCCTATGGGGATTTAAAATGCTCAGAAGTGGTCAAAACCTTTCAGTGCATCCTCGCGCTCACTTATAGTAACCGCTGCCAGCGAGGGTTCTGACTTCATGTGTTTAGTGAGTTTCCTCAGTGGTAATTGGAGGATGCTCGGCATAATAATGATGCAATTTGAGTCATGGCTGTAAATGCAACAACAGCAAACAACAGATGAATAAAAAACTGTTTTGATTTCTTGAGCAATATTCTTATCCCCCCCCCCCCCCCCTTTTTTTTTTTTTTTAGCAAAGACTTAAATGAGAAGATTAATAGATTAATTGCTTTGCATAAAGACTGGAATCTGTTAGCCTGGCTCTATGCAAAGATAACAAAACCTATGTACAACAGCACCACTAAAGCTCACTAATTAACACATTGTGGGGCGTAAAAACAACAATTCACTATTTTATTTGTGTATTGTGCCAGACTATTTCTCGGCTGGGACCAGCGCCAGACAACCAGTGGAGACTCCAGGACGTTAAATAGTCCGGCACATAATCCCCCATAAAACAGTGAATGGTTTATACGCTTTGTATGGATTAAACAAACAAGATACTGTGAGTTAATTAGTGAGTTTTAGAGGTGCTAGTTTGCAGATTGTGTTGCATATAGACAGAGCTGTTCCCTAGTCTTTGTGCTAAGCTAAGCTAAACCAGCTGTTTTCACATTGACAGACAGAGAGTGGGTTCAATCTGGTATCTAACTCTGAGCCACATGTCAAACTTTTCCTCCAAATGATGGAGCATTATATAAACATTACACAGGCTAAAAGTGCCACCTTAAACCTAGATATCCTCTTTGCATGCTCTCCAGTTCCACCGCACTTAATTTATCTCTCTCCGCTCATGTCAGGTCATTTAGGTTCATTACCCGTCGGCGGCTGATGATGAGCGGTGAGTGCCTGGCTGGAGTTTAGTGTCGTGTGCTTCCTCATTGTGTGTGACATGTGGGTCCCAGCCCTCCAGTCCAGCGCTTGAATTATTGAACAGGTTCTGTTGGACTGACCTGACGGTGACCCGGAGCAGTGGCACAGCGTGAGAGGTGGACAGACCGCGACTGAATCTTTCTCCCTGCGGGCCATAGGATGCAGAGCGTGATTGGAGGGTATTAACATATTAATAAATCACCGGTTACAACTAGTAGCAGAGCAGGTTGGCTGAGGATAAGAATTGCAAGTGATTTGTAGGCGGATTTATGGCGTGCGCTGTGCACTCGAGGGGCATACGTTTCTATGGCTGCTCATTTCCCATTCTGATTGGTGCTGCAGCTGATTATCAAACAGTGAAGGAGCAAAGCACATTCCCCATGTGTGTGTGGCGTGCACTGAAAGCATCAGGTGGGTAATTTCGCAGTATCGTGCCCACTCCTGCCTCTCCATAACAAAGACGCAGCCTTGTTAATTTTCAGAAAGTTCGTTTGTGTTTATGCAAGTATCAATGTCAAGCAACACAACAACAAAAGGAGCGGAAAATAAATAAATTAAAAGTCTGACAAATCAAGCGGTGTGAAGACACGAGGTGGAACGTAAACAGAGAGGCAAGGCTGCAGCGCTCGCTCTCCTCCAAATGAGCTCTGAAGACCAGTTTGTGCATGTAAAGGATGGCTGAGAGGTAATGCTAGTCCTTGAGCTAATGGGAGGGCTGTTCTGCAGAGAAGTTGTTACTGTCAAAGATGAAAAAGTAGCTGAAGCCTCCCCTCTGTCTCCACAGAGCCATAAATCTCAAAACGTCACTCACAGCATCCTCACAAAGAGATGGGATAAAAGTGTTTCCATATGATTTAACAGAATATTGCTTAGCCCTCTTTTATTGTAACTTTATCTTTTTTAAAAAGCAACAAAAATCAGTCCAATATGCAAATATTTTCTAGGTGTGTCAAAATTTTGGAAGTAAGCAGCAGGTATAGCTCAACTTCCCTGAAATGAGCCCACATGGTTTTCTGGTAGCGCTGACAACTTCACACAAGAAATCTACCTTTTGTTCATTCCCTGTTGGTGCTTCTCTCCCACATGTTGCCTGTGAAAAGACGAGCGCTGGTCCTTTATAAGTTTCAAGAGGCAGCAGGGCTCCATCTTAAGTCGAATCTTGAAAATGATCGTCCTCGTGGCTGGCAGCTCCAATCTGAGCACGAGAGAGTTGTCTCAATTCGTGACTCCACATCTGTTTTTTTTTTCTTCCTTAAAACAAAAAGAAAAATGTAAAACTTTGGTTGCAAACATATGCATAGAAAGGTTTATAGTGTCATATGCCAGAATCCACCCAAATACACACAAACAACATGCCTACCACACACACTGATTTTCCCACTTCCACAGGCCCCAGCAGAAAGGCATGTTCTGAGCAGCCTGTTAAACAGAAAGTGAATTCCTCCGAGCACATTTTAACCTTGACATCTGCCAAGCATCTGTTTCATTACGTCCGCCTCCGAGCTGCAGACCCGGTCAGCTCTGTGCTTCAGAGACAGACCAAATTAAAAGCACATAAACTCGAAGATAAAAAGCCCTACTACCGTGATAATGATCAGTTCTGCAATTTTCCAGGGTTTTTCACATCGCTGTATAGCCCAAGATGCTGCAGCGCATTGATTTTTTTAAAAGTAAATAATAAGCTACCAAGAAATAGATAAAAATGAGTGCATGAGAGAAAGGAGAGTACGACTACAACTGGCAGCACAGAGTACATTAGAAAAGCTGTCAGAGCTTCTGTGAAGGAGCCAGTGATGGAGAGTAGAAGTGAAGGGTTTTCATGTCATCTTGTGTTGTTGCAGCTCCCAGTGGATTTTTAAAGGAGTTGTTTGGTATTTTTGGAAACACTCTTTATTTGTTTTCTTGCCGAAAGTTGGACAGGAAGGTCAATACCACTCAGACATCATTATAATATAAGCAAAGGTGTAACGTTGCCAAATAGTACGATCCATCTCATTAAAAGAGGCTACAGGTGGACCAGAAAGTGTGGGTGTGTCAAACAGTAACAAAATCCACCAACCAGCAGGTCACACTTTCTGTGGCTTTATATTCAAAGGAATAGTTTGATTTTTTGAGAAATGAGACTAAGATGAGAAACACGATACCGCTCTCATATCAGCCGGTTAAATGAGAAGCAACACATTTGTAAAAAAGTTAAACTCTGCACCTCTAATGCTCATTAAATAACTCAGATTTTGCTTGTTTAATCCAGACAAAAATTATTAATAAGAATATGCCTTTTTACAGAGGGTTATGTGCCCTTTAATCCCACCCTGTCTCCAAGAAGTTACATTTATATATGACTGTTTTTCAAGAGCAAATGAGTTTTGAGGAAACAAAAAAAAAATTAAATTCAAATTGAACCAAAATTGCAATCTTCAATCTTGAACTTCAAGCAATAAATCACTCAGGACTGTGTCTTGGCCAGGTGAACCTTTTCTGGACAGACAAATATGAGAAAGGTATCGATCTAACTCTCATCAAGAAAACAAATAGTAAGTGAAACTCACCATCAACTGGGAACTCTTTCGTAGTTTAGTCTTCTTTTTTGCATCTGAAATAATCTTGATAAAGTTAGTCATGTATTTGTGCACAGTGTGTATTATTGAATGCTGTATTGGTGCTATAGTGGAATCTTTCATCAGTGAAGAACAAAAAGCAAAATACATGATATGGAGGTACCTCAGGGGCATTGAATAAGTCATCCAGCTGTGAGAGAAAAAAAAACACACTGGGAGTCTATTCTCGCAAGGTTGCTGTCGGAGAAAGGAAGATGAAAAAAAAAAGATGGCTTTGCCAGTTATCCTGTCTCACAAAGACAATGGTGTGTTGCTGTCACAGACAAAGGATATGTCATCTTGCCTCTGCTGTCCTTTCACTTCCACTCCGCTGCAGCATTACGGTTGACCTTCAGTAGATGTGTTGTGAACTTCAAAAGACGGCAAAGAGGGACATGGGACAACAGTACGTGAGTGATGTATTTTCTGCTTGTCATAGCCATAATCCTGCAGTAGAAACACGTTATTCCCCTCCCGAGTCTTTTCTCTGGCTTTTTTTATTTTCTCATATAAAAGCAACACCCAAGGCAAACGCTGCCATGTTTTCTCTCCTCTTCATATACTGTAGAATCAGCTACGGCTGCGATTAGGAGACGTGTGCTGATGCCAGTTGAAAGCCCCCGAAGATGGTTTCGCTACTCCAAGTCTGTGTTCAGCATAAACGTGTGGCGTGTTTGACAGCAATCTCAGAGTATTTGGGTCAAAGAGATGTCGAGAGTCTGACCTGTGAAGTCTGCTCGCATCCAACATCAAGAGCACAAGAGTTAAAGATGTAGCAACTATGAGAAATTCATACTGAGAGAAATATTCCGGGCAGCTGATGCTTCAAAGCAAATGCTGAGCAGCGTGTGTGCGTGAGTGTATTTTTCCATCCATAATATGGTCAATACCATTGAACTCCACAGGGCTCCGAGGATCCTCACATGCTTTTAAAAATGCTTCATGCACAAAAAGGAAAAAAGGAAGAAGTGGCCTTAAAACAAGCTTTAAAAGGCTCAAAACCCCCACATTCACCCCCACATCTGACTTTCAACTTCAACTTTATTTTGTCCCCAGAGGGCTATTGGTTTTACAGCGAGGCATAGTACACTATATAAAAGAACATACAGTACAGTGAGGGGGAGGAGAGTAGAGCCAGAAGGCCAACAATCATGTCCAACCTTCAGTGTGCAGGTCACAGCAACACTAACTTCCAAAAACTAAGAGTTAAATTAAATAGTGGCAGAATATGAAAATATAAATATACCATAAATACATAGAATAAAGTGCATAGTTACCAGTGGTTTCTGCCATTTTAACACAATCACCATCAACGGCACAGGCATCATGTTGTGATGTGCAAGCCAGGTAAACAGGGAATAAAAATAGAGACACCGAGGCAGGATAGGAGCAGTTCAATATATTTGTTGACAAAATCTAAAAGACTTACAAGGCAGTCAGGCAGGCAGACATGGGTCAAAGCCAGAGGAGGCCGTCAAGACAGACAAATGAATAAATCCAGAAATCCAAGGGAAGGCAAAAAAAACATGCAAGGTCCGGGGATACATGAGGAATCACACAAGGAAAGGGCATGAGCTACAAAGACCAACAGGCAAAGAGAGAGGGGAACATACAGGGTAAATACAGGATAGGACAGGACAGGATGAACACAGGTGAAATGAATCACCAATCTTAAAGGCGGGAAAGAGTCAAAGACAGGAGCACTGAACAAACCAGAACAAGGACTATTAACGTTAAACAGGAAATAAGTAAACAACCCAAAACCATGACACATCAGAAACATCACAGTTGTCATCATCATCATCATCATCATCATCATCATCATCATCGCAAACCACATCATCAAATCATCACAACTGCACCACACACATTCAGCCAAGCGAGTGACCTTAGGACTCATATGGCTGTGAGTGTGAAGGAGCTTGTACCTGTCATAATGTGGAGAAATACTTGCTTTTAACTACACACAACATGTGTGTGTAGTTAATTTCAGGACTTTACATACGATCTATGATGGAGCCATTGGCACTTTTTCAGCCGTGATCTGAGAAATAACAAACTAGTAACCTCCTCAGATGTTGCCATGTTTACTGTTTACATCATGCAAATCTGAAGTTAACACAGGGGGGGTATCTGGACCAAGAGGCAAGAGGAAAAAATTGAAATTGAAAATATATAGAGCAGAGAGTACAGAGGATGGGCACCATCAGGTAGGATGGCTTTGGCCTGCTTTCACTGCGGTTAGTGTATTTCTGGTCTTGTTGCTGAGGTTCCTGAATCTGATGTGAGATATAGTTGAAATTTTACAGGTTATTTCATTCAATCCACTTCCAATTATGTTTTTACTGAAAGCTAATGTATCGTCTATGAGTCTTTATTTATGTGGATTTTTTAAAATAAGTAGCAGGGAAATGGTTGTGGTGAGGCCCAGTGCTATTCTTTTGTAAAAGAGAAAGAAAAAAAAGTAGAAAAATTTTAAATTATAAATAAACCCTGAGGCAGAGAAGCACTTTGACAGCATCACTGCCTTTGAACACAAAAAACATTTGTATCCAAAGGATGGGATGAAAAAAAGCCTACACACTTGAAAGAGCTGTGCCATATTTCTATTAAATGTT
Organism: Centropyge bicolor; assembly: GCA_037975185.1. Taxonomy (NCBI): domain Eukaryota; kingdom Metazoa; phylum Chordata; class Actinopteri; family Pomacanthidae; genus Centropyge; species Centropyge bicolor. Next base: position 185,030 of record JBBMOC010000044.1, read on the forward strand.
TTAAAGATGCCATCTGATATTTCTCTTTACTTTTACTTTTCACATTTTAAAGGGCTGGTTTGATGTCTTTGTGCTGCTGAGGGAATATTTCCAACAGGACAAGCCTTAAAAATTCCTGACAACATCCCTCCTGAGGCGAGAAACATTTCTGACTCCTCTAACTCCTTGTTGCGCTTTAAATTATGTGAATTTAGTTGCATGTGATAAGAGCAACTTTGTGAGTTTACAAGCTCCACTACATCTATTTTTTCCAGTTTGAGTCTGCCAGCAATCAAGCTCTCTGTTGTTGACTGTGGCTCGCTCAACAAGCAGCACATCAAATGCAACAGTAATACTGCAAAGACTGTGTTTGCTGTCTTTGGTGAACGTCTTTACTTCATATTTGCAGATTTCATCTGTTGGGATTTTCGTACAAACAGTGTAAAACACAGCCAATTCTCCAAGTTTCACACAGACAGTGAATGTTTGAAAACTTTCCTTTGAAGCAGCCGTGTTCATGTTGACGCTTTTCATCTTAAACTTTTGATGAACAGACTGCAGACGCCCTCCGTGTGCTGAATCCAGAATGTGGCCTACAGACTCGGGCAGCGCAACAGCGTGGCGCTACCGCGACCGCCGTGTAATGAATGTACAGAGGAGCTAATTTCAGTTAGCTCATTCACCGACTCTGTTTTTTCCCCCCCTCATTGCCATTCATAGACTGTAGCTTTGATTGGAGGTAATGATATTCCCCCGCTCTCTGGAGGTGCGGGGTGCCGAGGCCTCGCTGAGCCACAGTCAGCACAAACCTCACCCGTGCTGACTCAAGCAGCGGAGAAAACTCCCACAGTGCCCAGGTCTCCCTCGCAGCCTCCGAGGCCAAGACTTAGCGAGGAGCTGCGTTTGTGGCGAGTCAGCTAAAATCGTTGTCCGCGAGACCCGGAGGAATGCGAGCTGAATAACAATAATGGGGTTTTTTTTTTGATCATTGCTTTCCAGCAACACCCCAGGGCTGCCTCCGACTCCATCACCCACCCCCCTACTCCCACAGTTTGTTTGTCTGTGCATCTGTCAATTTCCTCCCCTCATTTTCTCTTTCACTCCCCCTGTCAGTCTCTCTCTAAGTCTCCATCTGTCCGTGTGTGTTTGTCTGTCTCTGCCTCTCCGTCACTACTCTCCACTCTCGGTGCCCACTGTATCTCCCTGCAAATATCCAACATAAACCTCAGCTCTCCCTAATTCCCTCTCCGTCTCCTTCGCCCTCTACCTCCACCCTCCTTCATGTTGGTGTGAGTCGACACTGACGAACGGCAGGCGTCTCCAGGTTTACCCGCGGGTCTGATCTCTGCTGGCAAAGCCGGCGAGCTGCGACAGATCGATGACAAAGCCTGTCAGGGCCGCTCACTGTTATTCGAGGCTGGATTGCATCTGAAAGACCAAGCGCCATGCAGTTAATGAATTAAAAAAGTGGCCAGCCAACATTGATCAGATCAGCTGACAACCATCAATATCTTTCTTTTTTATGGAGGTTTATGGGAGGAAAGAGTGATTGTTGAGAGATGTAACTAATGCCTTTTCTGTAATTCTGCTGCTCTGGCTCACTGTGTATTTATTTAGTCACAATCAGCTCCAGAGCCACTGAGTTTCAGTCTTGACCTTGACCAAAAAAAAGCCAGTTCACTTGTTTCTGAATCTTTCAAACTTCACCTCTTCTTCTTCATTTCTGTGATGAGAATTCATCCGGCTATCTGCTGATTTTTGTTGAATGGTAGCTTTGGTGGTAAAGGTGTAAAGGTCAGGTTAACAGTTTCTTTTCATTTTCCAAAATCCTCTTGATCCCACCCAGGCCTGGATTTATAGCAGCCATCTTTTGCACTGAAATAAACTAATTCTATTGGAATTTAAAACTCATCCTAATGGACTATCTCAAGTAAATATGCACAGGACTTTCACATTTAAACTATGACACTCAAATGTACTTTGCTGACCATCTATGATCTTTATCCATCCAACTAGCAGTTAGCCAGCTAAGATTGTTTGTGACCCATCCTCATACATAAATGACAGAATAGGTAATTCGCCAATGACTTCAAAAACAACATATATGACTGTTCTCTAAATCGACTTGGACCATTTGAGAGAACAAGACAAACAGCTGATCATCCACATCATGGTTCGAATTTAAAGGACAATTGTGAGGAGGCTGGATTATTTTAATTCATCCACTGCACCTCCTAAGTACAGTGACAGTTAGCCCTCCATGAAAATTTAAAGAGGTGGTATCATTAAAAACGAGTAAGAATAAAAGTCTAATAACTGGGCCCGTACATTATGAAAATACAAAAGTATCAACACACTTGCCAAGTCAGGCTGTAAAAACAGAACCCCTGTGATCTGAGCAAAAGCGTGTTTTATTGCTAATGAATTCAACATTTTCTTCTTTCATAAGTTATATATACAGTCTAATATCAATAGGCCAAACTTTACACTTTGGCCAATTAAAGCTCAGATGTCAGTCAGTCATAAATCTGTCAAACCTGATCCAATAGCTGAAAACTGTTCATCTCTCTGACACCCTCAAAAATGACAAACCAAAGCAGCCAACCCATAAAGAGAAATAAACTTAAATCAGTCTGATGAAACAGCAAAATTACCTGTGTTTATAATTCAGAAAATAAAAGCTGGCTCATGCAGCCCTGGCAGGGGAAGAAGCTCTTAAAATGCCTTGGTTCAATTAGCCGACTCCCCTACAAAGCTGCAGGCTTTTTTCTGGTTGGAAAAAATATAGAAGGCTGGATTTAATAGAGGGGGGGTGTTTATGCAGGAAAATAGATTTTAGGAACAGGAGCCGCTCTGTTCAACAGCTGAGAATCTCTGTGGGGTTTCTCTCAATGTTTACGGTCTTGCTGGAACCCACCGCTGACTTGAAACATAACGAATGTTGATAAGACAAGAAGGTGATAACAGAGGTTCAACTACAGCCAGTTCACTTCCACTTGTTCATTAAATTATCAATTAAAAGCATAAACAGCTTAATTAAACCAAAAATAAATTATTACATAAGAGAAGCAAACTAGGCCGTTCTTAAGAATGAGAGCACTTTTCTCTCACACACTAAAACCAGAACAAACTGAATAACCCTTAAGCCTCTGTTACAGCTGAAAACACATAAATATGCAAAAAAAAAAAAAAAAAAAAGTTCATTAGATTACTTAATTCAAAAACACACTGAGAGCTTACACAGCGCTGACCTTTGAAATGACTCACTCTCTCTGCCTGTCACACTCACTTTCTCACACAACTTTTACTCTCCCACTCTGCTAATCATTTGCATTTTCCATCATCTCTCTGAAATAGCAAAAATAATGCAGAGAGCAGAGACCGGCCCACAAAACATAATTATCATCTGTAGCACAAGTGCAAGGGGTCCCCACAGACTGCTCGCTCTACAAGCCTCTGTCAATTTACGGCTTTAGTGTACCTTTTCACGGTATTGCCTCACTCATATAAAAAGCAATACTGAGGACAAGGCAAAGAAAATGAAATATCATTATATTGCTACTTTAGACTCAGTCGGTTCGCTGGTGGGACTCTAAAGGCCGCCACCCTCGACCAGCTGGCGGCTCAAAGCAGGCTCAGCTTCAGCTCCGGGATCCATTTCTGCACCACCTCAAATCTGGTCAACTGAGAAGTGTGTGTTTCCCAGTGAGTTATTAACACATGTTGCGTGCATTGGTTTTGTCAGCTTGTCTCTATGTATAGATTCAGGATGTAAATGGCTGTGACTCAGGAAAAAATTTGCGCCAAAAAAAAATGTCTGGTCTGCATTTTTTTTTCCAAAAGCAATGTCTCCAAAAGCAGAAGCTGACCATGGACTTTTCATACATAATGTATATATGTAGGTCTGTTGCACACGAATAGGAATGTTCTGATGTGAATAATTCAGGAAAATATGTCAGGGGAATAAAGGTGCGTTTGTTGGAGTTGTATCTATCTATCTATCTATCTATCTATCTATCTGTGTGTGTATCAGACAGGAGCAGGAGGAGAAAGGTTTCTTCACAGCAGATAAATTCATCAATTATTTCGTAATTAACACGAAACAGGCAGCCGTGATAAACCAGTAGACTAAATGCGTTCCGCTGTGACAAGCTGAAAAGGCGCTTATCTTAATATCATAATGTTTAAAATCCACAGCAATTATTCTTCACGGAGGCGTGAAATTGATTCCAAACATTTTCTTTTTCTCCTCCTCACACTGTTTGATCTCTGCTCCCCCGAGACGACCTTTGATGAAATTCAATTTTGAACAACGACACTTTATGCAGCCGTTACATGTCTCACAGAAATGTATCGAACTTTCATCTTTGATAGATTGTTTTGTACAGTTTGGATCAAGAAACTTGTATCAGAGAGGAGTCAATTCCAGCTGACACAATCAAGGTTGGATAGATGACTTAATTAAGATTAATTGCTGAGTGTCTTCAAACAAGTCTTCTATCAGCTGCCTATCTTTTATTAGCTCTGACGGTGTAACTGACTGTAATGAGACAGACATTCATCCACTGACTGACAGCAGGTAAACACAGACATTAAGCCTGGATTACCCACAGCACTGACAGCCTCACAATATGGAGCTCTGGGAGGTCAGCGCCACCTGCTGTAAGCTGCGTGTAAACATGAAGACTCACACTTCAAAATAAAGTGGAAACGTCTCTGCAGTGATGTAGCCCACGTTTATTGGATCGAGGCAGAGAGAAGCAAATCAAAAATATGAGAGTCAAATGGAAAGTTTCCTCTAAAAAAATTAACATATTCTGAAATGATCTCTTTCAAAGGACAGGTTTTATTTCATCTGCTTCAAGATAGTAGAACAGGTTTTAATAGTAATAAGGGTGCACAAGAATTTCGTGTCTTTGAAGCTCTTTTATCAACTTCAAATATGGATGTGTTGCACTTGTGCTCAGAAAAAACAGGACCATTTCAAAGAGTTAATTAAAATAAAGTTTTTTTTCAAATCAAACCATGTCACTAATTAATGTGACTTCCTGGTGGGTCAAGGGTGAACACCTAGAATTTGACTAGTTTTTAACTAGTTACTAAAGCATCATTAAAATGAATTATGCACTTATTTAGTGAACTTTGGACCAAAAGTAGTGATGACATGCTGCTTGAATCATTATTACAACTCGCAAAGTGGGGTTGCAATCAAGTGTGAGAACTCATTTTGTTCACAAGGACCAGGACTATTAATATGTTGATTGACAGCCATACGGGCCAATCAGTTAGTTTGCTTAAATACTGGGCGGGTTGTTGGCATTCTGCAGGGTCTGATGGGATTTAAAAAGAACACAGAGCTGGCTGAACTTGAATAAACCTCTGACTTTGGCTTCAGAGAGTTTTAATTCCAGTATGACAGGAGAACTCAGCACAAGTCCAAACCTTACAGGACAACAGCTACAATTAGGAACATACTTCCATGAGCCTTTCTTGACTGCATGTTGTGTTCAGGTAGTTATTACTGGACCCAGGTGTGTTTTATCTGCCTTTAAAACTGTCAGCAGCAGCAGAAGCAGCAGCAGCAGCAGCAGTGTTCGTCTCCTTGAGGCGACTGCTGTACGCTGGAGCTGCTGAAAAGTTGACTGTTGAGAAGCAGACTGCAGTTCTTCTCGCCCACAGCTGCAGTTCATTTCTAAAATATAACATTTTAGCTTTGGGAGAGAAAAATACCACAATTCAGCATTCAGTATTTCTTGAATATAGGCTGTTCATGTTGTAAAAAATATCTTTATTCATCAACCAAAGACTGAATTTTCTAACAAAGACACATATAGCACTTGCTCACACTGTATTAGTTGTTACACCGGTGTGTAACATGCAAATATTAATCCACTTTCTCATACACCGCTGAACATGCCATCACCTTTGTGCATTAGTGTGTTTGAGACTGTTCTGTGGGGACAAATACCTGTTCACACAGTCACGCTGTAGGGACTCACCTCCAGTCGAAGGGCAAGAATCTGGATTTATGTCAGAGATAAGACTTGGCTTTATGGTTTTTAGCTTCCAAGAAATCAGTGTGAATCAATACATCCTCAAAATGTGTGAGTGCATTTGCGATGCCATGGGTCCGGACGAGAGGTGACCAGGCTTCCTTCATCATGTGTGCCCTTGTTACTAAATTTGTTTTCTTACCATTAATAACCCAGACAAATGTGATCACTGCACTATTGGAAAGACAAGTCACTGGAGAGTTATTAGCATTGGGACCAAATAGATGAAATCCTCTTCGCTGAATCTGTCTGCATGGCAATAGAGAGATTTCTTGTCAGTTATCCTTTTTCCTAGATAGGGAAAATTTTAAAAAAAGATGTACACAATATAACTGCAGTGCACACAGCTTGACGCCTTGATGCATTGAATGTCACCTCCCTCTCTCTCCCTGTATTTCCCGTCTGTATCTCTACTACCACTAATCCTTTAAATATGCAAAAATGCAGAAGAATATTGGATGGTTTTTAGCTCCCCTATTAATGCACCTCTGATTTATTAGGGGTTTTACAGTGTGATGTGCTATCATCCAAACATCACATATTTTTGGGTGATTATGTGTAAATGTGCAGATGTAGCAACAATAAGCTATTTTCATAATGGTGGAGCATAAACTGGTGCAGGAGCAGGCAGCCAGCTGGCACGCCGAGCCTCAGCGACGTGCTGCATGTTAGTTACAGCAGCTGGGGACCGATGTGCTGAAATACTGTCTGCATTTACAGAGGAGGCTCCACTGACATGGTTTAAAACATTGGAAATATCTTTTGGATACTTAAAACTTAAAGCAGTGGTGTTTCGCTGCTATGATCAGAAGGATTTATGCTTCTATCCTTATCTGTCAAGCACACGTGTCTGTGTAACCTCTAGAAGCAAAATTCAAAAGTTTTTCAAACTTTTTTTTTTATTTAGAACTTTGTAAAAACTAAACAGATGAAGCATTATGAAGTTTAGAGTTACAGAAAAATGTGAAAAACAACATTAAATACACTTAGGGTAACTCAAATGGAAACAGAGAATGTACAACAGAGAGAGAAATTCTTGCCCGCTGACACAAATTCAAACTACCCCTAATCTATCACACATCTATACATACGACTCTTTTCTACAAACATACACACATGAAGGGATTAATCCACAAGTTTCACATACTGTTCTATGTTGCTTGGCCCTCTTGAATTGTTTCCCCTTTTTAAAAACAGACCTTCAGATTTTTTGGGAGAATCGAATTTAAAAGCTATAATATTTTCAGATTGATTCTATAGTTTTGTATGGACTTGATATTGCAGAAGGTTGTGGTCCATGAAGTCCATACAGATTAGGGACTACAGAGTGAGCTCCAGTTCTGCCAAGTAGATTATCTAGTAGGTTTGATTCTGTTGTTTTCTATTAATGCTGTCTCATGACACCTCTGAGGAAGTCTTCAAAGCGTGGGACAGCGGCCTCCTTGGCGGGCTCGTCGGCAGCTTTCTCCTCAGCAGCGACGGGCTCGTCGGCAGCAGGGGCGGGCTCAGCACGACGCAGGCGGCAGTTGTAGTCGAACTCGGGGTCGCAGTCGGGGTCAGGCAGAATTATGCCATCCTTGCCTGGCTTCGGGGCCTCGAGGTTGGAGGGTGCGACAAACTTGCCACAGTTGGGGTCGAAGGGATGACAGAAAGGCTTGGCTGGAGCCTTGATGTCGGCCTTGGCCTCGGGGCCAGACTTCACTGGAGTGCAGTCTTTGTCATAGTGCACATAGCAGTCGTGGCCCTCCTTGGTCTTGCCTGGGACGCCGAGCTTGTAGCGGACCTGGTTGATTGATTGATTTGTGTTTTTGTTCAAAACAGATGCAAAGCAGATCGAAGATAGAAAGTGAAAGCATTATGCAACGCCCAATTCATTTCACTACATCATTTAATAAACCCAATGAAAAGGAATAGAAGATTAATAGAACCATTCAACAAGCAAGATTACACTAGATTAATCAAAACATTGAACTATTCAATCCTAGTAGCAGGACTTCAAATTCAGACCTGGTGCTCAGGGATCTGTGGAGCGGGCTTGCGCAGGGCAGCAGCGGCTGCCAGTATGCAGTATGGGTCGACGCGAGGGTCGCAGGCCAGGGGAGCAGCGGGAGGTGCAGGCGCATCCTTGGGGGCGTACTCCAGCACGGGCTTGGTGAGGCCGGACAGCTTGGTGGCAGTCAGGGGGTTGCAGCCGGCATCAAAGAGAGGGTTACAGTGTTGCTCTTTAGGTGGCTCCTCTGCGGCGAGGGGAGCAGGAGCGGCGACGCTGGTCACACACAGGGGATCGACCGCCGGGTCACAGCTGGGGTACAGCAGGTGGTAGAAGCCGGTGGGGGCTTTGTGGACCAAGGTGGGCATGCAGTAGGGGTCCTTGGGGTCACACTTGAGGGCGGCGTAAGATGGAGCGGGGCCAGGGGCCGGGCGGTAGCCGTAGGCTGCCCTCAGGTGATACTGCAGACACTCCACATCTTCAGGGTTGCAGATCCTCAGCAGCTCAGTCCTCTGCTCAGCACTCAGGAAGGGCTCCAGGACGGGGGCGTAGTAGTAGAAGCCAGTGGGGCTCTTCAGGGGCATGGGCAGCATGGGGGTGAGGATAGGGGCTGGCACCTTGACAGGAGCTGGAGCTGGAGCTGGCTCAGGCTCTGGAGCCTGAGGGACGAGGCCGTAGAGGCAGTAGGGGTCGAGGTAAGGGTTGCACAGCCTGACGGCAGCAGACTTGATGGGGGCGGGCATCACCACTGCAGCCTTTGGCTTGCTGGTGGACTCAGCGATGCACTCTGGATCATCAGAATTGGCACAGTTCTTGTAGATTTCACTGAGGTGCTTGAGGTAGTGGTTGAAGGTTGGGCCCTCCTCTGACCTGTGCTTGTTCTGCAGGTAGGCCATGTACAGACGATCCAGATCCTCTACCTGAAATATCAGGTGGAAAGGAGACAAAATGAATAAACCTGCTCATGGCACAGTGAAACTAAAAATAAAGAGAAAAGACTTTAAACGAAGCTCTTGATAGATGAACAGTTTCACACAAATCCTCTGAGGAGGAGTGCGTGTACTTTTCCAGCTCAATGTCTTGTTACTCAAACCGTACAGCCTAACTCTTAAACCACAGAGCTCTTACATGCTGGAACATGACTTGCATTGAAGAGTAACTTAGCATATTAAGAGGCTAATGGCATATTAATACTTTTATATAATCCCTGGTTTGAGCACTGTTTCATAATCTTGACGAGGAGAAACTGAATAATTAATGTGAAACAAACTCCACTCACTCCCTCCTGGTTGTGGCTGTCGACAAAGTATTTGTACCATCCCCAGAAGTCCGGCACGCGTTTGAACTGGGGCACAGCCAAGACGGGGACGTTCCTTCTGTTGCGAACCAGCTTCGTCAGGCTCTCCATGGCCTCGGCTTTCACGTCATCAGACACTGCAGGCACTGAGGGGAGAGGAGAGGGAGGGGGTGAATCAAGTGTGCTGGTGCTAGATGTTACTTATAATTGGGGTAATAAGATTGAAAAGATATTTGTTAAGTATGGAAGAATATTTTCATGTCCTCAGACTCGTGATGATTGTTGACTGTTTTATAGTTACAGACGAGAATCTTTAGTTACATTGCATACTTAATAATGTTTAAACACTGTCTGAGACTCTGTCAACAAAAACTGAGGGGCTGCAACTATTGTTTTCATTATCACTAAATCTAATGAACACGTACAATTAGATTAATCATTTAAGTGCTTGGTTCAATAAATGTCAATAAAAAGTAAATAGTAAAAAAGCACAACACCAGTTCCCAAATGGTAAAGATGACTAATTGAAAATGCTTGTTTTGTAAGGACAACAACATCTTAACAAATATTCAATTTAGCATCATATAAGACAAAGAAAAGCAGGAAATATTCACTTTTGAAAGATTTGAACAAGAAAATTTGGGACATTTTCACAGGAAAAGTTAATTAAGCGATTAATAATTCAAGAAAATTGTATCAAATTAATTTTCATTTTGTTTCAGCTCTTCATTGGATTTCAGTAGATTGTAGGGATGTGTTAGTGTTGAATAGCTGAATGATCCCTTGGAACAGTGTGTGATATTAGATTTTAAAGTGTGTGTCCCAGTTCATTTTGGAAAAGATAATGTGTCCCACATGCCACGTCTCAGGTCCTCACCTTCCTCCTCCTTGTGCTGCTCCAGTGGAACGGCACCCAGAAACTCTGTAAAACAACAGCAGCAGCCACATTAGCAGCAGCAGGGACATTAGCTGACTAGAACCAGATGTCGAGCTTTCCCTCAACATCAGGGAAAACGCTGACCTGCTAATAAGCCCCTGGGTGAAACACGGCAGGTGCTGAGGCTCTGGCGCCCCGGCACAGGCAGCATCCTGCCGATTAAACACCCCTCCCTCCCCCTCCAGACCCCCACCAGCCCCATGCAGTCAGACTTTGAACCAGACCGGTGGAGTTTGTGCTGCTACTGGGGGCCTCCACAACCTGTAAAACTACAAAGAGTGGGCCCTCACACAAACCAATTACCGATGCACTGTAAAAGTGGAAGGTGGGAGGGAGGAGACACGTCTGCGTACATCTCTGTTTGCACATGTGGAGTGTCTTCTGCTCTACCAGGGTTTTTCATCACGAGTTTACGACTATGAGAAAACAGCCGAGTCAGCTGATTATGGGAGAAACTTCTCATTTTTTAATGTGGAAAATTTCCCAGAGGAGCAGTGATAGATGTCTTTTAATGACTCTGAAATTTTAAAGTACTGCAGGCTGACTTACACATTAACATATGGTGCTTTTTTAGTGTTAAAGAAATATGGGTAGTGGTGTCTCTATAATTCAGTGTCATAGATTTTTGACAATAAAAAGAAGTTCTCAGATTATTACCTAACTTAAAGTAGCAGTACAGTGATGTAAATATACTACTTTTATTAGCAAATTTTTAAATAATTTTTTAGTAATATACATTATTAAATATTGATGCATTAATGCGAAGGTAACATTTTACTGTTGGATGGTTTACGTAGAAGTGATAACTATATATATATCAGATAAATGTAGTGGATAAATAAGTACAATATTTTCCTCTGAGTTGTATTAGAATGAAGTCACATGATACAAAAGCACTCAAGTGAAGTACAAGAACCTCAATACTGTACTATAGTATAATACTTGAGTAAACCGCCATAAACACAAACAGAGGAAGGGAGATGATGATGATGATGAAAACAAAATTTTGTTCATGTTTTTTCCAATTGTTGCTGTTTTTTGGTGAAATACTGGACTTTTGAAATCAAAGGCATAACCTGTTAAGAGGGGCTGCACTGATTAATTTGAAGGGGTCATGAGTCAAAGAGGTTGGGAGCCACCGGTCCATGTGCTGTTTCAAAGCTGTTTGACTGCTTTTGATATTATTATCTTCCTTTTTTTCATTTTAGAGATTGTGAATTTCCCCACTATGGAATGAATAAAGGCTTATCTTATCTCTTATACCTCATAAAATGTCATGATTAAACAACCCTCCAAGTAGAGTGTGAAATCCACCTCAGGTCCCTAAATTCCTCAAAAGACCTCCAATTGTTAAATCAGGCCTCACCTGGTAATAAAACAACAGCTAACAGGAATCCTGTGTGGATCAGGGAAAGCGATGGTCGTCCAACTCGTGCCATTTTCTGTTGTCTGTGCTTCCTGGGGTGAAACATAGAAACAATATTATTTGATGATGTTGTAACAGAACTGCATTTGATGATGAATCCTGGCATTGTATTGTATCACAAGGCAATTAGAGCTGAATTGATAACTCTGTCTTGTTTTTTTGTGGAGAGTTTTACAGCAAACTGTCAGATATGGAAATGAGAAGACAATGCATTTGGAGAGCTTTTATTTAACTGGCTGGTGCCAAGACAATAGAGAGGATTGGGGACATGCTGTAACAGAGCTTTCCAGGGATTACTGAGAAAAATAAGACTTCAGTTATGAATATCAGCATATCAAATAAAGCGACTGAACTGAACAATCAAGCAGCCAAAAGCTTGAAATGTTCTTCTCCATCACTGCGCGGATGTCTGCTGAATTACAGCCACTGTGCTCAAAATGAGAGATTGTCTTCTACTGTTTCACATTAATGAAGACGTCTGAGGACTTTCTCACTTTTCATCCAAAGACAGTGAAGTTGGAGTTGCAGAAAATACATCAGTTTTATCACATCAGCACTTACCTGAGAAGGTGCTGAGGTTGTGGCCTCCTGTGATCAGGAGCGGCTCTCTGGGTTGAGCTTCTTGAGGAGGGGGGGGCCTTGCTGAGCTGGGGCTGTCTGAGCGGTCCGGAGCCTCTACCTGTCTGCTCCCCTGTATGGGATGGACAGGCATGGAAACATTTTTAAGGAGCCCACTTGATCATTAAAAACAAAAAGGCATGTCGTACGTCTCGGGCGTGCTGGTAGACGCTCCAGGATTGGCTCCTGCTCTGCCATCCCTCCGACCAATAGGGGTCCTGTAATTAGAAGAGGTGAGCAGCACCTCTCGGTGGAGAAACATTAACAAGGTGCCACTTAACGCAGGCTTTTCTTTCCTCACAGCTTTGGAATTTGGGGTCAACATACGAGGCAATTGTATCAAAGCCACTAGTTGATTCTGAGATTTGAAATTGAAACGGCTCAGTGGGCGTGAACTTAAAAACTGCGAGCTGTTAAATTCGCACTTCTTGAGGCCTCTGTTAGAGAAGAGCAGATTTATAAAGAAGAGCCTGCAGCTATCGCAGAGGTGGCGCTCATAAAACTTTCAGTGGAAACCATGAGAGGCAGTCCTGGAGTTCACGGTGCTTTTCTGATGATACACAAGAAAAAGAGATGGATAAAACAGAATCTAGTGGAAGATATGAAGCAGTATCAGTAACCTCCTCTACTCCTGGAAGGAAACTAAAGAAATCAGTCAAATAAACCTCCCGCTTTTATTCCAGCGCTTCATCTCCATAAGAGCAATCTCTCTGTAGAAATCAAGTGAAAAGAATGAAACTATTTCTGAAATAACTACAGTATTGCATCAGTGTATTGACAAATGTGTGAGCAATATTGTCCAGGATGACAGGAACGTGCCTTCTTTTCATTTCACTGCTACATCCACGCAGCTGTTGCACCAGCCTTTTTGATAATGTCTCCTCTAAACTTCAGCCTTTAATGTTGGAAGTCTGCAGCCATTTTCTTTCTCTTTGAATACAGTTACTCGGCTGCTTCACAAAGCAGCAGAGGAGTTAGTTATAAAGAGTGAGCCAGACACATAAAAGACAGTTTTCAGAAACATACATTTGTCAGGCTTCCTCGCTCCTAAAAGCTTTACTTTCCTGCACACGCGTGTTTTTCGTCCGACAACATGGATGAAGCCGGCGTCATTAGGAGAGGTCGGCCTCATGTGGGCCTGCTAATGAAGCTGCTGCAGCTGCTGTAAAAGTGCAGAGCCATTAGGAGCAGCATGCCAACAGCACTGTTTGTTTGGTACCAGTGACGGATGCCTGGATGGTGCCACGTCGCCTCCAGCCTCCGTCAGTGGAACATACATGTGGGACCTATACTGGGCGGGAGACATGGAAACCAGCTGAACAAAACACTAAACATATAAATATACATACAGTACAGAATTTTTGTAGAGTTCAAAGTTCCAACCTTTTTTCAGACGTATGACCACTCTTGTCAATCTTATCAATAACATTGCATTAGATTACTAAAAGTTGATGGAGTTGCAGTCATTTTTCATTGTTATGTTTCAACCATTTATCTATAACTTTGAAGTAGTTAGCTTGCTAACACTTTTTACACTCTCAACTTCAGGTGTTGACTCAATGTGGTTAAGCTATATGTGTTTTTAATCAACTTCATAACTTCATTTCATTTGTCAAATAAGTTAAACCCCAGAATCACTGAAGTAGTTTACAGCATGTATGAATGGAAGAGCAGCTCCAGCTTTAAAGTTAGATATCAGTATATTTCGATTGCCATTAAAAACAAAACTAAACTATTCTGCCTTGAGCTTCATTTTCCACTCAGTTCCTAAACAGCTCCCTCGTGTCCCTCTTGCACGACTGATGATGGCTCAGCCTTGACTATGATCCCTGCAATTTACACATTTCAGGATAACCAGGGCTGTCACAGAAGGAGACAAATGGTTGTCGTCTTCAGCTTAAAGCAAAACAGCCATCAGGAGGGACGTCTGTCTCTTTCTGTGCACAGAAAATTCACTGCAGTTTCACAAAAATTGGGCTAAGGAGCCATAAAGCGTCTCAGGCTACTTGTGAAAGAAAAGCTCATTAAAAGCACAGACTCCTGTAAAAGTGACGATGCCTGTCAAATGGTTTTATGTAAGCACTTTAGTCGAGGTTCAGGTTTCACGTCACACACTAATAAATCAGCCACAGATCAGACTGTGATTATTAATATTTAAAGCTTGTGCTGTAGAGAAAAATCAAACAAGAAAAAGGCTTTGCAACAACATGATTCATAGGTATTTTCAAAGCAAGAACTTCTATTTCCATTCCATGTCTATAGACTAGTGTTTGAATGTAATCACAAGCTGAAGACTTACAACAGATCTGTGGTTTGTGACTTTGAGTGAATTTGAATAGAATAACACATAATGAAATATCTCAGCATCTGTTGGATGTCAATTTTATGCAAACATTCACGGTCCCCAGGTGATGAATTCTTATGACTTTGGTATTCTTTTTCTGTATCGCCACCATGAGGTTCACATTTGTTGTTCAAAGTGAAATATCTATATCAACTATTGTTTGTATTACCATGATATTTACTGTCCTCCTTTGGGGATGAATTCAAATTACTTTGGTGATTCTGTGACTTTTAATCAAGTGTCACCATCAAATCCAATGTTTTGGTTTGGGCATTTTCATCAATCTCAAACTAAACACTTTGTATTTATTGCTAACATGTTAAACTGAGATGTGAACATGTTAACATTATGCCATGTTATTATTGAGCTCAAAGCACCAATAACTCCCAGAACTGCTCTGGGTCCTTTACACCCAGAGTTTAGGATATTCCAAAAATCTGCTTAAATTGTTCCACAATTGATATTTCATTCTGCAGAGATTATTATTGCTGTCTCTTTACAGACTGAAAGTTATAACGTCCATGTCTGGACAGGCTTGATTTTCTAAAGCATTTTTAACTAAGTTTCCTGCTATTACACACACTTTTGTTGATTGGCCCTGATCCTTGAGCCCAATCCCAATCAGACAGTACTCTGTGTGCACTGCTGGGTTTTTGAGTGTAATTAATACCATTGTCTTGTACACAACTGTTGAAAACGTCTGTGCTGACTGCACAATTCTGTTTTGCTGATTCTGTATGGCGAGCTGTTAAAAACCTGCCGTTTGCATTTTGTGCTCTTCAGAAGCCTCTTATCAGTCTCCAACTTGTGCTGAATAGTAATAAAATCCCTATATGCTGTTTCCCAAAGCTGAAAATATTATTGACCTTCAGATCAACCTTCTCATTGGTGCCGATACTGACGGAGCTCCTCATTATGCAGTAAATAATTCGGAAAGGATGAAATCTACATTCCCCACTGACAAACTGAGAATGAAATAACTATATGTTGCAATGCAGAAACTAGGCTGGTCTCTCACATGTTCTGTACACATTTTAGAAGCAGGGTTTTTTATGACTGTGGTGATGTAATCTACAGACATACGGCAGTCTGTGTGCTGTTTACCTGCAGGCTGATAAAGGCAGGTGCCCTGAGGACTCACAACATTTTAGGCAAAACTGTTCTGACACTTTAATATTATTGGTTTCTGTTTATCAAACTCTTCTCCAAAACATACCATATCCTATTTTGTATATTGGCTGCAGTTTTGGAGTTGATCACACTCGCTCTGACAGCTGCCTGATCCTCAAGCTTTTACTCTCTGAACTACATATTCCTGGAATAAATTGCAATACATCCCATAGTGTTCAGATTTGGCTATGAAAGGCCAATTCAATAATCTTATTGACCTTATTGAATAAAAATGATCATTTATCAGAATAGCTCTGATAATCTGTCAACCTATCAACGAATCAATGTAGATTTCACATTTTCATTTCTAACCACTTGAAGGACTTGCACAGGAAAAAAGTCTTTAAGTGCTCAGAGAAATGGACATTTAAATATCTACATTTCAAACTCCATCTGCTGATGAAGATCATGTAATATGATCGAAACTTGTGGAAGAGATGCATTTGTAATCTCAACACAGAAAATAATGAATTCGAAAAAAAAAATATGACCAATTTTGTTGTTTCTGTGCTTTTAATCATTATTGAGTGTGTCCACACTACCATCCTGGTTTGGAAGCTCATTATTCATATTCTCGTATACTTGACTCTAGGTTCAGTTTTCTGATTATCTGTGTGCGGCTGAAACCAGGATAAGATGTTACACACACAAAATCCAATGAAATCCAAAAACTCAGTCATAAACAAGAAACTGAGGCACATGTAAACACACTCATTACTGATATGTGTCAGAAGATATAACTCTGCCCCAACTTTGTACAATTTGCTTTCAATGCATCAGAATCACACACACTAACTGCTTCATATATACAAAATGGTATTTATTGATTTCTGACCAGTGCTCCATATACAGTCCTTCACAAAAATACAACTATGGATGCATAACAACTGTACACATATGTACAAAATCATTACGTAACATGACACACTGCAGACATAAAACCAAAACACACAGAACCTATGGGACTATCACACACTGTCAAAGAAATAACTGAAGTCATTTTAGCAGACCATCATTTATCATAAGCCATCTGTAGCGCGTTTAAGGGCGACAGCACATGGAGCTGCTGCCCATCATATGTATAATTACGCTCCGAACAGGTGTTCTCCGGCACACTGAAACCTGCAATCCACTTTAGAAGCAGTCCAAGACATGAGCGCAATACAAGCTCATAATTTTAACATACCATATATGAAGGAATCCTTGGGATCTTAAGAATTTCACAACATCTGGAGCCAATGACGACTTTTTAGGGATCTTTAAAAAAAGCCTGAAACTAGGACAACTATGAAAGGAAATTGTATGTCATTAGACAGTAAATGGTTGGTTTGCTTTCCACAAAAAAAAAAATGTTGAGGGGAAAAAAAGGGTGTAGTGTGGAGTGAATATCATCCATCATTACTCTGAAGCCACTCTGTCACTGGATGTCATCATCGTCAAACAGATCCTCAAAATCTGTGGATGGAAAACAAAAACATAATTAGTACGCTAAAGTTACTTCACAGCAGGACAATGAAACACTAGCTGTATTTCAAATGTTTCTGCAAGCCTGGCATTTTCTCATAAACAAGCGTTCCAGGTTGGAGGGTGCAGGGTGATAAAAGTAAAAGGATCTGGGAAGGCTCGGCTGAGGAGTCTGCTGAGTGCCTTTCCGGTGGGTCTGACAGTTTGTGAGGTCAGGGGTCAGCAGGAGAACTGTACGAACATGCAGAGAATATGTGCCACATGCTCGCTTTCAAACTTAAAGAAAAATAAGCCTTCATTTTTTTTATAGGTTAGAAACCATTCAGTGCATATTGCATCTCCTAATTAGTCATTCACTGTCATATGTCATATGTGGGGATACACAAGATTGTATTTTATGTTTGCTGTGACTACAGCTCCTTTCATTACTTTTTTATTTATGGAGCTTTTTATATTTAATTTATCATTTAAGTCATTTTTCTGTCCTGACTGTTGGAAATTATTACAAGGTTTTTCACTTTTTTTCTGACATCTTTTTGGCACAACAATGAATCAACTGAACTGAGAAATAATAAGCACATTAATCGTTAATGAAAATAATCATTAGTTGCAGTCAAATGCTATCCCGCTAAAATAAAAACTAGGACTCCAAAGGATGATTATTTTCATTAACAATGAATCTGTCCTTTCTTCAATTGATTGTTTTATCAATCAAATGTCAAAAAATGCCGAGAAAAGAATCATCAAAAATTCCTAAAGCCCAAGATGATGCCTGCAAATGTTCATTTTGTTTGATGAGCAGTCCAAAACATCAATATATTCACGATCCCTAAAGACCAAAAAGCAGCTAACCTTCACAAGTGAGAAGCTGAAACTGGAGTATTTTGGGCATTTTTGCTTGAAAAATGACAAACGATAAATTAATCATCAAATTCATGTCAGAGTGCAAACCAAAGGAAGGAATGGGCTCTGCTTGTGGTCTGTCAGCACAGTGTCTGCAGTCTGCACAAGACTTTGCACTGAGTTTGTTATGCAGAGGTCCTTGTACACAGACCGCTGTTTCAAAAGGTGTCATCAAACACACGGAACAGAAATCAGACGGCATGTGACAGAAAAACAACATTTTGGCCCTAATTAAAGCCTTCACAAAAAACAGAACACATTACCTACAATGAAAGACCGGTATGCTCAGGTGACAAAATTCCTTCTGTCACATTGTAACTGCCGGTCATATGGCCAAAAATTTCTGGACACCCAAACGTGACTGATGAGCATCTCATTTCAAAACCCTTGGCAGAAATTATGCTGCCCTAACAGCTTTACTGATACTGGAGTTTTGAAACAGATACCCTTATCACTAACTGAGCTTTAGTACATTTGCCAATTCTTTTACATCAACAAATGACAAACAAACACGTTCAATGAATTAGTTTTTCAAAGAATTGTGAGACATGTACTGAGCAGGACATTTTACAGTGGAAAATTAAACTTAACGCCAACATATGTGCTGAGAACAATATATCTGCCCCAGTTCATCTCAGAGGTGTTGGACAGGGTTGAGGTCAGGACTCTTTGTGGGTCAGTCAAGCTCTTTCACACCTTCAGTACCTGTTTTTTTGCCAGTTCCCTTAATTGAAACTAAGGGGCCATAACACCAAACCATATAGAGTATCAGTTACTAAATGTCCTGTCTGGGGTTTCTGCACACTGTCAATGACATTAACACTTAAATTTTGAGATATCCAACTTGCTTGGTGAACTGAACAGGACTAATGAATACACAAGCGTATCAATGCCAAACATGCCTACAAACAATACTACACAAACATTTCCAAAGAGATGAATTCATGCTTTACATGCAGAAACAGTTAGATTATAGTAGAGTTTCAAATCAACCTTGACAAAGTAAAAGCTTTGCAAAATGATTAAAAAAAATATTAAAACTAGACCAAAACAATTACAACACACTCAACTTATTTTTCCACAGAACTGCTGTAGCCTGAATATTCCTGAACACCAATTAGCACAGCAGTTTACTTTTGTGACCGTGAAAGAACTGAGCAAGCACGTCAGTGATTGTTTAAATGAATGAAGATTTAAAATCCTCTTTTTAAATGTAGGCCAGAGGATTGGAAGCTGCATTCAATAAGCTCGGAGACAGTTAAGTTGTACACATCTCTATTGGAGGGGAATAAAACCTGCCACCCTAAATGAGCCTCATACAAAGCACATCCACAGAGCTCCTGCTGAGAAGTCTGCGTGGAATCTGTGTCGCATATGGCGAGAAGTCGTGGCTGTTTGATGTAGCTGCGCCTTGGGACAGAGATCACACTACATTATAAAACGCAGTTTGTAAAAGGGGGGCAGGGGTACAAGGAATGTTTTTGGGGCCCAGTAAAGAGATTTCCTGCTGTGGAACCAACAGTGCTCAGACGCCCAGAGGTGAAACAGCATCATGTCCTAATAGATTCAATCTGCCCTGACAGACAATTTCCTATTTGAAGATGACTGACTTCTCCTAAGTTCACTTCATATTAAAATTAATTTGCATTGATAAATCCTCTAAGAAGATCATTAGCCCAGCAGTCTGAAGTTCAAAGTGTGGAGGAGCTAATTTTGCAGAAAAAGGACAACTCAAAAGATCAATTCTAGTATTATCTAATAAATCTCATTGGTGCTATAAAATAACCAGTAGCACAACCAATTGAACAACTTATTTGACAAGACTTGGTGTCCAAACAGAAGAATAGAGCACTGACCAAGAATTTAACTGCAAGGAACAGTCAAAACAAGGCCAGCAACATCAGTGTTAGCATTAGCAGCTACCTGTCTGTAAGTCCTTCCAGATGAAGACAGTAACTGGAGTAATAAACCATTATATACTGCCTTGGACTAACACTAAGTACACACTAACAATCAATTAGTATTTCCTTAATTATTTCAGGGGATTTTGTTTATGTTGTTGAGAATCTCAGTTTGTCAGATGCAAAGATAAGCTATGGCAAATTTTACATCCAGTATATGAAGAACTCTTTACCATTGAAGAAGTCTGAATGCACTGCCTTTTCATTGGCAGCCAGGTCCATCAGCAGTCCTGTGCTTCCCCCAGCCTGCCAGAGAACAAACATGCAGCTCAGTGGCACAAATTTAACCCGAGAAAAACAGCCAGCAGCTTACCTGCTGGGCAACCACCCAAAACCCAGCCTGTTAGCAACAGTCTGTTTACAACATATGTCATTCATATTTCATTGTGCAGAGACAGTATATTTTTCTACTCTTATGCGATGATCTCAGAACTAGAAAATGATACGCCATTTTTGAATCACCACTTTTAGGTTTGCTGCATTTTT
Source organism: Centropyge bicolor (assembly GCA_037975185.1). NCBI lineage: Eukaryota > Metazoa > Chordata > Actinopteri > Pomacanthidae > Centropyge > Centropyge bicolor. Next base: position 205,658 of record JBBMOC010000044.1, read on the forward strand.
CTGTTTGTATTTCAACCAGAAGACAACTTGTCAATCCAAATGGCAGCTTTCTTATTGAACTTTGTTAACATTTATATTGTAATATGTGACCATATATTGTCTGGGTTGGTTAACATTGTTATATGTCCAGTAGTTGAATGTAACTAAGTAGAATTTACTCAGATACTGTACTTAAACACTAATACAAAGTACTTGTGCTTTACTGGTGTTTATCCATGAATACAACTTTATACTTCCACTCCACTACATCTCAAGGGCAAGTATTGTCCTATTTACTCCACTACATTTATCTGACATCTTAGTTACTAGATTCTTCTTAGATTACAGTTTTTCATACTTCCAGTCCAGTTAAAACCATGCATCTCCAACTTGGTGATTTTAAGTTTAAATTTTTTCTTATAAACTGAAAGGTTAAGTGTCCCTAAGATAAGTCTCTCTTTGATATGCTGGAAACATATGATGATCTTATAGAATATAATGCATTGTTGTGTAAGCCACAAATGAGCTCAACTATAAACATCTACTGCAGTAAAATACAACGAACACATTATACACAAGTAATATTAATTTAAACACATCATATATAGAAGTAACACACTGACAGGGAACATTTATCTGCCTAATGAGTATTTACACTTTGCTACTATAAAGTTTACTAATAATAGTTACATAGTTTGACTTCAGTAAAGTTTTGTATGCAGTGGAGTATTTTCTCAGTATTTTACTTAAGTACAGGATCTGAAAATACTTCTTCCACCACATCTTACAGACAGTATGTAGGTCAACTTACAGGTAAATAAACTTAGCAAGCAAAGTTCTCAAACAGTTAACAGCCACTTAACTCTAAAGGTATAAGGCTGTAAAGAGGAATATAAGATTAACTAATTGTCTCTATCTGTCACTGAGCTAATGAGTTAGCCACTCCTTAGCTAACAGACCTCGTCCAGGTCCACGTACGGTCCCGCGCCCTCGGGAAACATCTCGTCCACGGCTGGTTTCATGGCGGTGGAATTGGACTGATCCTTTAGTGGCATGGGTGAACAAAACAACGGGGTCGTATCGTCAGATTTTCATCAAATTATTAGCTTGAGATGCTACAACATGGGCTCGAGCTAGCGTAGCGCTCGGTGAAAATAGATCCGACGGGAAATAAAAGGCGAGATGCAAAGGTTCCGCATCAAGTTTTGAGGTCGTAGATGTTTATGTTTTCATGGATTACAGTAGCCATTTTTCTAGTAATTTGAAGTATTTAGATTTTTTTTATTTTTGGGATTTGAGCTGATGGAAAAGCTGCCATAACAAAACCATAACCACACATGTTGTGAAGTTTATAAATTAAATACCTTTAATACATATTTTTCCTTTCTTACATAATAATGATCCCTGTCATAAATATTTTATACATTATACCATTACAACATGCTCACTAATGTGAAGCTGTAATAATCTTAGTAATTTTAAAACATTAATTAGTGGTCTGTAGTCTCAATAGTTTTACAGGTGAAATAAAATAACTTTTATACGGATCTTTTCAAATCAGCTTTTCTTTCTGACTCGATATGTGTGAATCCCGGGATCAGTAGAAATCATGATCTTCAGACAGTATGTTTTCATTATGTTCTCAGATGTAGCTACAGAATCAAAGATCACATGAAGAAGGTTTCAATGGCTTTTATTAGCTCTGATTCAATGCTTCATGCTACATTTTGGTTTATCAACTTCAGGTGTTCTTAATGTCATTTTATCCCCATATTATAGTGCTACTGAAACAGCAAGCATTGTTCATTATGATTAAAGGAACAGATTAAAGGGCTAAAACTGTGCATAACATGACTAATATAAACATGCAGTTATTTTGTGCTGTAAACTCTTTTATTGGCAGGAAAACTCTGTTCCACACATAAACAAACTGTGCATCTGAGTTGAGTCGAAAGTACTGGTCACAATCACCACAAAATATTAGTCTAATATATTTCAGATGACAAATCATCATCTTCTCCCTCCTGTCAACAACAGCGCCACCTTGTGCTGCATTTCAGAGAGTTTTGTCACAGCCTTGCTGCTTGCTGGCAATCATCTTGCTCACATCGATGTTCCTGCTGATGAAGACCTCCTTGGCCTTCTCGATGGTGGAGCCCGGCAGGGATCGTGTTCGGCCCAGGATCCAGGCGAAATCGACGTGAAAGAGTCTCAGGATGTCAGTGCAGGAGTACACCAGGGCCGTGTTCACATAGTCAGTGGACAGGATCCAGTAAGGGGAGTAGGGCAGAACTGTGACACAAGGTCAAAACCAGATCACCTATAATGTTATCTCCTCATGTGACACAGGAAGAGAAAGTAATCTGTCTAACTAGGGGGTGATAAAGACAAAAAACACACTAACTTTACTAAGTCAACAGTGGCAGTTATTTTAAAAAATGTATTAAATGTCTCACCCACCGTAGGAATAAGTTATTCCCAACTTGGCAGGATTCTTCATATCTTCTATGACTCCAGTCCCTTCGATTTTCCTCAGCTCTCCTTTTCTGTTTTATCCCACACAGTTAAATTTCATGTCGGATTAAAGGAAATACAAACCATGGAAACATTACCTCCTGACTCCACATTTGCACAAAGAAAATTGCAGATAGGACTCACAGTATTTCAGAGCTGACCACTCGAATGGACTTGTCTGCCGTCAAAGTGAAATTGGTTTCGATGCACCGTCCCTTCTCAAACTGGGCCGGCAGTTTGGCAATTTCAAACCATCTCCCCATGAACTGTGAGGGCAGAAACACGCACGAGTTCAAAGACAATCCAGAACGCCATCAGTAGAGAGTATGAATAAATCTACATACTTTAGAGGATTCAGTAAAATGTACTGCAGGTGTCCTATCAAACCTAGTCCTTATCTATGTGGGAAAGTATGTAGGCACATTTTCTTAAGTACAATTTTGACTTTACTTTACTTTAATGTGACTTTGTTCCGCTACATTTCAGAGGAAAATAATGTACATTTTATTAAACTACAGCAGTAAAATGCTACTTAAACCTTGAACTTAAAACAATGTTAAGATGACAATAAGTACCTTAATCATTAATGGCTGCTTGCTGTAGAATAAAAATCGAATTAATTTTTTCACACTATCCATACTTCTGATGTATTTATATAATTATATATTAAACATCTGATTAAATAATGACCAACAGAAACTTAGAAGCAGTTTACATTTTTAAATGGAAGAGAGACACTTAAAGTTTTCCTCACATCATCATTGTACAGCACTGAGTATTGGTCAGCCAGTTTATTTATCATATTCTGTGCAAAGCATCTTGTACCCGTTTGAGGTTGAAGGCCGGCTGAACGGCTGGTTCCGGACACGGTCCCCAGTGGGGCATCTGCGCCCTGATGAGCGGGAGGATGAATGCAAAAACCAGGACAAAAGCTAACTTCATGGTCACGATGGGCCTTTGTCACCTGCAGAAGTTTATCAAGCAAAACATGCAAATGAGTCAGATGAAGAATATAAAATCTGCATTAAGTTTACATAAGGCAACAAACAGAATATAAATTTGACATAAAAACAAAATAGAAGCAGAGGAAACTGCAAAAAGCTCAAAGTAACTTTACTTAACTTGAGAAACATTTCTTTACACTTTTTTCACACATTAAAATAAAACATTGATTGAGGCAATTGAATTAAAAAAAAATCAGTGAGTGAACTATTTACCATTATTTATATAAATGACCAAATATATGTTCTTACTTCTGTGGCCTGATGGTTCAGATAGGTGTTCTCTCCCCCTGGACAAATCCTGGTATCTGAATCAGAGAGGTAACTCTCTGCAGGATTTTGCAGCACTGCGCCTCTGTGTCATCAATAGCTGTCTTTGTGTGGAGGCAGCTTTATTTCAGACATGAAGTAAACTATTAGCAAAGTGGAGTCATGGGGGACATACCAGCAGAAATGTTATAAAACAGTCTGGATGTTCTCCTGCCTTAGAGGGGCAGGAATGTGGATTTTATTTAGAACTGAGGCTTTCTTTACTCTCAGATTGCAAAGATAGATAAGACATAATTTTTTTAATGTTATTTTTCAATTCTAAGAAAGAAAATGCCCCACTTAGTCCTGCTGACGCAATGTGATGGACAAATTTAATTAAATTAGATTAATTAATTACATTATTGACCTAATTCAGTGGCTCTAGATCTTTGCATGATCCTGACGTTTATTTGTCTAAACAGTTGGGGAAAAGATAGCAGCATACTTTACTGATTGCTCAAGGGGACATTCAGATATTATAATCCATTAGCATGTAATTTGGTGCAGACATTCATTCTTGCTGATCCCCTGACTTTTCATCAAGCACAATGGGTAAGGTTAGAAGTGGGCTTGTGACCAGAAGGTTGCCAGTTCAATACCTGGACATGCAGACATAATCTGGACGGGGAATGTGAAGCAGCTCCTCCTTTATTGCCATGAATGTGAAAGGTACAACACAGGTGAGCTGCTCAGTGGTTTTGTTTGTACTGAGCAGCTTTAAAATGTGAATGTGAGCAAATGAGTGATGAGTCCACTCCTGAAGAAGAACATTCTCTAAGTGAAGTTAACTAAATGAAGGTAACTTGACCAATACTGGTTGCTCTATCTGTGTTCTAGACTCCTACAATTCATATGCTCACATATTCCAACCTTTCTCTGCCATTTTCTCTCAGTGTCCTGTGAGCAGACTCCCTGCTCTCTGTCGAGTCTGGCTGGTTACTCTCATCCTGTCCGTCATCATGCTGAAAAATATGCTGGTAACAGATGACTCAGGCTCACTTGGAGCTGACTGCAAAAGCTAGTACAGAATAATTCAAGAACATCATTTTCACACAATCAAGTGTTGATTTGTTCATGGCATGTTTCTCCAGAGGAATAGACTGTTGTGTTTCCACCCATTGACCTGAAATGTGTAAGTTTGGGATAATGAATAATGGCATAGAGAGTTTTTCTGAAGTCTGAAGAGGAGGCAGGTTTTTGGAAGAAAAATAACAAATTCATAATGAATGGGTTTGAAAATATCACAACCTTGCCCCTTGCTGCAGTTGTTGATCTTGTTTTTCTTCAGATTTTTCTTTACATGCTCATGTAGTCAAAGAAAGTAAGTTGGCACGTGATCAGTATGTGCTGAACATGTGCCAACCTGATCAATTCACTCAAAAAGTCATGATCACCCACCTGGCAGTGCTTCTGCATTCATGAAAAGTTGAAGAAACACGATCATGCATGATTCTGCTGCGAAACACAGGCAAGACCAGATTTTCAAAAATGCAGCTAGATTCACTGCAGCATAAAAATGTATAAACTGAACAGAATCACATATGAGTATCATCATATTTGAGTCTATAGCCTGAAATATGCAGTAAAGCTCAGCTGTTTAACACTCAAAACTGTTCCAACCAAACACTGTCAATTAAATGCAAATGCCATTAGATGCTGTCAGCTTTCAGACAAAACCCCACGGCTACAAACAAGGTTAAATTAAAGAAGAGAAAGATCAAAAGGCTCAATTTCCAGCTAATACACTTCAGAGAGGAATGACTTGTTAGCTGCACCCGGATACATCAAAGCCTGTTTAAAGCAGAGGCGCTGTTTTTTTCCCTGGACGGAGGCAACGAGCCTGACTGGTCAGTAGATGATCAAGGAAAGAAGCAACCACACTGGCAAACTTGTTTAAAGATGGAGAAAAAATATCAAAAGGGGGAAAGATATTAAAGAAGCAGATGACAATGCAGAAATGGTTTGCCTGGAGCTTTTCACCCAAAATTTGGTTTATACTTGTTTTGAATACAAGTCTATGATTTATAGGTTTTGTTTCCATATTCTATTGCATTGAAGGTGAATTCCGTGAGCATAATCCAGGCTTTTTGTTCAGTCATTCAGTCATTACTGTTATTTTCACACTTTCAGTCAGCAGGGTGACCAGTACTGTAATGCTCCTCTAGATGGCGCTCTTTTCTCTGCCATGATTGCATCACCGGTCATATTGCCCATACTTAGCCTTAACCAGCCAATAACAGCCATTCTGTGGTAAAACCTCCTCACACTATATTCTGTGGACACACCTCCCCACCAGGGAAAACACCTCCACCGTTCATGATACACACACCCACACCTGAGCACCTAATTTACAACACTAGCAGCCTTGTTAGTCCACGATGTCCACTACAACACAGAAAAAAATGTATGTTGTATAAAAGATAGAAAAGCAAAAATAATATTCCTCAACTGTCAGCTGCTGGAGCCTGGTGTTGTTCATGCTGACTCATTAGTTTACCTAAATGAAACTGAGCCCTTGTTAATGTTGGAAGCTACACTGGTGTTTTTCCTGCTATGACAAAAGTCTAATTCGAAGTTGAATTGGAAAAATGTAACAATCTAATGAATGATACTGGGCTGTGGAATCAGCCAACCAATGTTCCTCAGGTCCAAAACACATGAACGTGAACATCCATCATTGACACGAGGTTGTGTGACAGCTACTGTAAAAGGCTCACCTGCTCTACACATGGGGTCACATTGGGGCTCCTGGCACCTGTGTACACACACATACACTTACATTGAAGGTTAAACGTGTGGAAGTGAAAATGCTGTAACGTATACCGTAACGAGCTTGAGAATATTTCCTGCTGCTGAGGGACAACAGAGGTCACAGCACCATCTGTGACCTTTCGCCTGTATCAACTGACGGAGCCAGAGCAGTAGTTTCAAAAATATGTTGTCTTAAAGAGGTCCAGCAAGTCAAAAGGATTGTTCTGGTATTGAAGTGATTTAATTAACTGTAACAAGACAATGAAATTAGAACAGAGCTGAAACCAATTCAGTAAAAAGAAATCAGGCAATAATGTGGGTTTAATAGATGTCATGAAAACACTAAAATTAAAACGGTGTCTGTCTTCAGTAGAGTCAGCAGTAGGGTTTTATAGTTTTATAACTTATCAGAGATATTTTTCAGTATGATACAGACCAGTAAAACAAACAGAATTCTCTTCACCAAGGTTTCATTTATCGCATGGTGTTTTTATTGTACTGTCTATCAGAACTTAATGAGATGGCACCACTTAAAATGGCAACAAATGTCTGTGAAAAATATATTTACATCTATATGTCTCTATATCATTTCATGCCTTCATTAGACAGGCAGCAATAGAGAGAGAACAGGAAATGATGAGCTACAGAAATGTGTAGCAACATATAAACAAGGTCCTCAGCTGTGCTTCGACCAGAGACGGTACAATTCATGGCCAAGGCCTCAAACCCACAGGCAGTTTCTTCAATATATTTTTTCCTATGTTGTTCACCAGAAATATGCAAAAACTTTCAAAAAGAGCAGAACAAGGTCACACAAATACCTTGAAGAGGCTTTTTTTCAGCCTTGGGGACCTTTAGGAGCTTCTCATGCCGTCACACAAAAACCCAGCTAATTGGTGCCAACACACCTGTTTGTCATTAGATTGAAATAGTGACCACAGCCGCTGCCTGAGCAGACGCATGTGTCAAACAGCTACAAACATCACTTTTTATGTTGTAATATTAAAGAATTTCCAAGTTCTGTGCAGAATGACATGTTTAAATACACACTGTAAGCTTAGGTTGGTGTCATCACCACATTGACTGCAGGTAAATGTTTGGTTAGGCTGATACAGTGTGTGGTCATCCTTTAACAAAGATAAGAAACCTATTTGCCTTTATTTTCATGGTTTGGGTCAAACACGCCTGAGAATGTGTCACATTGGAAGGTCAGAGGCCATTTCTCAGGTAAAAATACACTTTGTCTGCACAAGTGCAACAACATGATCCACTGAGGATCGATACAACCGCTGACTGACCTTTTCTGACTTTCCATTCATCCAACACAATTCAGTTCAATTGCAGATTATGTTGTGATCAAGATGAATGTCCCTGGTTTTGAAACGAGATTATTTAAGTCTTGTTTAATATTAAAGAAATGCAGGTTCACTCTGTGGTCGATGGGTCCACCTCTTCGGTCCAGACTAAAATCTCTCAACATTTAATGGTAAGATTGTCATGACATTTGGTACAAACATTCATGATCCCCTCAGGATGAATCCTTTCTGTTTCTGTTTAACCAGCAGTGACTTTCCAAACTCTCAGTGTGTTGGACGTCTGACATTGTATATGGTGCACATATTGACGTTTTGTAGATAAAGTGGAAGATGCTCTGAGAAATAGTTTGCAGTACAAACTGTACAGAATCAGTAAGTAGAGATTTGGTAAACAGGGTTAGTCTTGTTATGTTGCAAGTGGAAATACAAGAAGCTTGCTACTTGAATTACAAAAATAAAAGCCCTAGTGGCTCATCTTTTCATCTCTGAGAAACTAAAACACTGGCTTCGAATCAAAGGGCACGTCTGCATGTGAATGTTGAAGACTGAGCTTTGAAAAGCACTTTTCCTCTTCAGATCTGAACATAATGTTTACTGTGAAACCGCTTTATGAAACCAGGTTTGGATTATTATAAAACAGTTTTATTCTCTGAGATATTAGCAGAATGACAAATGTGATAATTTACCAGATCAAAATTCAACAACTGAAGCAGCTGTTTATCACAGGATGCTGCAGCTCTGACCATATTTTCAACAACTCTGTTCCTGCTCATAATGGTATTCAAATGATGAATGTTTTTAATGAGCATATTGTGTCCTGCAGCTCTTTATCTGATTATGTTTTCTCCATCTTTTCTAAACCACCAAAGACTGCTTCGGCTTCAACCCATTTCGAGTGGTTTCCAAGGCCCTGAAAGCTCTGTGTAAAAGCAGGGCAGGGATTAAAAGTGAATCCAGAGGCGGTGAGAGCTGCTGTGGGAGCACTGCATCAAGAAAACCAGATGCACCTGCTCCCAATTAATCTCTCTTTACACCTGTGTGCGCTTTAGAAAACTGGAAGAGGAAAAGCTGAGGTTTATAAAAGCTGATGCAGTGGATGTTCACCTGAGACTGCACTCATGTTTGAAGATTTAAAGAGCGATGCCTAAAATTGTGCGTTGTTTGTTTGTGTAATGGGAACAAAAATAGCAGCTAGTGTTGAAAATCCCAAAGTAAAATATTCTTCCATTAAAAGTAGATGGGAAATATTTTCGTTCACTTTCTTGCTTTATTTTGTGCGGATTAAATGTTTAGAGACCTTTAAAGGTGCTGGTTGGTGGATTTTATTAACTTAAGACAGGGTCAAACTGTTTCCTCCTGTTTCCAGTCTTTATGCTAAGATGAAGCTACACTAGCCATAGCTTCATATGGTTCATATTTACAGTACAAACATGATTGATCACAAGAAAGAAGCCAATAAGTAAATGGAGACGAAAAGTTTGGGTGATCATGCAACTATCCCTCTCTCACTAATACTGTACAAGAATGGCATACAAAATATTTTTATGATTGCGATTTCGGGGGAATAAATTTTAAATATTCAAGCTCTGCAAATAAGGAGCTGCTGATTTTAAGTAGAGGAAATGAAAAATGTATTTCTTTAGTTCACAGAGTATCAGCTTGGTCGCATGGAGCCGGCTGCTTTGATGCCGGTTCACTGTCTGTTGGAGCGCTCAGATAAATCTAGATATTTTTGGTGTTTTGTGATTTTTGGATTTTGTTGTTGTTTTGTTTGGATCATGTTTTTTAATGATCACATTTATCTTGCAGTTTCTTTTTGCTGAAAAGATGATACTAAAAAGAAGTTAGTATCATTGAGATGAATGGGCAGAGAGGAATGAATGAGATGGATGCTCGTACACAGATAAGAAGAGGCCTGTTTGAACAGTGTTGTCTTTGAACAGGTGCCAACTCTCACACTGGCTCCGCCTCCTCATCGCACACTTTCACATGTAAACACAGGGGAGGGGCTAAAGAATGGGATCAATGATGGAGCTACAGGTTGACAGATCTATAAAAACCCTCAGAACTGAATGTCCTGCACACAGGTAGTACCTCTGTTTACATACAGGTGAGCAGACTGCAGCCGTGACTTCTCCTCTTCAAAATGATGTTTTGCTCAGAGTTGAGCTTTTGGGTTTTGGCTCCTGATGTAAAATTGATTACTTTAATAATTGTGTTGTCTGTGTTTTTGCAGGTCGTGGTGACAAGATGAAGGCCATGCAGGTGATATCCTTGACTCTGCTCTGTGCTTTGGCAGCCAGTGCTCAGAATTTTAAGTTTGGCAAATGTCCCAAACCTCCTGTTCAGGCCAACTTTGATGTTACCAGGGTGAGTACTTTCTTCTTATTTTCCCTTTTATACTAATCAAAGTTATGGATAAAGTGCGTTGTGTACAACACTGTTAAAATGAATCAGTCTTGCCTGTTTTGAAGAATTACATGTTCGGTGCCTACACAGTTTTCTTCATGTGTGGGAATCCTGTGTTTCCTCCGCAGTACATTGGTAGGTGGTACGAGATCATGAAGCTGCCAACAGCCTTCCAGAAAGGCGAGTGCGGCACTGCCACCTACAGTCTGAAGAGTCCTGGAGTCATTGGTGTCCTCAACAGAGAGCTGCTGTGAGCATGTTGCCAAAATATCTAAACTTTCAATTTGAGGGATAAAACACACTCATATACTTAAAATAGAAATCCTTAAACTCATTAATGTCTTTTATCAAGAGCAAATGAAAAGTGTTTTTATCCTCTAAGTTAGGATGTAACAAAAAACTGCCTTGTAATGGAAATGTTTCCACATATTAAAATCTATTGCTATTGCCTATTTAAAGCCACACTGTACACATGTTTTACCTTAATACATCAGGCATACTAATGTCCTTCATATCACACACGATCACAGGCTGATCGTTTATAGTGATTCAGATTCATAACAGGAGAGCATTTCATGAAAAGGGGGAGATTATACAATACTTCAAAACCGAGACTGTAGGCGAAAGGAAATACATGACTCACTAAATTCATATTCTTATTAATAGCCTTTCATGTTTTAACTCTTTTTTTTTAGTGATGATGGAACCACTAACGCTATTGAAGGCTCTGCCAAGGCCAAGAACCCAGCTGAGCCTGCCAAGCTTGAAGTCTCCTTCTTTGAAAGTAAAGAAGTCTCATTGCAGATGTTTTATATTCATTATCAGTAGTTACTCATGTACTGAAGCTTTGACTCTGGTCTCTCCTGCAGCTTCTCCCCCCGGTCCTTACTGGGTGCTGTCCAGCGACTATGAGGGTCACTCTCTGGTCTACGGCTGCACCGACTTCGGCCTGTTCCGCATGGAGTTCTCCTGGATCCTGAGCAGAGAGCCTACCCTGTCTGAGGAGACCGTCGAGGAGTTGCACAGCATCCTCACCACTGCCGGAGTCGACGTGAACAAGATGGTCCCCACCAACCAGGATGAGGTCTACTGCCGCGCCATGGACCAGTAAACAGAGATACTCCTGTCTCAGCCTGCAGGACTGTGACACAGGCCCGACTTGGATTTATGACGTGACACAGCACTGTACGCAGTGTGTTCTGTGTCTCATCCTGTCCATGTGTCATGAAAGTCAATAAACCTGTAGAAAAAAAGTATGTTGTAGTGTGTTTTGTCTTTAGAGCTTATTCTGAACTACAAAGACAAATAAGTCACATATCTTTATCCGGTTGAGTTCAAATAGCTGCACCTGTGATTCCTGCCACCAGGGATCAGTGGTGGAAAGTAACTAAGTACAGTGGCTCAAGTACAATACTTAAGTACAATTTTGCGGTACTTGTACTTCTAATCTATGTTCTGCTAACTTACTTACTTTGCTACAGGGGCAAATGTTGTCCTTTATACTCCACTACATTTATTTAATAGCTTGAGTTACTAGTTACTTTGCAGAATCAGACCAATAATATCAAATATTATCAACAAATAAATTATGATATACTATTATGTATAAAGATCATATTTTACATACATATTATTAAGTATATTTTGATGTAAATATTTTTTCAAGTATAAGTACACAGATAATCATTACATCTAAAAACTGCGTTTACAGTGCCAAGGTGAATCCATACGATCGTAATAGTTTCCATACTGTGATGTATATGTGCTAGCTAACCTAATACATAAGTTATTAAAGAAAAACAGCAGGTATTTTCGACTGGACCTTAACAATAGCCGGTGTACCATAGCAATGCAGTGTGGGTAATAACCTTATTTAGCCTCTTTCAGCAGTATGCAAGTATATAATAAATTGTTCATAACACGCTTTAATGCAGTTGTGGACATTTATAAATGTTTAGTGCTTGTATACTGCTCATAAATGCTATACAAGGGAACTGAAAGTAAGGAAATCCTCTGGCACATGAGCAAGAGTATTTTAATAAAATATGAAGCAGCATTTGATTTCTTTGATGTTGTTCCTCCTGTTTCTTCTTTGATTTTTATTTTTGAGCTTGAGCATGCAGTTTGTGTTTTTTTCTGGAAACCACAGCTAATGCATTTTTCTTCTTTCAACAGCCAAAAAGAAAAAAATTAATTGTAACTAATTATACATAAAAACATGCCGCTTTGAAACAGGTCACTTACATTACATGGTATCTGTTTACCAGCGTAAATAGACAGTGAAAGGTCAGTTGAGGCCTGGTAATTTACAAATGAATAAATGATGTAGAAAATAGCTTCTGTTGTACATTTAACGGCATATTAAATTAGCTGTTGATTTTTGAACAAGTCAGTAATGACTGTGTGAAATGTAGCATGAAAGTGTGTGTAAAGCCTTGTTGCTATTAGCGCCCAAACCCACTGATGAAAAAAACAGCAAAGACCCTGTAAAAAACAGGTAATCAATTATCAATACTGAATTAATCAGACCACCACACCACAAAGAGAAGACACCAAAAGCTGCACTACTGTTTAAATACGTTTATTGCACTGACTTTACATGAGAGATTTACACCGGTAAAAGTTGACAATCACCACAACCTGCAGACAGAATCAGATCTGTTTACTGGTTCATGGCGCTGCAGTAAGCTTCATCCTGCACGGTGGAGATCAGCTTGTCCACATTGACTCCAATGGAGGACAGGGTGTTGTGCAGCTCCTCCATGGTCTCCTCGGGCAGGGTGGGCTGTCTGCTCATGATCCAGGCGAACTCCACGTGCAGCACGCCGAGGTCGGTGCAGCTGTAGACCAGAGAGTAGTTCTCGTAGTCGGTGGACAGCACCCAGTAAGGAGCAGAGGGAGAGTCTGGAGGTGTGGAGGGACGGGACAACCAAGTCAACAAATCAATATCATTAAAGACAATGCTCAACTACGATTTAAAGTGTTGCAATAGAAATCTTTCCAGTGTCCCAGAGATGTAATAAATGAGGTGCCCTTACTCTCAAAGAAGGAGACGGCCAGCTTGGCAGGCTCAGAGGGGTTCTTGGCCACAGCAGAGCCACTGATGCTGTTAATGGTACCGTCAGCTCTACAAGAAACAGACAGTGGGAATATAAAACTAGAAACAGTGACACAAACAGCAGAAACTAAACATCGTGACCTCGTTCAAGTTCAGGTTTTAACGAGCCAAGAGCTCATTTAGAGTCATTTACTGAAAGGAGTATATGCCTTGTTGAAAGGTATGTTTCATAGTCTTGTTATCAGAATTTAAATTTTACAGACTGGGAAAATCCTTTCTGTGCTCTTTATGAGAGACACACTCTGAAGACCAAATGACAACAGTATCATTAAGTCCATCAGAGATGTAGAGGCACTCACAGCAGCTCTCTGTTGAGGACGCCGACGACTCCGGGGCTCTTCAGGCTGTAGGTGGCAGTGCTGCACTCGCCCTTCTGGAAGGCGTGTGGCAGTTTCTGGATATCGTACCATGTACCAAGATACTGCAGAGGAAACACAAAAAACATGAACAAGAAATCAAGTTATTATTGATGAAGAGCAACAGAATCATGAGGCATTAAGCAGCAGCTTTCTTTTATTCGGACGTTCCCCTTGCAAGGCCTCATTTGTTTGCTTCCAGAAGTTAAAGGAAATGAATTCTACATACTGAATATATTACAGTAATAAAAAAAAAAAAAGGTTTGATGTTCACCCTGGCAGCATCAAAGTTCTCCTGAACAGCAGGCCTCGGGCATCTTCCTGGCACGATGACCTGAGCGTTGGCCGCCAGCACGGAGAGCAGAGCGAGGGAGATCACGTGGATGGTGTTCATCTTTTCTCCACAACCTGTACAGAGCAAAATACTGTACTCAGTTATTAATATTTAGTCATTTAGATATTTACATAAAGAGAAAACAGAAGAATCACACCTGTCACTTCTTTACCTGTTTTACTGGGTGGCAGTGACGTTCCGAGTGTTGATGGTGTTTTTATAGATCGGTGACGTATGTGGTCCCTCCTTCCTATTTGCATGTGAGGCTATTTTGAGGAAAATATGTGAGAATTGGCACCTGTTCACGTTGATATTTTGTTTTCAAAGAGGCCTCCAGAGAAATAGATGATTGACAGGTTAGCGGAAAAGTTAGATGTCTGAAGTTCACAGATCTTTGCTGCTGTTCCCAGATTTGAAGCAGATATTTAGTGTAACCATTCTTATTGTGATATTTAACAGTGATGTAGGGTAACAATAACTTTATAAAACAATGGACCACAGTGGATTCTTAAAGTACTTTGTAGTAGTGTATATAATGTCAGTGTATATAATGGCCCTCAGATGATGAATCCTAATGACTTTATTGATCCTCAGACTTTTCCATTTTCACCATTATGAGGTTGACATTTATGGCTTTTTCCTCAGGTTTTTTTTCCTGCATCATTTGCTTAAACATTTAATTTGTTCAATACTTTGGTTTATGACCAAATACCTGCAAAAATAATGACACTCCCATCAGCCTCAGCTGTACTTTCCATTTAGTGGTAATTGTTTGCGTGGTAACACATTAACTAAGATGGTGAACATGCATATTTATGTCATTTCAGTCCAAACATGAGTGAGTCCAGTGATGTAGGTGACATCAATGATTTATATTCAACAGCCAAAGATATTTTTCCTGTTAATCGTTTCACTTTTCATTTCAGCTTTTTTTTCTGTCATCTTCTTCAAAGCACATTGTTAAAACACTTTGCAGTACGAATTCTCTTAACCTCAGATCCGGTGTTTGATCAGCCCCAACCTGAGACTGAGACGGTGACAGGACAAAGTTATTGATGCAGACACGTCAAGAGTCCGACCTCAGCAGACTGAAATAATACCTGCCTGAAGACGTAATACTTTGAGTCTCTTACTAAAATGAGCAGCATAAGAAAAAAATAATTTAAACCTCAAATTGTTCTAAGATCTTTTGCCTTCAATCAGAATCAGAATGACGTCTTATATGCATTTAATCATTGTGATAAAACACAGCACATTTCTACAGTATTTGCTGAGCGAGTCCCCGTACGAGACACTGACTGAGTCCATTTCCTGAATGTAACAAGGATCTAAGGCTTTTCCAGTTATTTCAGGGATTCTTGATCCTGAAGAATCCTACTACGTGGGATTTCACGGTAATCAAGACCTAAACAAGATTTCCACCGAGCGTAAAAGACATAATGCTTCCACCTTTAAGGGATTACAGCTTTGGCACATTTGTCCCTCGATGGGGAAGAATAGAGGAAATGCCGGTGATCTGGACACCAGATTGTTAGTGTAATTAGAAGATTGATAATGTCCGTTGTCTAAACTGACTCAGTGAATTTATAGCCGGGCCTGTTTCTCTAGGTTAAACCTGCTCTGATCCCTTCGCCTCGCTGTGACTCTGTAATGCTGAGTGCAAACAAGTCGGACAGAAATCCCTTATAAAAAGCTTACACCTAGGAGACTCTCAAATTAGCAGTTTAGATGTCCTAATGCTCTGGTCTCTTAATTCCTAAGACCTTTGTTAGTCTCTTTTCAGTAAAAAATTACCAACCTGCTGCTCTCCTAGAAAGCAAACACACGGCTTCTATCTCATGAAATATGTCAGTCCTCGTATGTATAAGTATATTGGAAAGATGATTTTTTTGTCAATATCCTGTTTTTTATATTCATAGTTCTTAAGTGATGCTCATAAAAAACAATAAATTACCACCAATAATATTCATACAACAGCAAACTAAATTCCATCAAATCCTAAGGTGATAAAAATGTTGCTGCTGTTGCCATGTTGGTAGTGATGAATGTGCCAGTGTATAAACACATTGCGGCCACCTTGTTAAAATGCTTGTTAACAGAACGTCCAGCTTCCTGAGTGGTGATGTGGCTATAACTCGGTATACAGGTTAAACAGGCAGAAAGAGAGCAGGTTTGAAGGTGGGGTGAGTCATTACCGCCGTCCAAACACACAAAGATATTAAGGGCAAAAGGAACTCCAGGGACAGTGTGTATTTTTGGAATGACGCCTTTGGACCAGTGGGTGTTTGTCGGAAAATGGGCTTTTGGTCCAATGGGACATTTTCAGACTATTGGGGTTTCAAAATAATGGCATGTCGGAACAATGGGCAGTCCCTGTTTATTTAAGCTAATGGTCGGCCAGTGGTACAGTATGTCACAGCTCTGTGCTACACTGGTGTGCATAATAACATCTGTCCACAAACACACAGCTGTTGGACTGTCAATTACAGCAGCATGGTGTCACTCCTGCTGTGAGCGAGAGGACGAGGCTGCTGCGAGCACCTGATCAACACACCTGGATGACTGAAGAGTCAGGAAACTTTACCTTGTGTCTGTGTATTTGCGCTGCATTATGAGGCGAGTAAAGCCTGAATTTGGTGTAATGGATCCATCCTGCCTCTGCCTAGTGCTGTAATGTGTAATGTAATGTACTGTAATGGTGTGGTGAGTGATTTTCTGGCACGCATTAGACCACTCTGAGTCACAGTGTACCAAAGCTTTGTTGATGACCAGGTGCATCTGTTCATGTCTGCAAAAGACATCAGAGGGAGAGCGGCAGAATAATGAGCTGTATGGTACACGTCGTCAAATGATAATTAGAGGAGAAACATGACAGCGTCTTCAGCTTCCTCCAGACTTCAGTGCAACATGTCGCCTTGCATGAGGTGAAATATGCAGTTTAAAGAATGAGTGCATACGTGACAAATCTAGTAGCTGCATTATATTATCAGCTCAACACAAAACAAACCTTGTAAAATTCTACCCTGCTGATATAAAAACTCACACAACGCAACAGGCTTCTGCAGATTATAACTGTGCAAACACATTAAAACAAGACAACCTGCAGCCATGATAGCTGCTCAGTGAGACTGTGATTGGCCACTTGAGCTAAATGTTAATATCACAATTACAATACTCACAGTGCTGATGCCAAGCAGGTAATGTTCACCATCTCAGTTTGGCATTATAAAATCCTATTTGCTAATTAGCAGTAAAAGTACAGCTGAGGCGGATAGGAATTAGTTTTGCAGATATTTGGTTATAAAACAGAGAAATTTTGTAGACATTAGGATTTGGGCCTGCTGAGAGTGGTTCATGAAAATGCCTACATACACAAACAAATATACACATGCAATATTACAACATATTACCCAAATTAATCAAGTTAGAAAAAAGCCAGAAATCGGGTTCAGCAAGATGTTAACTCGCCATAGCTGTCATTTAGGGTACTGAGGTCATATCCTCCTTCGTGTTGGGAAATAAAATGTAATTTACCTGTTACCTGAATAGCATATGGAAATTCCAAATAATCATAAAAGAATAAGAAGGAGTAGCTATATTGCATTGCAGGTACTTGGACTCGTGACCTCATGTCAACAAATTCTGACTGTCATGGAGGCAAAGACAATTGTACACCACGAAAACAGTTTCAACAAAAACCAAACGTTATGACCTTCATGAAAGCAGGCTTTGTTGCAGAACTGCTATATTAGTTTTAGCCTGGTGTACCTAATAAACTGGCAACTGAGTGTATGTGTGTGCATATAATAATCAACACAGGACTGCACTGACCTCCAGGCTCACCCAACTCTCCAGGAGCCCTTTGCTATTCTGCAGACTGTAGAGGGAAGACACAACGCGCCCCCCTTCATAACATGTATGCTGTTTAGCAAAATTACCCATCAGCCCACCAATTGTGCGCACCTCGCTGCCCACCAGGCATTAAAAAAAAACATCATTGAAAGAAGTGCAGGC
This sequence comes from Centropyge bicolor, assembly GCA_037975185.1. Taxonomy (NCBI): domain Eukaryota; kingdom Metazoa; phylum Chordata; class Actinopteri; family Pomacanthidae; genus Centropyge; species Centropyge bicolor. The sequence continues at coordinate 223,759 of JBBMOC010000044.1, forward strand.
CCACGCTGTAAGTGGTCGGTGAGCACAAACTGTCAGATTAAGCGGTCTGAGAGGATGATCCGGCCAACATTTAGCCGGATTTCTAGCAAATTACCACCAAGCATGTTTGGGTCAACACTTTGGCCCCCTGGGGTGTGAAATACCTCTGACACCCAAACTAGACATGTGAAGAAAAACAGAAAAACAAGGCTGATCTGCTGGATTTTTACAGTCTACAAGCAGCATCATGGAGCTTCTCTGCATGTGGCCACATTACAGTTAAGGAGGGGTGAGCCATTTTGCCACTGGAAAAGGAAGCTAAGCATTTAGGTGTCTTAACCATGGTCTAAAGTGCTAACAAGGGATTAGTGAAGTAAACGTTGAAAGAGGTTTAGCACTCCATGGACCAGTGCTGCTTCAGTAATTACACATCAGTTGCAAGGTGCGGCAAGCAGTTGGATGGGAGATCAAGTGATGTCAGGACAGGGAGGGCTTACCGCAGGAGATAAGGCCATCTAATGGAGATGAAATGAATCTGTATTTAAAAGGTCTTTTTTAGTTAAGACTGTTAGCTGGCAGCAGACAGAGCTCACACCAGTTGGCCGGTTAGTGGGAGGCCGTTTAGTTGGAAGTGAAAGAGGGACAGTAGAGAGACGGGTCGTGGGAGCTCTCCAAAGGTTTTTCTTTTACGTCTTTGGCTTGCGTTTGTACCTGAATTGGGACGAAACCAGTTCCAAACTCTTCTCACTGGTGTTGACTTGAAGGTAAGTCCTTTAAAGCGTCTTCTTTCATTATTTCCCGCTTCCATTTGTAGATGCTGCTTTTGTCCTCTAGGTTGTATTTCGGTCGTTCTACGTCACACTTAACGCTGCAGTTATTCCTGCAAAAACACAAAACCTACTGAGTTTACTGTAGAATAAACGCCGCGGCTGAATATTTGCATCACAAGTGTGTGAACATGCAAAACTTTCAAGTGGTAAGTCTTGTCATGCACAATGGAAGCAGTAAACTGTATAAAAGGCTGCTGATCCCTCAGTAAGTGATTAATCTAAAGGCCAATGCGATTAGAGGAACAACCTTGAAATCTGTATAATTAACCTAATAATTAGCCCAGATTCTGTAATGACATGAAAATAATGCTGAAATACATAGTAAATTAACCTGTTGTTCTTATCAACTGCGATGACTTGTGTCTGAATTATTCTATATATTTATATAAATTAATGTATATTTAAATTTATCTTTTCAATCACCATCTTTTTTTTAACACTTTATCAAAGGAGTTTATGACACCAGGACTAATTCTTAAATCAATACAACCTGCAACTCTCCACTTATGACTCTGATAAAAATGTAATCTGCTCCATGTAACTGACAGAATATACATGGCATGTGTTTGTTGTGTGAGGGAGGATTAGGAAGGACTAGACAATACTTCTGTCTTGTCTGATATGACCTCCTCAGGGCTCCATCTAAGTCGTCAGCAATTTTTCCCTTTAATTCATTCTTGTAATGAGATTAACCAGGCAACAGCAAATCCAAGGAGTCCAATCCCCGGATTTAGCAGCTGCGGCGTGGCCCCTGTTTGTTAAGGAAATATGACAAGAGTTTTTTCGGGCTCACCTGAAATGAACAGTTTCACTCACAAAATGTCGAAGCCACTTGAAAATTTGCATGTCAGATTCTGCAGCAGTCAAAGAAGTTAGTGGAAAGTCAGGTTTGAAGATGTTTTACGGCAGTAAAGTCAGAGGCTAAAACTTCACTAAAAAATCTTAAAACAGAACTTAATCAAAGCGTTCGCTGTGATCGAACAGGCCTCACAAAGGATTCCGCTGAAGTTCCCACAAGCCTCTCGTGCACGACCATTACCCAAAGTCACACATCTGAGCGTACGATTTTCTGAAAAAACAAATATCCGGCTATTTTTTTTTTTACCAATTACCCTGTTTTGAAGGCATTTACAGAATCATAAAAGACAAACCATCTGAATAAAAAATGCTCTGTTTGCTGCACAATAAAGAAGATGTTTGAGCAGTTTACCAGTAGCTGGAGGTGACGTCGCTCAATTTGCATATGATTTAAAAGTATGAATTCAAATCTTATTATCAGTAACATTTCCCTCTTAAAGATAAATTGTTCTTATTTTATCTTTTCTTTTTAACGTGATACTTTTATGTACTACGTCTATGTTAACATGCTCTTATGTATATCGTGGTTTTGTTAACTGCGTGTTGTGTTGAACGTCGTCACAAAGGCGGGCTCCTGACCGTGCTGTATTGGCGATAAAGTTAACTCAAGTCAGCTCAACTCATTAGTATATATCGATGTTTGTTTTCCAATATTTGACATTTTCATGTGAAATGACACGTCAACATTTTGCAAGTGTTTTACAAAAACAGCAAACATGTGTCATTCAAAGCATCATTTTGGGCTATTTTGTCATGTCTCCTTTCAGACGAGTGGAAAGAAAGTTCCAAAATTTACAATTTTAATGATTTCATTTGCAAATTTAACCAAAATAAATTACAAAATTTACAATACAAACATTGTCCTTATGTAGTGGTGACATCTGATTTACCCAATTCACCTGTAGTTTCTTATATTTTGTCTAAAAATGTATGGATATTTACAATAAATATCTTTGACTGACAATGATTTTTTTCTCATACTGTCAGCCAGAAATCTCCACTTCAATAGCACTTCCATGCAACAAACATTCCAGTTTTATTCTTATCTATATTCTGAAGGTTTTTAACAGAGCGGTTTGTTCGTGTATTGTTCAGAGCGTGATTTATATATTTATTTTTTTTATGGCTGTTGACAGTATTTTCTGATGATTGATGGGATGATAAAAAAAGAAATATCCAAAATTGTCAACACATTGAAACAAGAATTTTGAACCTGGCTGATCTAATGTTCTCTCCTCTGGAAAGTTATGCAAATTAGCGCATATTTAAATTTGTATCTTTAGTGTCAGAAACACAGTCACAACTTGAGAAACTGTTTAAAGATTTTTGTTGGCGTGCAACAGGCTGAGTGCTTTTTCATCCAGATGGTTAGCGGAGTCTTTGGGGATTCTGAAAATACCTTTATAAGTGTTTTTCAAAGATCGCAGCATTGGGAAAAGGAGGCTCTGTGACTCAAACGTAATGTTAATACAAGCCGCAATCTGGTGCTCACACAGGGCCCATATTTTCCCAAAGCAACAGTCTGTCACAGTTTGTGTTATTTTGTCTGAACACTTGGCTTTACATGATGCATTGTTTCTGCAGAGGCTCAGGGATCAAACTTCTATTCCTTTGTTTGCATTTTGATTATTTCACTTTCAAGATTTGATCATTAAGTATGTAAACAGTTCATCCACTCAAACTACAGCACTAACAAAGCCCAATCATCTTGATATAGATTCACAGTATCGCACAAGAAAGTGTAAATTATTAATTCAGAGTTGAGAGAATATGAAGGCGATAATACGTTACACAAGGCCCTGAGGTTCAGGGTTTACTCGAGAGCCCACTTGGGAATTCCAGAGACATAAGTGTTACATTTCTTCTCATTTGCTGATGTTAGCTGTTATGACATTGGCAGAGAAGTAAGTGTAGGCAGGGTGCATGTGTTCGCGCCACATAGCTCCACATAAACCGATTGCATCCCCAGATTTATCCCCAAGGTGTTTTTAGGACATCCTGGGAGCTAATGGAGGCTAATAGGCTTAGCACTTAGGGTGTATTGTCCAGGATGCTTACAGGCAAGGTTTGCTGAGGGTAAAACGCTAAACGTGCGGATTACCTCCAACACATCCCTTTAAAGTGCTGTATAGCCAGGACTTAGCTAATAGGATCCTGGGGGTAGCAGGGGCCTGGGAAGGTGGGGATGGGAGTTGGACGGGCCAGCAGGGCGGTCTGCAGGCAGGTCAGCAGATGTAGCTAGCAGACTGTTGCAGGACTAATAGGAGGATTACAGCCCTCAGATTAGATGGGCTTCAGAGGGAACTTGAGTGACTGTGGATAATGCACAAGGCCTCGGGGCAAATCTTATGGCAGCGTTTGCCTGGGGGAGGGGACAGCACAAGACCTCGTACATGTGCATAGTTTGCACATGTTTCATTGATGACAATCATGTCAATCAAATACCATTCTGATCGATATAAACTAATATCATACGAAGAGGTTGATGGTGAACTTTTGTGCAGCAAAGGCTCAGATTCAGCTCTTCAGGAACATATTGCACGCCGGTCCTGGATTAGCAGAACTGGATTATTGCGCTGTCGTTTACAGTATCATATTTTGTAATGGGATTTCTGCTGTGTAGAAGGCTAATTGGAGGTGTCTAAGTCGATTGTGATTGTGTACACAAGCTGCTGGCTCAGCCAAGAACAATGCGGCCATTTGGTGTGTGTATGTGTGTGTGTGTGAGAGAGAGAGAGAGAGAGAGAGAGACGTATGTGTGTGTCCTCTCATTACTATACTTATGAGGACCAAATATGCTTGCAAAGGCAGAAACATGAAAAAAACCCTCCCCCAGAAAAGGACAATTTCTGCTGCTCTTTACATTTCAAGGAGTTAGTCTTAAGGTTTGGATTTGGATTTAGGTGTTAAATTTAAGTTTAGGATTATTTTTACATTACGGTGAGGGTTAGGGTTAAGGTTGGTTTAAGATTATGCTTAATACTAGTGTGGAGGTAAAAGGTGAGAGTAAGGATCAAAGGTCAGGGGATCAATTTGGCCTGTCTCCATGTGTGTATGTCCATGGATCCGTATTGGCATCGTGTTCTGGTCCCTCTTTTTAAATATATTTTGCATGTTCAATCTGCTCTCATCTCAATAAAGAGATTTCATTGTCACAGCTGTGAATAAAAATCCCACAACAAATAGGTTGTGAAAATAGGTTCACTAACATTTCCATGATGTTATCTGCAACAACAAAACAGTCTGTGCTGTTAAATGATTTATTAAGTTTGATTGACAGGATAAATTCAGTTTTGCCATTGTTGTCTTATGTATCTGATGAAAATGTCTGGTTACAAAAGGTGTTTGTTTGTTGGTATTTTTGTGAGATGATCATATCTTCTTTTGGAAAAATGTCATGTAGCGCTACGTTCAATTACTATCAACAGCTCCTTAATGTATAGAGATTTGCTGCCTCCTAGTGTCAGTAATGAGAAATTACAAAACGTATACATCCATCTCTCATCCATTCAATTTTCTTTAATTAATTTATACTTCATAGTTACAATGCTGTATATGATATAATACCATCAGGGTTGAAACATGTTCCAGTTTGCAGGAATGCACCTCCTGATTTAAACCCTCTTTTTAAACTTCTGCAGCATTCAGGTGGAGGTCAAAGGTCGTGTGTCATGACTCCACGGGAGCAGCTGAGGAAGATGACAGCACTGGGAGAGCAGGGAGCTTTGGATGAGAAGCACTGGTACCGTCTGGTCAACGGCATGTCAGCTGGAGGTGAGAGATGAAAACATAAGGGGAGAATATCTAACCAGGAGTCCAAGAAAATTTGGAAAAAGTTAAACAAAATATAACATTTAAATATAGGTGCACAACTTGGGCAATTACTGTTTGTGTGTTTTTCAAAATTTAATCTTCTTAATTATCTATTATCTTATTATCTGGTCCCAAACCAGGAGCTCCAGACAGGTTAAACCCACTTTGTGACCTCGTCTGTCATGTATTGATTCTAGCGGACTGTTACCTGCTGCTGTAATCTGTCTCCAGCTTTCACAGTCAGTGCATGTCTCAGGTATTGCTAGCTATATGGAAGCCATGGCTTTCCATTGACCCGTGGTGCTTTGTCTTCTCTGGCAGAGCTGAGGCAGAGGCAAGAGCTGATAATGAGGAACCAGATGGCCATGGCTCCGCAGATCCTGGCCCAGGGGCAGCAGAGGTTACAGGGGGTCCCAGCACAGTTCGAGCCTCGCTTCATGGAGAGGTCTGTACCTGAATTCACTCACAGTGACTCTCTGGTAAAGGGCACAACTGAGAATTGTAGGTTACAGGTGCATACGTGAAGAAGATGTAACTACTTCAGAGAAAAATCTGATGCACTTTTCTGTACAATGAAAATGTTTTTATTTATAGCAAAATTTAGCAATGAACCAAATAGCTGTTATTAAATAGGCAAAGGTTATCTGCTCAGCCTCTTCACATCATGTTTAGATGACTTATTTTCCATGCTTTTCTCTCACCAGGGAGCTGGTTCCCCCCTCCGAGATGGTACCATCCGATGCCAGACAGATGCACATGGGACCTCACCTGGGTCCACCTCTACCTCCGCATGCCAATGTCCTGCCCGGGAGACCTTTCCCTGGAGCAGGTGAGCATGACCTGATACACATTCATATTGAGAGAATTCCCAGCTTGTCTCTAGGAAGGTGAATGAGCCTTAACAGCCCCTCTCTCCTTTTCTGCCCCTCAGCTGGCTATGGCTTCTTACCCTCAGAGCCCATTGAATCTGTTGCACGGCGACAGGAGCTCATTCACAAGCAAAATATAGCCAGGTAATGTGTGCAGACGTCCCACATACACACACTTCAGCAACACATTTTGCTGAGAAAAACTGAGACATTTTGTGCATTACCAGGTTTATTCAGTTCCCTCTCCTTTAATAAAGTGTGATAACGTGGATCCACCGTCACTGCTACACAAATATCTGTAATATCAGTGTCTAATATTTGCCTGTGCTCCTGTTCAGAATGGAGATGAATGCCATCCTGCACCAGAAGGAGCTGGAGAACGCTCACCAGAAGGGACTGATGGGAATTGATAATCCAATGTCGTACCCTTCCAATCCCATGGCGTTCAGAGGTCGTCAGCGCCTGCCAGAGGGCCATGACGTCTTTGTGCACCGCCCCACCCTGGATGACCTGCACTCCAACAGCATACTCATGTCAGCCAGCCCTTACCCACCGATCGGCACACTGCACAGAGAGAGGGGACGCAGGGCCGGGAGAAGGCCGACCGCTCACAAGAGCACAGAGAGCCACGTGGCCAACCTGAAGGGCCAAACCGAAGATAAAAATGTAGAGCAGAGCCCGGGAGCCACATCAGGGGAGGAGAAAGAGGTGGAGGCAAAGGGGGACATGGGGGAGGAGTGCGCCACCAGCAAGACGCACCATCAAGCAAAAATAGACTCTGAGCTCACAGCAGGAAGCAGGAAGAACTACAAAGAGGGGGAGGCGGGCCTGCGTAAAGCCTGCGTGAACAGTCAAGACGGGTGCTCTGATGTGGCCAACAGTGGCACCAACGACAAAGATATTTCCAGTCAGTGTTCAGCTTTCCAGGAGAAATTCATGTATCCATCTGCTGGAGGAGCGCTCACAGGCATGCCTTACATGTTCCCAGTCCCTGGAAATGGTTTCCTTCCACCTGGTGGGTTTGGGGAACAAAATCCAATACAATATATTCTTTTAACAAATTCATTTAATGTGTATGTTGCAGCACGAACGAATGATGTATGTTATCTTTTTTTTTCCAGGTCCACCAAATCTCTTTCTAAATGGTGATGAGGTGTCTGAAGACATAAGGAAGTGGACAGTGAATGATGTTTACAACTTCATCAACAGTATACCCACATGTTCAGAATATGCTCAGGTTGGTCCTACAGTTGTTCTTGTCTTCTTCTTTTTTTCTTTCTGTTGTGTTTTTGTTGTGTCTAATGTTACCTGATTACACTCTGCAGACATTCAAGGACCACATGATTGATGGAGAGACACTACCCCTCCTGTCAGAGGAGCATCTACTGGACACACTGGGGCTCAAGCTGGGACCAGCTCTTAAGATCCGCTCACAGGTAGGTGGTCTGGACTCTGACTGAGAGCAGAAAATTCACAATCAAATCATACAAGAGAGAAATACCAAATAAATAATATCGATTAAACTACATCTATCCTAATTACTTTATCATATCAGATAATGTCGTAAATCACAAAATGCAATTAAATGAACACTCTGTGGTTTAATGTGGGTCAACTCTCCTCATTCCTCCGCAGGTGTCCAGACGTCTGGGCAGCATGTTATACATGATGAACCTGCCACTCTCCACCGCCCCCCTGCAGGCCACTCCTGAGAAGGCAGGGGACCGCTCACCAGAGATCGGCTCCCCTGTTAACTGCAACAGTGAGGAGATGATGGCGAGTCCAAGAGACCCTGATGTCCTCAAATCCACAGAGCACCTTCACGAGACAGAAAACAACTCCCCTCCATCTGCCAGCAGTGAGACGGCCTGATCGACCCTGATGATATGGACTGATCATCAGGCCCAGGCTGCAGCTACATTACAGCATGACACTACCTGAACTCCTGCTGCCACAGTGCTGGATGTGTTTACATAATGATTAACTGGATTGAAGATGCTTTTTTTTTACTATTTGCTACCTGGGTTTTTAATGCACAGGTTCACACTAGGTCCAGGTGTCTGCTAAATATTTGTATTTTACATATATATTTACATATATTTTTAACAACAACTGTGGAGTGAAACTGATGTGAATTTTGAGTTATGAGACAATAAGAAAGTCCAATGTATTTTTTCTTCTTTCTTTTTCATTGCAGCCTTAGTCTATAAACATCTGATTGTAGCTTTTAACTTACTTACTTTTTTAAGCTGCTGTCATTGTTATTTCATTGTCATTGAAATGTCATTTTTCCAGTAGGTCGACAAAAAGACCATTGGAATCCTTTGGGAATGGTTTTATAATGGAAAAATGTGTTTTGGATTTGGATGTTTGATACGTTTGTTGGATTGTAAATAAAGTGTTTTTCTACACAGGAACCTGCAGTACTGTCTTCACATCATGAAAAAATAACTAAGTGAAGAATCATATACGATATTTTAAGAAAAAAAGCATATAAAAGTTCTGAAGACTTACACCACTTAAATTTGACCATCTATATTTCCATAAACAAGTGAGCAAAAATGATCACTGAACAAATTTCTTTTCACAGGATAATCCTTTTCACAGGATAATCAATCAAACATATGTCATCATGTTTCTCATGTGATCCTGACAAGTCATTACATTTCATTAACTATTGAATGGTACGCACAAAATAACATACATAGAAACACAGAGGGACAAAGCAAAGCAAAGAATGTAAAAGTAGTCATTATGCAGAGTAAGCCATTGCAGAAGACGTTTATTCTATTGTATGATTGAATTATAATTATTAATGCATTCATGTATGCATCACTTTGCAGCTGGTAAAGGTGGGTTTTATTTGACTATATATACTGTATTTTAGTACGATTACTACTGTATACTGTTTTAATCTATAATACATCATAATTATTTGTTGATTTTGCTTTGTATTATTAGGTAAGGTATTGGAGTAAAATATTTCTCTCTGAAGTGTAATACAGCATTAGTAGACTATTAAGTATCAGATAACAGAAATATTCAAACATTATTTACTGTAAATTAGTTTTTTATTTTAATGTTAATTATTATTGTTTTTGTTTTGTATTGTTGTTATTATATTATTGTTTCATTATCATTATTACTTTTGATAATATTAGTAATAAGATTATGCTTGTAATGTATGCTGTTGTTTGCTGTTTCTGCAGCACTTGAATGAAATTACCTTTTTTCAAACGTTAATTGTGCAGTCTCGCGATACTACAGTCTGTATGCGCATGCGCAGCGTAGTTCCCGTCGGAGGAGCTGAGTTGGAGCATCATGGCGGAGCGCAGGAGGCACAAGAAGCGGATTCAGGTAACATCACTGAGTTCATAAAAATTACTACCTGTACGAGCCGAATGAGAACAAATAACAGTCCGACGCTGGTTTGCGACCAGTCGCTGGATGTTTGACAACGGTAGCATCCTGGTGAGGAGCCGTGAACAGGCGGCAGATGAAGGCAGATGACGGCTAACTGTAGCTAGCATTAGCTGGCTAGCGAAAACAAATGTTAGTATTTGTGTTTTGGTCAAACGTTTCCGAGCTTGTTATCCTCGCCACCAGTGGCACTCAAACACTGGGCTGCACATCAAAACTGTATTGTATTTATCGGTCATTGAGCTTGTCTTCCTCAGTCAGCGGTTTTCATGCTGATTGAACTGGCTGCAAACGTTTGCTGGCTAAGCTGCGTCAGCTCTAACCAACCGTGTTTACATAACGTGAAGCGATCTGAAGCACTTTTAATTAATGAGTCGACACAGTGCATTATAATTTAACTTACTGTGCAGGTAGGAGCAAGATGGTGTGGCTGCAGGAGAACTATACAGACCACAGTACTGATTGCAGTAAAGCAACAGTTTGTGAAGTGTCTACAGGTTCAGTCAACTTAAACATGACCTCAGGGCATGTAAAACCATCAGCCTTAGTAGTTTGGTTTTATCTCCCAACGCTGTTTGATCTGTTTGTGCCATCATAGCAACACACTGATTCTCAAAACTCCACAGTAATTTGATTACTTCTGAGCCACCTGGACAGAACAACTGTTCAGCTCATTGATTCAAATGAACCAAAACTCTGATTGGAGTCAGTTTGATTAACTGTGATTGTAGTTTTCATTCAGACTTGAGCTTTGTTCCAGTTTCATACCATTAATTAATTATGATCAGGTTTTGACTTTGTTGAGTCATGAAACTGGAAAGGGCACAAAATGTACAATTCTCAAAAATGTCAGTATTCGTAGTGATGATGGAGATTTTTGAGTGTGATTTTTGATGTTCATAGTTGTTTTACAATGTAGTGATCAAAGAAACTGTTGGGACAGTTTACAAGTGGAAAAAATAAAACACATACTGTCTTTGTTATGTGTAGTTGGCAGTACCAGTGTATAAGCCTCTGTTGGTATCAAATGGCTAAATATGTTGATTGTACGTGTTCTAAAACATAATAAAGAGATTATTAAAGAACATACTGTATACAGTTAGTATGTAGTTTGGATTTGGGACACAGCAATCGTTCCCTACAAAGCAGTGGAATAAGCTAAGTTGAACTAAATGAAAATGTTGAATTTGCCTATTGCTGGGCATCAGGCCGACATTATAAAATGGATCTTTTGTGTGTTTAATTTCAGCAGCATAACAACACATGCTATTGAAGGGACCACAGCTAAAGAGGCCTTTTTTTATTACCAACGTCATCTGCTGTCTCTGCTTTACGTAAAGCAGAGTGATGAATTATCTCTTTTTTGCCACCATTTCTTTTGAATACATAAATGCCACTTGATTGTGCTTTGCCTATTCTCCTCTATTGCATTACACCTCTCAGTATAATGCATTACAGTTCAACAGCACTACAATTACTGCCCACAAAGATCAAGGTTGAATCAACAACCTCTCTAAAACAGTTTCAACAAAAACTGAACATTCTAACCTTCATGGAGGGAGGATTTGTAACAGGACTGTTGTAGTTGGCTGCATTAGTGTTAACCTGGTGTACCTATTAAACTGTCAACTCACTGTGGTTCTCTTGCCCGTGGAAGTTTAGTTCCAACTGACACATGCTGTTATCTCATTTATGAGCACGCCACAGGCTTGTCTGTTACAACATCACTGCTCTACATTACACACAATCCCTCTTTATTTATCAAAATCCTTGTGATTGTTCTTTACATCACAGCGCTTAAGGATTGACAGTGGTTTGAAGCCAAGTCTATAATTTCAGTGTGCACTTGGCACACCTACATACTGTACTAATGCTCTGTAATTCAGCAAGCCTGCAATAATTAAATCCCACGTCCATGAAGGTGATGATGTTCAGCTTTGTTGAAACTGTTTTAAGAGCTCTTATCTGTTCCGTTTAAATCAGTGAGGGTGGACTTCAGCTGGAAACACCTCTCAGTGTAATTCAATAACTACCCAAAATACAGCTTACAAAATTACCATAAAGTTTGATTCAGCACCTCTATAAAACAGCTACAGCATCATAATCTTCATGGAGGAAGGATATATTGCATTGGATTGCTTTAGTTTAAGGTAGGTTTTCCTAATTATCCACCCAGCTAAGTGTAGGTCTCTGCATGTTCCGGTTCAGTTGCACAACAACACACACTGTTATCTCCACAGCTAAAGAGGCTTCCCAATATCACCACTCGGCATTACACGACACATATCTCCTTGGCCCTAATTTCTGCTCATTATTCATGTGGCATTTTCTGTTGAGCTGTTACAGCGTTCAAGGGTTGTAATGGGTTACACATGTGGCCAAACTGTTACTTGATAAACATTTTAAAGGAATAGCACTATGGCCTCTTCAGTCTTCACATCCTGACTAAGACCTGAGAGCTGCTTGCTTCAGTGGCGCATGGTTAGACCCGAGCAGCTAATCCTCATGTGATCAAGCCAGGTAGATCATATAGACGGTGACAGGGGGCTTTCCATCGAGGGGTCTCATGTAACTGAGCCGTGTGACTGATACCTGCTTCTTCAACAAAAGCTCGTTTGATGGCCTCGTCTTCCTCATGTTGCTGGTCGGAGCCAGCTGGACTGGATGAAGCAGCACTGACTCTCACTGTGCTGGTGCTGTTGTTCCCTCTGTGTTGGCATGTGATTTAGTGCTGCTGACAGACAGTGCAGATGTTGTGAGAAAAGATGATTTCGCCACTTTCTGTTATTGCCACAGATGAACATCTGCAGTATATGAAACTGGATTTGCAAAGTAGACACAAAGTGTAGAGGTGTCTAGAGGTGGAGACATTTTTATTTGGCAACTTAGATGGCAAAATTATTTGAACAATATTTGGTTACCTCTCAGATTGGATTTGTGGTGTTGTGCTGACAAAATATCAGGTATACCTTACAGAACAATTATATTTTGTACTGGCTTATAGCATTATGTTTTACAGTTCATAATAAATATCCTCTTCATTTTTCACAATACTGATGAATGTAATATGAACCCTCTCTAATATATGAATGCATGATTGTTCCTTACTTGTCTTGACTTATATCAGATATGTTTCCCCTCATTGATTAAAAAAAAAAAAGATTCTGAGCTTAAAAAGTAGACATTGATTTCATAGGGATCCTTCAAGTTGTTGACTTTGTAAAGTAAGTTAGGTCCGTAAGAGATCTTTAATGTTGGTGTTTTGATCAATTCAGTCAATTTTCCAACCCTAGATGTAGCTGTAAAATTTGTTGTTGTGTTCATGTGTGTATATTCATGTGTTTGATTGTCTGTGCCCTGCAGGAGGTGAGCGAGCCCACCAAGGAGGAGAAGGCGGTGGCCAAGTACCTCCGATTCAACTGCCCCACCAAGTCTACAAACATGATGGGTCACAGAGTCGACTACTTTATTGGTTAGTGCTCAGCTGTGGGATGTGAGGCAACAGGCAAAACATGTAGAGTCAGGAGATGGCTGCCAGAACTTGCCCTGTGTTTGTTTTTCAAGCACACAGACAGTTTAATGTGTTTACTGAACATTTCATTTTGTCACATTTAATGAAACCATTAGCGTAGTTTAGTATTAGTGGCTTTTAGGCAAACTCTTTCCCAAGTTGCGGAAAAGTTGTCAAATTCAGAACAAATGCTTGTGCTGCATTTACAGACTTGATCCTTCCATCCAGTATTCATATTTTTGTTCTTTAGTAGAATGAGGTCTGCTGAGGCCAGTTATTCCTCTCCTCATAATCACATGACCAGGCTTATGTTTGCTGTGGACAGTAATACTTCTGCAGCTGTCTACAGCCTGTGGCTATTATTCAGATTTCATTTGCTACCCTCGTTGTCAAATAAAAGGATGAGTTGACTTTATTAAAGTGATTGTAATCAATATTATACTATGCTATAAGATACTACATTGTTATTTGATATACTATAAGAGTGTATCAGATAACAATGTGATGGGGGAATCTGCAGCTCTTCTTTGCATTATGGAGCACAGGCAAACCACTAAACTGACTCTTCACTACCTGCTCAGCACCAAATGGCATCTGACATAGTGGAGCATTTAGCAGCTACAGAGCCAGATGTTTCCCCTCAGTGCAATCAATGCAAGAGCACTGTTTTTTTTTTAAATGTCTGTCTTTGTGTCCTTCATTTAGCCTCCAAGGCAGTAGACTGTCTGCTGGACTCCAAGTGGGCCAAGGCGAAGAAGGGAGAGGAGGCGCTGTTCACCACCAGAGAGTCTGTCATTGATTACTGCAACAGGTTAGTGAGACACTTCTGATACAGTAGATAATAACATATGTAATGCAGGATGTTATTCCAAAATAAGGTATCTAAGCATTTGATACATATGCTACATAACCTGATGCCTTTAGATATTCAGTTTACTATAGAAGATGGAGAAAAACAGCAAATATTCACATTTTATTTATTTATTTAAAAAAAAAAATTTGTGGCGTTTTTGCTATAAAAATGACTAATTGACCGCAGGCATGAAAATAAATTTGTATAAAACTGCTTTCAATCTTATAGAGATGAAACTCACAAATGCAAAGCTCCAATTTTTGCTTTTTAAGATAAAATCCTTCACATAACCTCTGAGTCTGTGCACACTGATGGAGAATCTTTTAAATAGTAATTATTTAAATGGAATCAGTGTTTATAACCAGTCATTGTCCTCCTTCCTCTATAGACTCTTAAAGAAGCAGTTCTTCCACCGGGCTCTCAAAGTGATGAAGAAAAAACCTGAGAAAGACACCAAGAAAGAGAAGGAGAAGGAGAAAGAGAAGGAGAAAGAGAAGGCCAAGGGTGACAGCAGCAAAGAGGAGGAGAAAAAAGGGAAGAAGGAGAAAGAGAAGAAGAAAGAGTCTGAAGTTGTTGAAACCAAGAAAGAGAAGAACGTAAGTGACCAAACACTGTCGACCTCTATGATGATGAAACCCCTCTGATTATATCTGCCTAACAAGATTGTGTTGTCACTGCTGGAGGCTTTTATTTTGATGCTCTCAAATATTAACAACAACAGAGCATCTCCAACTAGATGTGTGTCATTTAGTGAAATTTATACAATGTCATAAATCATGTGATCCAAATTTATGCTGAAACATATTTGACAGATTCTTTTCGCTGCCTTAATAGTTGGATCCATCTGAAACGCTGATCAGTGTTGCGCAGTTAAAAGAATGATTTCAGCTTGTTTTCAGTTCAGTTTGTTTTATGACTGCTCAGAGTTGCCTTGTCACTGCTGATCTGAACGGCCTCCTGGCCTGACAGTAAATGGGTGGATATTGACTTTGCTGCTCAGGTTTAAAGTACACAGAGCCACAGCAGTCGTGGAAAGAAGAAGTCCAATGTGTTGGTGGTGTCTGGTCTGGCTCAGTGAAAAGAGAAAATATGACTCAGGGGGCCTAATGCCAGTTACCAGTAAGGAAATGAGCCCATTGCCCAACATCTGCTTTAATATAAAACCCCACTGTAAGCATAAAGGTCAATTCATGATGTGACGCTTATAAACAATATGAACATAGGTTGCACTGTCACTCCAGAAAATGTTGGCTCTTCATGTTGTAATTAATATTTATTTTATTTAGGATGACAGTCCTGGGACCCCCAAGAAGAAGAAAGATGTGAAGAAGAAGTTTAAACTGGAACCTCATGAGGATCAGCTGTTTCTCGATGGAAATGAAGTGAGTGTGTGGGGGGGTAGATAATAAGCTTATATGAGACAAGTGTTTGTAATTCTGAACAACATCACAACCCAAATGTTTCTCTTTTCTTTAGGTGTATGTGTGGATTTATGATCCTGTCCATTTCAAGACCTTTGCCATGGGACTGATACTCGGTGAGTCGGGGCGAAAATCATAAATGGAGCTCTTTTGAGCAAGAATTGAATGGCGGCTTATCTGTAACTGATTGTACTTTTTTGTTCTCACTCCATCTGTGTGTGTGTGTGTTTTCTGTCTTTCAGTGATTGCTGTGATAGCAGCCACACTGTTCCCATTGTGGCCAGCAGAGATGCGTGTAGGAGTTTACTATCTAAGTGTTGCAGCAGGCTGCTTTGTAGCCAGTATATTGCTTCTGGCTGTTGGTAAGTGCATGTTCTTCTTGAAAGTGTGACCTGTGAAAATACAAGCCAGATTCCTGAAAAGTTGGTAAAACATAATTAAAACAAAATGTGATCATTTCCTCTTTTGACATGCACCCAAATGAAAACAGTACAAAGACAATTTATTTAATACATTACCACAACAACTTCATTGATTTTTTCTTTATGTAAACGTGCTTATTCTGAATCTGATGCCAACAACATGTTTCAAACAGGCTGTTCAAATACTGCCCATTTTCTCACCTCCACACATCTGGACACTCGCTGTGTAAAGAGGAAATATGAAATTTTTGCTACATTTATTATTGAATCAGATGTTTTGCCCACCTCATTTATAAACATGAGGGGGGCAGAATATTAGTAAAAATGACATTCTTCATAGCTGTAGAATTTATTTTATTACATGTACAATGTTAGATATTTCAGTTGCTGTAGTTTGAAATTGATCCCCCTGGTTGTTACTTCTCTCTCTCTTCAGCCCGCTGCATCCTATTCCTCATCATCTGGCTGGTGACGGGTGGACGCCACCACTTCTGGTTCCTCCCCAACCTGACAGCAGACGTCGGCTTCATCGACTCGTTCAGGCCACTCTACACTCACGAGTACAAAGGACCGCGAGCCAGCATCAAGAAGGGCTCGGACAAGACGGACGAGAAGGACAACGACTCCTCCACCAAGGCTCTGAGGTCGGACAGCGACGAGAAGTCAGACAGCGAGAAGAAGGACGGCGACGACGAGGAAGAGGAGGAAGAGGAAGAGAGCAAAGAGGCGGCGCCAGAGGAGAGTAAAGAAGGAGAGGGGGAGGGAACGGATCGACACTCGGACACGGACAGCGACCGCCGGGAGGACGAAGGCTCGCAGCACAGCAACGGAAACGACTTTGAGATGATCACCAGGGAGGAGCTTGAGCAGCACACAGAGGAGGAAGAGGAGGAGGAGGAGGATGAGGAGGAGGAAGACGAGGAGACGCGAGAGAGGAAAGAAGGGGGTGGGAGTGAGACTAAACCCCAGACTGCTGAAACATAAACTCTTTACAATCCCATCACTCTCTACTTCTCTCTCTCTGTCCTTCCCTCCCTCCCTCCTGTGATCCCAGGACCTGCTAGTCCGGCCTCTCTGGGCCCACCGAGGCCGAGGTGAGGCTCCATCTCTTGTTGTTGAGATCTTCCACTAAACAGTTCCGATAGACCAGTACCGGGACAGACACAGCAGTGAAAAGTAACGGCTACGACAATGAGGAAAATAAATTTTTAGAAAAAGAAGCCTTATGGTGGATTGGATTCCTCCCACCCAAATGTTATTTATGTTCCAATGAAAACCTGCCTGAGGAAGTTGTCAACAAAACTCCATCAGACCAACAACAGCCCCAACGGAGGCTTTTCATTTTTTTTTGTCTTTTTCCGGTTTCTCATGTCATGAAGTAGCTTTTTGTGTCCTTTCAACTCAGAACTTTTATTTATGCCCCTTGTCTTTGGTTACAGTTGTATGTGAGGCCAGATCCTGATCTTGGATACAGATGATGGAGATGAGCTATCATGCTAATCTGACCAGTAAGAGGAGACATGCTGGTTTCTTTACCCCCCTCCTTTTTTCTTTTTTTTTTCCATTGTCGTCTTTCAGCTCCATGTTGTTGGTACAATCACGGTAGTTCTGGAGAAAGACAGAAAGCCTTGGTTCTTTCACCAGTGAGTCTGATAGCTTTCTCGGGCAGCCCTTAAAACAAAGTGACCAGCGGGTCTGCTTTGAAACCTGAACTAAGCCAGATGGACCAAATCCCGTAGTTTATTGGAAGGATCCTAAAAATCAACCATATTGTGGCTGGAGGGAGTGTTCGGAGAACAAAGTAGTACGGCTCTTTGAGGTACAGTACTTTCCATTTTCAGTAAGAAAAAATGTTCTAAGTACTTCTAGTTCATGTTTAATGTGGGACTCATCTTTAAGAGTAAACGTGAGCGACTGGGACACAGCTGGCGTACTTAATTTTCTTTTTTAAAAAAAGATTGCCGCATTTGTTGTACAACTAAACCTAGAGGATGTTCACTGATTAACTGTCTCTTTGCAAACAACCAGATATGAAGTTAAGCAAACTCTAGTGCCAAACACGACTAATAATGATGTTATGCATGCTGATTTAATATGGAGAGTTGAGTGCGAGAGCGAGGGATACATTTTGTCAATTTGTTCCATTTTGTAACCGCAGTGTCAAACTCCTCAAACCTTTCACATCTTTGGAAGAAAATAAAGATTAAAAAAAAGCACAGCACAAAGTTGTTAGTGTGTAGCTAAACAAAGATTTTTGGTCTCAATGAAACCGTTTTAAAAAGGCGTTCGCACCAGACTCCCAAACCAGTTCTGTCTAGTCTCGCACAAGCCGTCATGTGTGAAAATAATGGCCGCGCTTCATGAATCCAGCGTCACTGACCAGACTAGTTTCATTTCCAGTCGAAGCCCAGTAACTGGCAGCCGAGGTCCAAGCTGTTCCTTCACATTATCTTCTGGCTAGAAATGTCTTAGATGCTCTTTTTAGTCATAGCGAGGATTATATTTAAGTATAAAAATAGAAATGTATCATTTATATATGGATTCTATTGATATATCAAATATATACTTACAGTCTGAAACTATAAAACAGCTTTTTTTCTCCCTTCTTTTCTTTTGTATTAGGAGGTCTAATTTTTATTCCGCCGAGTGTTTATAATGCTCTTTTTTTTTTGTCTGTTTTTATACGATCATCAAGAGTGTATTATTTAAAGGTAACATCTGGGATTAGAAAACAGTGGGATTTATTAGATATCAGCCTTTTTTCTATTTTATTTTTACATTTGCCATGGTAACATTGGATGTGCGATCTGGTTGGTTGTGCGCTGCCACGTCTGTGTTTTTGTGTATCCTCTCACTAGAAATGGTCAGTCATTAACCAGAGCTTATAAAAGCAGTGGCTTGTGTAACACTGACAGCAGCCTCCCACTTAATCTGATGTGGCAAAAAGTCTCCTTACAGTGAAGCTACATCTCAATATATTTCACACAGCTTTCTGTACAGTCGTCCATTTAAAGATGAACTCACCTAGACTGTATTTAGTAGTTTGTAATCCCACTGAGGTTTGTAGCTCTCTGACTTTCTAACTCACAAACCACCATGATCTTGTTTTTTTGTCCAATATCTTTGTTTTTTCCTTCCCCAAACGGGCAAAGTGCATCTCTGTGTCCTGAGTTGCCAGTTGCTGTACTCTCAATATTGGCATAACCATTTCACAAAAGAGGGAAAAAAAGATTATTCTCCCAGTTGTTCTTGACTGTTGCACAGTATCGGTCTGTTGTATATTGTAGTATTATTACTCTCTATGCTGCTGCTTCTCATCGCACATTTTCTGGGGGAAATAAAAAGTGAAATTGTAAAGCGTTCATGTTTTATCTCTGGTCAAAAACTGTGTCTTTTGATCGCCTAGTTGTCCACATTTGGATCAGTGTCATTCTAAAGACTGTCTCATGCAATATTGGAGAATAATTTAATAAAACTGGATGTCTGGAAATATATCTGTATCTTATCATTGCAATAAAAATATAGAAAGCACACAAGTATTGTCATATTTGCCTGTAGTATTTTTTCTTTTAGAATTGTTTTCTTTCAGGTCCTGACCTGCTGCAGTCATTTACCCAATTCCTGACCTGCTGCAGTCATTTACCCAAGTGAAGGGAGTGAAAACCTGTCATTAATGCAAAATATATAAATAACATAATATATACATTTTTTCAGCTAATCAAATCTTGATCTATTAAACATCCAATATGTAACTGGGGGGAAAAAGTCCTCATCTTTAAAAACCTGCTCGTGTTCTGTGTTTAATAAAATGAATATCAAAATTGTTGCCAATTAATTTTGTGTTGATCAATAATCAGTTAACTATCTAATCATTACAGCTGTTTTTGTAGACTCTGATAGGAATAGTCTGATTTGCCAGAGTTTAGCCTTACTAATGTTAAAAGCAGCTTGTTGAAATTTATCAGGTGCAAAATACACTCAGCTGCCTGTTAATTAAGTACAACTAGCTAAAACTAATTATTCTATTATCTATTATGATCTTTTGGCCGTTGTAGTCTGTTGTGTTGAAAAGTATTTTACTGACAGGTGTTAAATTATACAGTTTTACTAGGGATGAGCAAGTACACCACTATCTGTATCTGTATCCGTATCCGGAGTGGGCAGTGCCTAAACCGGAAGTGGGTGCAGAAATGGGTGGGGCTTAAAACGGTACATTATTTTAAGTCTGAAATTGATATGGCTTGATCAGAAGTTGCTAATCTACTCTATTCAAAGCCTATATACAGTAAAACAATAGTATTTATAATATTCTTTTCATGAACTGCAGTGAGAAAGTGTCAGATACTGCATGCAGCCACATACAATAAAAATATTAATATAGGCTACTTTGTGTGTTCAGCTTTATGTGTATAAGTGGTCTGTAAGACTGTTTATTTTTTAATGATCTAAGTGAACTTCATGATTCATGCAAACATCCAGTGATGGCAAACAGGGAAATAATATGTCAGCCTTGTTCACTGTGTTCTTCTCAAAAGCAGCGCTATGTACGAGCAAAGTTTGACTGACTTCATAACACCAGCCAAACTAAGAGCAAGCAGACGGTATAAAAAAAATAACTGCTGTGCAAAATTTCAGGCCAATATCTCCACTACTTTCAGAGATATTAAGCCTTCACATGCATGTGGACCAGTAAAAAACACTGATGTATAGTATGTGATTTTTTAGGTGAATTTTTTGCACCATCTCAGATTTGCTTCATATTTTTTTATTTTAATGTCCTTCTTACTAAAAACTGCTGTGCAAAATTTCAGGACAATATCTCCACTACTTTCCGAGATATTAAGCCTTCACATGCATGTGGACCAGTAAAAAACGCTGATGTATAGTATGTGATTTTTTAGGTGAATTTTTTGCACCATCTCAGATTTGCTTCATATTTTTTTATTTTAATGTCCTTCTTACTAAAAACTGCTGTGCAAAATTTCAGGCCAATATCTCCACTACTTTCAGAGGTATTCAGCCTTCACATGCATGTGGACCAGTAAAAAACGTTGATGTATAGTATGTGATTTTTTTCGGTGAATTTTTTGCACCGTCTCAGATTTGCTTCATAATTTTTTATTTTAATGTCCTTCTTACTAATAACTGCTGTGCAAAATTTCAGACCAATATCTCCACTACTTTCAGAGATATTAAGCCTTCACATGCATGTGTGCTGAATCAACATTTCTCAGTTTCAACAAAGACTTGACTGCAGGACTCTTTTGACTGCTCTTTTACTTCTACTGCAGTATTGGACTACAATATTTTTAGCTTGCTGTACCCAATATACTGGCAATTGAGTGTATTTTGTACCTACAAACCTATTCCATGTATAATCAGTGGAGAGCGGTAAATAATGAAGTCTTCACTTACATCTTTTATCCTAATCAGTGAGAGGCAGCTCCTTTGTTGTGGATGATGATGATAACACCACAGCTGGTTTGTCCTCTCAGGTCAACAGTGTCCCTGCTCTGTCCTGACACCAGAATGTCCAGAGGTCCTGAAAGAATCTTCAAATGTTCATGTTAAAAACTTCAATAATATAGTCAATTACACTCACACTTCGATTACTTACTTTTTTGAGAATTTGACTGTTATGTTGTAGCTGCTGCTGAAAAAGGTTAAATAATTTGATGACATCCTACAAAATGGGATGACTCAGAAGGTTTGGGTTCAAACTGATAAGAATAAACAAAAAAAGTTATCAAGTGTTTGAGATTTATTTCAGCTCTGCAATAGACTTTGACAGTTTCACAGTTTAATGATCATGAAAATGACATGAAGTTTCTGCAACTCATTCTATTTGTTTTGTTCTACAACATGCAATCTGACCTGTAGAGTTCAGCTTTGGCAGAAAAGCTTTGAAAGTAATTGAAATATGGATGTACAGAAAGTCGGCTCTGGTTTGGACAATATGTTTGTACACAACAATCACATACAGTCTTTGGCCGAATCAGTAATAGAAATTAATTTTTAAGTCTTTTAAGCTCCCATCTTGAAAATATATAAATATCACATAAATATGACATTAAATACATTTATCCTAGAATTCTGTATGTACACATTTACAGTCTTTTTCTTTTCTACCTATAATCCTCCCGAGTTTAAGCCAGTAACAACTAGAGTTTACACACTGATCATCACATTGAAGATTAAGTGCTCCACGTCTGAAAGCAGAGTATTCATTCAGAATAATAATACATTGTAATCACATAAGTGATTGAAATGTTTTTTTTTTCCATTCCTCCATTTCTAGGTGAGAAACATGCTCTCAGCCTGTAAGCTACAGATAAAATTACAGATTGTGTTTGCACTGGAATGTAATACCTACTCACACATACAGTATGCCTGGCTAAAACACTGTCTACATAGTATGCCCATTATGTTATTTGTACAACCCATTTCCAAAAAAATTGGAACACTTTTTAAAACATAAATGAAGCAGAATGCGCCAACCTGCTAATCCTTTTGACATATATTCAACTGAAAACAATATATTAAATGTTTGACCTCATCAGCTTCATTGATTTTTGTAACAATGAGCTCAGTAACACTGTGTAAAACTGTTGTCGGTGAACACAGTTCGTTTGTAAATGATTGTATTCTGTTTAGATTTACATTTTACACAGTGTCCCAACGTTTTTGGAATTGGGGTTGAAGGACGAATGTAACACCTAGTTGGCTGAAGACACACACGCTCTTACTCCAACAGTCCAGTTCCGGACTAGTCACTGAATCTGAATATGCATAATCACAACTCAGCCACTACTTTATGCAAATGAGTTCATCTTGCAAACATCAGATCAAACTGTCAAACTAGGCAGTGCTGATAAGATATGAATCGAGATGCTGTTACTCCATTGCCTATTTCTCACCCTAAATGTTTTCACAAACGTATTATAGTGTACAGTTTAGCTGTAATATGAGAAAGTTTACAACTCGGCCAACATGTTTTAAACAGACAAACCAAAACTAAAAACTGCCCAACTCGCAGTGACGTCACCCACCAGCCGGACCTTTCAGTGATCTGGTTCTTCCAGATGCACCATCACCAGATCAAGTGTGTCTTTACCATCACTCAGCTGCTGTGAAGAGCATCCACTCAATGTCTTTAATGTAAGCCAGTAAAAGTACCGGGTGATTCAGTTTTCTGTGTCTGATGAATCCGACACGTCCGCCAGTCGCGCCTGCCTCTTTCTCACGTTCCAGTGCAAACACTGAGCCAGGCTTTCGAACCAGTCGTACACCAGGTCGTGGCAGCAGATGGAGGGCACGGGGTAACAAGACGTAGTAATCTTGATGCTGTTGGGTGAAAATCAGGAGGCAAATTAATTCCTGAATTGTGGAAACGGATATGTGCAGAATGAAAAAGCAGCTGATAAAGATGTTAATGAACCTTACCAGTCTCCATATTGGATCTCCTGCCTCTTCCTGCCATCAAACGACACCCAGGCGGTGTTCCTGGCATCAGGGGACAGAGTGATCTGTTTTGGGGGAGACGAGGACAGACCGTCAGTTTCTAAGCTACAGCAGTTATAACAAGGCTATACATCAGGTAGAATATTTACCCTGTTCATCATATAACTTTAGTGTTTGATAGCACTAAAAACAAATTACAGATAATGTTGTATAGTGAGCAAAATGTCATCAGTTCTGCATGTATTTTGTCATAAACTATAATATCATACACAATAAACTTTCAACCTGATGATGGCGCTAGATGAAAAGGTAAGAGTTTGCCAATGCAATCATCTGGAGGGGTGACAGGAATATTTGCACCAAATTTCGTGGCAAGCCGTCAAATAGTTGCATTTGCCTTAGTACAGTAACTTGCTGGTCCTCAGCTCAGATTCAGACCAAGCACTATCAATGTGAGAGCAAAGGCCTCGAATACCACTGGACATGAAAACAATAAACACATACTATATGGTGCCGTGGGGCAGTCAAACATTAACAGGGATTGATGGAAGCTTTGATTCCACAACCATGAGATAAAACAAAAGAAGCAAAAAAGCCCCTGTTAAGGATTTCTATTAGTTTACAAGGAGAATCTTGATCAGCACTAACACCATCTGTAAACTTGATTCTTACCATGAGCTCCACCCCAGCAGGGACCACGATGGGCCTGAAGGAGAGCGAGTGTGGGCAGATGGGCGTGACCATGATGGCGGGTACGTTGGGGTGGATCATGGAGGCTCCTGCTGCAGCTGCATACGCAGTGCTGCCTGTAGGTGTGGACACAATCACACCTGGAGAAGAGAGGACAGAAATCACATTTACCATATTAATTCATATCTGCTTCAGTTATACATAGTTCTCCCTGATTTCTCTTGTAACCCCACCCTTACCATCCCCCTGCACTGAGGTGATGAGTCGTCCGTCGAGGTACAAGTCTACGTTGGACAGGTAGGAGGACGGGCCTCGGTCCACCACCACCTCATTCAACACCTGCACACACACATAGAGCAGAGAGCACATGACTCCACCAGGGCTGCACAGTCTTCCAAAGTGACATTTCAATGGTTTTTGATCTGAATCTGTATCAAATAATTATACGTGATCCTGTTTATGTTGGAGAGAAAAATAAATCCTCTTAGCGTCATATAAACAAAATCAGACTCATGACATTAAAATTAGTCACGCTACTATAGTGTCACCTACAGGCCACATGCCATAAATGTGACATGTTTATGTTCATCTACACATAGACTGTGTGCAATGTATGTGAAGGTGGGATGAAAAGTGTAGAAGGAGTGATGAAAAATTATGAATTAAATTATTGAAAAAAATATTGTGAAATATCTGTTCATGGAGGAGTGGAGATTTAACAACGCTTGAACCAATGAATTAACTGAAGAAGGGTAGTACAGAATGTGCCCAATGTAAAGTGCTTTATAAATGACCACATGGTGGCTCTATCCACAACAAAAACGTCTGGAACCAAAGTCTGCAAACTACTGCACCCGTCAGTCCAAGATGTTTTGGTAAGAGCCGCAAGTGATAAACAGCTGCTTCACCCACATGTCCCCCATCCTGACTGTGATCTTTGAGGCATCAAGCTAACAAACGGGCAAACATGACCTTAAAACATGACCTCTTTGGCAGAGATGGTAAAGGTTAAAGAACTGTGCCGCCTATGTTGTATAATGAGGACAAGCTCTGTATGTCCCCTGTGATGTGGAGCACAACAGGGCAGTCAACATGTAAATCCATTTCACACACAGTAAATGTGAAACACAATTGAATTAATGCACTCAATAAAAACAATAAATCAGCCAGCAACAGATGCAGGGTTATAGTGCATTACAATCCCACATTACACCAGCAAACTTCACGCTGGTATGCAGACAGCATACAAATCATGTTCCACACTTCAGTCAGTCACACAGAGTACTGCAGAGCCGAGCAGCGATGGACTGACGTCAGCCGGGCGCAGAGCAAACATCCCACTGGATGCAGCAGACGTGATGTAATGTGAGGTCGAACCCAGGTTCGCAGATACCACAACAATCCATCACTGCCTTTAATCAATGAGACGGGGGGAAAAAAAACCCTGAAAAGTATGACTGCAGCAGTGAAGTATGTTGTTTAGTTTCACAGCGTGGTGGACTGAGAGCGTCAGAGCTCATTAAATATCTATTCAGCGTGTACCGCACTGTTGACGCCACAGTCTCCATGGCAGCTGGCTATGAAGAACAACATCCGACTTTCTGTCCTCCAGATCTACACCGGCAGCTTTATTATGACTGTCGCCATGACAACGTGGCTCGCTCACTGAGCTGGACACATGTAAGGAGGCGCAAACACGCCCAGGATGAAGAAGGAAACAAGAGACACACACACACACAGAGTAAACCTCCATCATCTCTATGGGCTTACAGCATCACCGGGTGTGATCGGGAATTAATTAAGAGGATAAAATCACATGAGTCTTTTTCAACCAAATATTTCCCAGAACCAGGGGAACTAAAGTCATGAGCCAAACTACACGTCCTCCTTTAAAAAATCCTCTTTGTATTTGAGCTGCATCTCCTGGACCATGAAGATTAGCTCAATAATGGCATCTTACTCTTTTTTCAGATCCACAACAAAACATGATATATAAAACAAGACATATGACTCATGAAAAAAGTGTCAATAAGTATAAGTGTTCAAGCAAAGCATCACATTGAATTGCATTCCATCCTATTTATTCGGGTCAGTTAATGAACACTCGGGTTGTTAATGTGTTTTTTGTTGTCCTTTAAAACTTGCCTTACTGACTGCTTCAGTAACTTGTTTCACATTGTGACGCCTCCATATATTACAGATCTGCATGCTGCATCTGTTCTGGGTTTTTGTTGGAGTTAATAGCCCCTCGTAGCCTGTCTGGTAGTGTGACTGTGCTGGTGCCACAATCACTCATTTGTGAGCACAGACCGTTTGGCTGTAACAGATATTCCTACAGAAACTCATTAATCTACACGCCAACCTCTCCTCTACTCTGAGCCATGAGACACTGGCATTCATTCTCTCTGTACTTTTTTGGCTGCACACGACCAGACTGCTGAGCAATAATCAAGGTTAGATAAAACTAGAGCCTGTGTGACGAGCACTCTTGAGGCAGGGTAAGGGCATGATATTCCTCTTTCTTAATATTTTCAGAGTGCTTCTTCCATGATAACTGCCCATCGGGTGTTTGAGTGATAGGCACAGCTAATTATCACTATTCATGCCATGTCTGGCCCTGAACATAATACTTTTTGCTACATTCAAAACAAGTCTGTTCTCACATATCCAGTCAGGTAAAAGTTGCAGTTCAAAGTGAAAAGTGTTCCTTCATTCAGTTATATTAGTTAATGAGAAATGTATAGTTGTATCATCAAGGCTTTGTCATTTGTAAACACTGAAAGTAGCAGCTCAGGGATACTCTCGTGGGGCTCACTGCACTGTCAGCATTTAGGGGAGAAAAAACTATCATTAAAAACACAAACTGCTTCCAGTTGGATAAACAGTTATTCATCCAATTGATCGCTGCTGGACTAAACCCATATGCAGTTGGTTTCATTAATAATGACATGTGGTCTACAATGATTAAAAGACGACAGCACTTTCACACATGAGGAAACAACAACAAAGACTTATCCCGTTGCTGTTTGCGTTTACTGTTGTGTGACTCTGATGTTTGTGTGGATCTAATGAATGAATTCAAAGGAGCTGTGCGGAGGTGGAAAAGCAGACTGAAAACTCCAGAGCGTCTGTCTCCAAGGCATCTGCTGAGCGCATTCAAGTTATTTACGTAACTGCAATGAAACAATCAGCAAATTAAGGTGTGTTTCTCTCATTCACTTGCTTTGTTCTCTTCTGTGTTGCTGCCTCTCACTCACTGGCTTGAGCTCTCATATACACTCTATCTTGCTTTCTTGTCAATCTAGTTGAGAAGCTGACAACATCATTTTGATTTTCAGATCAATGCACTCCATCAGAAATGCCTGGCTCTTGTTCTAATATTGACTCAGTATTTCATTATTGTGTGAATAAAGCTGGACACAAGTTGTAGCAGCCGAGAGTTTGGTTTGACCAATCAGCAATGTTGAGCACCACAAATTCCACCTCAGTAGTCTCTGGGACTTAACTTAGCTAAGCTCATATATGCCCACATGGACATTCTGTCCTCACCTGTAGCTGCAGAGTGACCTTGCCGGCTTCACTGTTGGTGTGCCCATGAGGAAGGAGTCCGTTCTGTTCCTGCGGCTGCTGCTGCTGCTGCATCTCTCGGCTGTACGGCTGCTCACCCGCTCTCTGAATCATGTCCTTCACCACCTTCACCTTTAGACGACTGCGCAGAGTGATGGCTGCATTGCCTGAAAATCCACACACATGCAAACATAATCATAGATGATGCATTCACACACACATTATCTACTGAGCACAGCAACTAAAAGAAGTGCACATGATTTACTTCTAAGTTTGACCTTTCAGGAGGGAATGTGAGTGTTTCCAGTCACATACAGATGACCACAACAGTGAACATTAGGGCAATATTTCAAAGTTCCTGTCTACCTTCGAACACTTTGGCCACTTCAGTCTTATATGACTCAAATTTGAAGGGTGTCAGGAAACCCAGAGAACCGAGGTGGAAGGCCATAACCGGAGGGACACTTCCCTACAAGAGAAGAAAAACAGTCCTGGCATAAAAATCAGTCTGAGACAATTAGTATACAGTTGTCAATGCTAGATTTTATAAATACATATATCTGTATACCTTAGTCTTTCATGAGAGAGTTTATCATGAGCAGTTAAGACTAAATATTCAGGATACTTATATACTAACCTTTTAACATATGTGTATTTTTGAGACTAACGTTTGAATCACAGACAAAAAACGTTACTTCTTTTTTGCTGTTATAAATATTTTGAACTTCAAATGATGTTGAAAATTTCCTGACTTGAAAAAATATTTTTTCATCATTTTAATCACATATTGCCAAGTAAATTAAAACTCTACACTGACTTGAATTTTACATTTAGAAAAAGTCAACCTACAGAAGGAAACTTTTGTAAAGAAAAAAATAAAATACAATATTACATAAAAATATCCATGTTCATCATAGATTTGTAGGTTTGACAGCATTAGTCCAAGGTTAGGTTGGTAAGGAAAATATATATGAAAAGATTTTTCTTTATTTGATACCTATTAAAGTAATTTCATGTAGTATAAGATGGTTATGAGTTCTGACCTGAGCTGGCCTGTAGTGATCAACCAATAAAAGTGTGATTACCTGGAACAGAGAGGAGGCATAGAGCAGAGTCCCATCTCCACCCAGACAGATGATCAGGTCTATGCAGTCGGAGATATCGTCATAACCTGCAGGCGAACAAAAACACAGCCATATTCAATATACTGTCTTCATTTTAAAAAATATTTTCCTGAACTTAACCAAACATGTGACATTTTTCCTGTATCAGAAGACCCAAGAGGGAAAAAATGTCCTGAACTCCCTCCATCTGGCCAACTCTGAAGATTTTTGAAAAAAAAATCCAAAATACAGTCTGTGGCCAGTAATGCATCCAAAATCCAAAAATAACCGTAAGGAGCTAGAAGATAGGTTTTTGATAACAATGTGCTCTCTCTAGTAGCTACTGTGTTAATAACAAGTAAAAGGCTTCATGCTATCATTTCAAACTAGATTCAAACTGGAAACATCTAACAGACCAGCGGCAACAATGTAAGATACATAGTAGAAACATAGTATAATATTTTTCACTATATCTCAGGGAGAGATATTAAAATTGTGGCTACCCTTGTTCATCTTGAAATTTTTGTTACTGCTTATTTAGTAAATTGAGATTCCACATGTAAAATTATAAGCTCATAAATTATCATGTGTTGCTGTTGTTTAACCAACTGAAAAACAGAAACATCATTTGACACATCGACATTAACACAGCTTACATGTTATCCTCAAACTGAATACCTGTAATCTTTACATTTTACAACTGAAACCTCTTCACTTTAACTTAACTGTGAGAGAGAACTTTTATTCTTAATGGTATATTTTACATCATAATATCATTAGTTTTAACTCAGAAAATGATAGTATTACTTGTGTCAAATTTATGTCATTAGTTCAGCATTAACATTTGTGTCTTTATAGTGTGATCGGTGGTGGACACACAGGAGTCTCACCCTCTCTGAAGGTGCAGAGTTGGTTGCGGATGGACCCGAACGCCTCGTCCTTTGACAGGGTAGCATCATCTGCTACCCTGCGCTCCACGTACACCATCATCTGTTTCTCCTGATACACAAAGACACGCTTTAGTGACAACAGCCAAAACACACACAGATATCTCTCAAAAGTCCTCTTTCTAACACGAAGCTGAGCAGGTGCCAAGCATGTGTGGTTTATTATGACGGTGTTCATATGGAATGCACATGCACGTGTTCTCATTACGCAAAGCACAGCTTGTTTTGGAGACATGTGGCTGAAAGGTGTCGTCACTGCACGAGGCCAGACGGTAACTTTAACCTACATGTCTGCTTCATTTCCTGGATACTTTTTATTGCTCTTCAGTACTACAAATGTTTCTGTGTACACTCTGTACTTTGACACATTTCCTGCAATATTTCTCAGCAGGAACAGGAATGCAGTTCACTAGCCGCCAAGGAGACAAAACTGTATCTGAAATCAAAGAAACCGCCGATCTAATCTCAAAATTCAAACAAAAGAGTCGCTGATAAGACTAAATAAATTATATATACAGTATATATTACTCTCAGGTATATCAACATCGGAAAAACAAACATTTCTGATTAATTATTGAGAAGCATACAAAACACAGATTTTCTATCCGTAAAGTCTAGAGCTACTTTTGTCATCATTTGCCGGTTCAATAGAGAAATTCTAAGTGTTTTTAAGACCCTTTAAATACCACAAAGTATACAATTTAATATGTCTTTTACAGGGCAAAGTATGACAGTATGATGGAAAACACTTAGGGTCAATAAGGATCCAAATACTTTTTAATAAATTCTTCTGAAGAATCAATTTTTCATTTTTTTTTTGTTTATTAATTTTCAGTTATTAATTTTGCTCTAGATGATAATGATTAAATTGCTTTCCCTCTGTGACTTCTGCAAATCCTGTTTGTGCTTTTTTATGGTTGCGCTTTTGTTTGATTAACACCAATCTACCACACAGCGTTACTGCTGAAAACTGCGACCATTTGTCGAGCTGCTGATTTCTCTGAGTAAAATTATCTCATAATCTGTTTTAACCTGTTTTCTGTGTTTTATTAGATACCATAGTCTGCCTCCTCAATCACATATTACCATCCTAAAACATTAATCTAAATCCTAAAACATTACTCTGTTAAAATGAAATTGTAATCTCTTAAAACATATATGATAACAATCATGTAGTATATAAAATTGTGTGATCCTGTACCTCCACGAGAAACCTGCAGAGCTCTTTGAAAGGCTCGACGAGGCTCTCATCTCTGATTTTCCTGATGACAAGTACATTGACAGGGGGTTTATTCCAGGTGAGCCGCTGGCTGGCCGGATCCTGGATGTGCCTGAGTCATGGAAACAGACACACAAGTGAGTCAAGAAACACACATCCACACATATATTTTACACAAACATGTCACATTACACACAGAAACAGACCAAACAATTACAGACCACTATTTTCAAAGTCAAGTCATGTGTCATTGTGACACCAAGTCTTACCTCATCTTCTGAATTAAGATAAATCTAGACTGTACCAGCAGTTGCAGAAACTCAGTAACTGTCAATTATACATTAACTTTGATCCACGTGTAAAATCTGAAGGAGTGGGGTCCAAATTCCAAACACCACAAAATAAAAAAAACTCTCTTTCTCCTCATTACCGTTTGTCTCTCTCCTCCTTTGCGTGGCGGATGACAGGCATTGTGTAGACAATTTTGTATATGTGAGTGTTTTCAGATCAAGTCGAAAGGAAACACTCTTGAGATCAGGTGACAATAACCATCTGCAGTCTACTGTTAGCCATCCCATTGCATGTAACATCCAATCACAGCATTCTCACTTTATCTTATCTCACAAGGTTTCACAAACCTTCCTGTGTCAATGGCCCCAACAAACAGTACACACAAAGTACACCTCACTCAGCACTCTCATGCTTACATGACTGAAGTTGGGTTGGGAAGAATACAGGCTTTGGGTCCGAAGTGAGTGGCTGGATATGGTCCATGTAGAAAGTGGGCTCTCCTGTGAGGAGGGGAAAAAATAGGAGGACAAGTCAAGACACTATCACCTAATGTCCAGGGCAACGGAACTGTGCCAGTGGCATGGTCGACCAGCTGGCAACCTGCAGAACAAACCTCTTAGGAGAGCTTTCCGCTGTGTCGCTCGCCGAGCCAGAGGGCTCCAAGTGCTCGTGTTGACCTGGCAACCTCCGCCGCTCAATATCCCACAGCAGCTGTTGATGACCTCCCCCCCGTCGCTGCAACTTCGTCCCCTTCCTCCGTCTCCTTGGTGACTTGGACGGGTGCTCCCTATGCCTGGAGGGCCTGGCTGACTCGGACAGCTGACCAGAGGGGGCTGAGGGTCGCGCCATGCCTCTGTCTGGCCCTGGTAGGGGCCCCGATGAAGGACTGGTCTCTGGATTCTCCATTCTGCAGAGAAGAGAAACAGAAACATCTGTTAAAGACCTGTTGACAGTTGAAGAAAAGAACCAATCTATGAGATGAGTCTATGAATAATTAAGAACATTAAAAATACACTAGGCATTTTCACTATTTTTGAGTACAGGGGGGAATAACTGATCAAATGCAACCATTTTTCCATTTCAAATAAACAGATAACTACTGTTGTCTTTTGAATGTCTGGTTGTTATTTAGCTCTCCAAATTTAAAACTTAATTTAAAGCTGGATGCTGAATGGGGTGTTTTCTTTCTTGAGGTTAAGAGTAAATTCTTAATCATAAAAATCAATTTAATATGGTTCAACAAACGGATTATATTGATTTGTTATTAAACACAGCCTTAAGGTTACATCCACGACAGAATATAGGTAAAATTCATTGTTTCTTCAGCAGCGACCTTGGCACCAGCATTAGTGAACTATCACTCTTTGTAAAACACAGCTCGTAGATAATCAGCTAACAGACACAAAAACAAGTAAACAACTATTAGAAGTGAGTTTTAACTGAAGCTTCAATTAATGTCTGAGAGAACAGCTGCTCTGCTGACAGCTAACGTTATGTAGCAATTAGCTTAACGAGCTAACCGGCGTGAACCTCTGAACAAAATAAAGCCTTACTGTGTCAGAGAGAAGCAAACATGCTAATTTTGCTGCTAGTTCATCAACATTCGAGTTTGTTTAAACGCTGACAAAGCGTGCATTTAAAGACAAACATCGTCAAACTGTGAACGCTGAAATATTACAAAACTGTGTGAAGGTGGCGGAAGTGACGTTTAAAGCGGATGCGTTCATGGACATCACGGAAAGCGGAATGCTACGCAGGGTGTTCGGTTAACAGCGCCTCGTTTGGCGATACAAATTTACAACAACACAGAGTAACTAGCTAGTCTACAGTTTGATTTTCTTAAACTATTAACTGTGCTTACTCATAATCCTTTCATACATATACCGAATAAAAAAGCTGTTGATTTTTTTTTTCCTAACGCCACTGGTTTGGAACCTACCAATATCAAAAGCCACATTTGCTTGCTTGTTTCTGTTGTACGCTGTTATAATAGATGGTATATTGCTCTTACATATATAATCATCTATAAATGTATAATTATATTGCAAATATTAAATTCACATTGATTTGACTTCTCCATGTAAACAGATGAGATCAGTGGTGGAAGAAACAAAAAATCCTTAGTAAAAGTAAAGCACAATGGAAAAAATGCATTTTACATTTACTCTAAACATTTACTTTAAAATTGGACCTCGGGCACTCAGTCAACCACATGAGCTGGTTGTATTTTCATATCCTGAAATCACAACTGTCACACCTAAAACATGACTGAATTGACTTCCTGATTTCAACGTCGCCTGGTATGCAAAGTGTTTTTGATAGTTCAACTGCACTGAAGCTGGATCCAGCATATTTCACAGCCCTCAAGAAGCAAGCAGAGACAGAAATACAGTGCTGCACTTAACACCAGACGACTGCATTCACACAGGTAATAAAACCAAAGGTAACTGTCTTTATACGGGTTTATTTTAAGCAGCCTGTGTGAGCGTTGTTGTTGCATCAGCCTCATGTCAAACTGAGAGAAATCTAAGAAAAAAGCAAAGCTGATTTTGGTGAAAACATTTTCAGGATGCTTGTTTGCATTGAATGCAAAATTTAAACTGCTAAACTTTGGTTTAACAGGTTGTAACATTAATGTTTTGGTTCACTCGCACCACTCTCATAGGCAGCTATTCTCAGCGAAAGAGCTCTAAAGGTGCAAAGTTGCCCACCTTCTCAGGTGGGACACAGTTTACAACTAGCTGGTGAACACAGTGGAGCAGAGCTAGATTTCCTCCCTGGTAGGGACCAAAAACAGAAGTAAAAGGAGAGTGAAAATTGGATTTGCATTCATCATCATTAAGTTGTTGCAGGTATAACTTTGATTATTGATTGATGATTGATTATTCATTTTAATAATATAGACATTTACATTTTATTGTTGTTGTTGTGGTAAACATTTATTTTGAAATATCATTTCCACCCCAGCAGTAGCAGAGTCTCCAAAATACCAGGTGCACCTCTGGTTAAAAACTCTCCCAGACTGCACACCATGAATCTCTCCATCCCCTCCATCCTGCTCAGTCTGGGAGGAAAATGTCTGCTCAACTGGACCCTGGTGTTTCTCCAGAGAAACCACATCGGCCAAAGCTTCCTGGGAGTTTTCAGTGTTTCCCTCGCTGTCGTCGACACAACCTTGACCCTCTGTGTCACTGCCCTTCACAACCACGCCGATGGACACGTCTTCCTCCTGGACTTGCACCTGACCAGGTATCATCTATGTTTGCTGGTTCAAATCCTGGGTCAAGTCTACAGCGCCCTGCAGTGGCCTGTTGTCGTCTCGGCCGGTTTGGATCATTTGTGCACTGTCACTCGAAGGTTGCAACCCCCCAACACCAGGGTCAGATGGTTTATCTACTTATTAATCACTGTCTTCCTGTGGTACCTCACCGTTCTCTACATCCTCCTGCTGTCTGACTTCATTCCTGTCTTAGAGGACGTGTCTCACAGCGAGATCCACCGGTGCTGGGTCTTCCACACCTCTCAGATCCTGCAGGTTGCCATGTTGCTCCTCCTGACTCTGGGCTGTGCAGCACTGCATGCTGGGCGCAACACACAATTATTAAAAAACCCTCCTCTCACAGACCAAATTACAAACCACAGTAGACCTCACTCCAAGGGAAGTGTTGTTCAACAAGCCCTGCATATATTTCTCAACACATGGGCCCTGTTCTTGGTTTTTCTGGCCGTGCTCTTCCTGCTACCTGTGGGAATACCTGCGCACCTGGGTCTGAACGCAGCCTGGCTCTGCTTCCTCAACAGCCTTCTGATAGCAGTTGTTTCGAGTGTAGCCTGTCCAGCCTCGCAGCTCGCGCAGGGCTTGGCAGCAGTTCCTCCCGACAGCTTCTGTGAGTGGAGATTTAAATTTAGCTTGGCTGCAGAGGACAGAACATGACTGCACCAAGCAAATACACGAAGGACAAGTGTTAGAAGACGTGGAATTAGCTGCTGAGACCAATTTCACCTATGGGGGATCAATAAAGAATTATCTTATCTTAAACGTCTCCTACGAAGAAAATAATTTATATTTTGTGAGAAAAGTTGGGTTTTTGAGCCAAGCTAGCTTTATGAATGGCAATGTGTCGGTTCAGTCCTGTGGCCCTGACTGATATCAACAACTATGGGATGGATTACCAAAAAATGTGGTGCTGAAATTCATGGTCTGAGGAAAATGAATCCTAAAGACTTTGGTGCTCCTGTGACTTTTCATCTAGGACCACCAGCAGTTTTCAGTAATCCAGTAATATCCAGAAATATCTCAACATTAACAAGATAGACTGAATTTGGAACAGACGTTTGTGATTTCCCAATGATGAATCTTGTTGAATAATGTTGACATTTGTGGTTTTGAGTCAAATCCATCACTATTAAACAGCTGCTAATCTTATATGGCTGTAGACTCCTGTTCCTATATGGACCTTCTGGAGCCTGTATCATTAGAAATATTGCTCTTTAAAGTAATTTTGCTTCAGATTATATTCATGAAAAACTGTCAGTGCTCAAAGTGAACATCCCTTTTAGGTTTCGCAGGAGCCGTTTGTGTTTATGTTCCAGAGTTGGGTTCAGCTAGCTCATAAATGTGAAATAAAAAATCTTTTTGCTGTGATTTTGTGAAGAAAATTAAATGACTCTTTCCAAATAAAAAGTCATAAAAAAATTTTAAAAATCAAAATGGTAAAAAAAAGTAATTTTGATCAGATTTAACAATAAAAACTAAGGGGTTTAATAAAATTGTCTCTGCTCTATAAATCATCAGACTTACGTATCACATATTCAAGGCCAGGCTACCATTAATCATTGATTATATCGCCATGTACTTCCGTTGATTAACTCATCATACATTAAATGCATGTCTTGTGTGAACAACAAACACTGTAAGATATTTTACTATCCTAAAATACCAAAAACAGGTAACTTTGAGATTTGATGAAAAATTACTGAAATTAGTAATCAATTGAATGTCGATGAATGAATCGATGAATTTCTGTTGAAAGTCTAAATCTAAGTGTGTGCACACCATTTGCATCAGTGTGTTCATATTGCGGTTGACTTTTAAATCACCTTTATCAACTGTACAAGACTTCTTTCCCTCCTGAAGTTCACATTCATTCTGAAGTTAAAACCACATCAGCAGCTCTATGACTTTCAATAGTCAATCCAGTATCTTGTGCAAATAAGGAAGTTATGAGGGCAAAATCACAATCAGACAAGAAAGGCAACACTGACAACACAGGTTTGACACTACAGAACTTTACTTGAATTTGATCCAAGTTCATTGTCTATACAGGGTATATTTACAAGATCTGAAATCAGGGAAGGGCATAAACAGAAAAAAAACAAACACTAGATACAACTGAGGTATTAGCTAAAAGCATTTACAGGTATGTAATTTACTAGTAAATATCAATGATAAACAGAGATGCAGTGTCTTCTGCTTAAAAAACATCTTTTTATATCACAACATGAGGTAGGAGAACAGTGTCTCGATTCATGCAAGAACAAAAGTCTCATCACACTGTAGTATTGGCAACGTAGTATGCAATGGTCATACACAGACACTGTGTTTCATGTTTCAGAACAGCATTGAGGGGGGAAGGGATCTTTTTAGCCAAGCCATGAATATTTTTTCATCTATAACAGGATGTGTATAAAGTAAAACATGGTGTACCTTTTCTTAGTAACCAGTGATCTGTGAGATCAATCACCAATGCAGCCCTACTTCCTACATCTCCCACACTGGCAGAGAATAATTACTGGCTGAAAGTTATACACCCAACTACAAAGCATACCACCTGCAACAGTTCAAAGGTCACCTTGGATTTGTTTGCTAGTTTTCTTCACATAGCCAGGAGGCAATGGGTATGCAAATCCTGTATTCAAATGTGTTCACTTGGTGAAGCCGTGCCCCCTTCACCTCGTTTTCCTCACTTGGGCAGACTTCACACCTGTAAAAATTCTGTACAAAGCATATCCAAGTTCTCATAACACTGCAAAATGCAAAAAGGCCCAGCACAATCTTCCAAGGGATTTTTTTTCCTCCCCTTTCATTTACATTTAGTCCTTTTTCATTATGGTGTACAATTAGCTAAACAACACCCCCTTGTGTATAAAATGCAAATTACACAGAAAGTAAAATTACAGAGATAACCGATTAGTTATCCGCTAACATGATGAAAGGATTTTTTAGATTTTTGTTCTGCTAAAGAGGTAATTAAGTCAATCAAAACTAATACTGATTATTTTTTGAATGATGTTAACACATCCAGACAGGGATATATGATCAGAATCTGAAAACATAACTACACATCCAGAGCTACATGAGCAAGTTTTTCTCTTTCCCTTTTCAAAGCTGCTGTGCTTCAGTCAGACGTGGGAGGCCAACAAACACACACATACACACACACACACTCTCTCTCTCCCTCTCTCT
The DNA here is from genome assembly GCA_037975185.1 of Centropyge bicolor. Classification (NCBI taxonomy): domain Eukaryota; kingdom Metazoa; phylum Chordata; class Actinopteri; family Pomacanthidae; genus Centropyge; species Centropyge bicolor. Next base: position 261,479 of record JBBMOC010000044.1, read on the forward strand.
CTCTCTCTTACTCGCTCGCTCACACTCACACACAGCCTTTCCAAACCAAATTAGGCTACATTTTATATTCTTCATTATCTGACTTTATATTTAACCAACCTCTAAACCAATAATGATATAAAACTTGCACATGTTCAATGTTCATGCATATGAGCCATCTCAATAGTTTGTGCGTTATGTGGTGGGAAACATCTTTTTTTTTCTCTCTTTTTTTAAACAATGAGAACAGATTGATAGAGTGGCCCGGTGACACAAAACATAAGGGGCAGCAAAACATGCAAAGAAATCATTTTTTGTTTGTTTTCTTTTTTTTTTCCCAAAATGCATTTTCTTCAACAAATGTTTTGTTTTCAATTTAGCTCAGGGAAGGGGGATTAACAAAGAGGGGAAAAGCTCATTACATTATACGTTAAACAGTCCGCCAAGATGAAGATCCACTAAAAAAAAAAAACAAATGCATCACTTCAGAAAGGGGGGAAGTGTGTAACAAAGTATTATTTTCCTATTTTGCCTCTGTTCTGCATTATGTCTCAGTAAACCATGCGTGTCACTCCCCCACATCCACTCGACAAAAGTCAAGTTCTGATATCTGCAAAGATCACCTTTTTAAAAAAGAAAGCAAAAAACATCTGAAGTCATAGTTCTGGTCCAATTTATATAACCTTTTGAAGATTTTTCATATAAGAACAGTTAATATATTAATGACTACTGTATTTACAAAGTGAATATAAATCTTTAGTTAATACGTTAAATATTTTCTTTCATAATTTCAATAAAGGTTTAAATGGAACAACAGTAGAGTGTACATTTGCGGCATGGGTTTGATTTTACTGGCTTGCACCTGCACCTGCTTTTATGACTATCAACAAACCACAACTGTACTCTGCCAGGTCTTTCAGGTCTGTTATTGTAAAGGGAAGCTGTGTAAGAAAATCTGCATTGAACAGGATGGAGCACAGTGGAATGTCTATCAATTTGCATTTATAGCAGATGCATAAAAAAAGTTCAGTTTAGCTGAGGCCGATCCCCTTCTCTTTTTAAACAATTATTTACACACTCGCTTACAGGGATCTCCTTAGTGGCAATAAAAAGCGCTTTTGCCTGGCAACTGACACAATAAAAGTCCTCTCTTCCTCTGGCTGGATGTCTGCTCGCTCTCCTGGGCATCTACAAAACACTGCACACCCCCAGCTGATCTGGCACTGGAGATGGATGGACGGGTATATGTGAGTGAGTGACGGTCGTTTTGTGGGAGAGCAGGGAGGGAGGAGGTTGTTGAGAGATGGGGGAATCCTGTACAGTCTCACCCGAGGGCGGGCTGAGGCCCCCAGACAACAACAGCTGCCCCCATTCTGACGGCACCAAACAAAAAGGGCTCCCTCTGTACCTCCGGCGTCTGGGCCACCCAGCCTGCCGCGGGGAAGAGGGCACCAGTCCCCCGAGCGCTCCCCTCAATCCTTGCCTCCCCTCTCTTCCTCTTCCTGCCCGGTGCTGTTTGTTCAGCCAGGCAGAATAACGTGAAGCAGGGGCCAGACCTGAGGCCCAAACCACCCTGGACTAACAGCTTTCACCTGCGACCCACATTCTTAGATGACGCTCTGACAAACAGGGTGGGGATAAAACCGTCTGCTAACAATGAAGTCAAATGACACAAAAAAAGAAGCCCAGAAAACAAGGACAGACTGGTGCTTTGATCATCTGCTGGGAACGCTGGGGCCATTGTTCTGCCTGAAAGCCCGGACGGCACTGACACACTCGAGTGTGTGCAGGCATGCAAGGATGTCGTATGTATTATGGTAACACAGTACAGCTAACGCACATGTGACACTCTGCCTTTCTTCTTTCTTAGAAAAGCTACACCAGCTCAACCAGCCCCCGTGTCCAGACACATTCCTTTCCCAGGGGATTCTGGGGGAGGAGAGCGCGTTAAGAGCATAACACTGCTCATGAGCTCCTTCATGCCAAAGCTTGAAAACAGCACAGTGTTTCCTGTCTAGCCCAAAGTGGGTGAAAAACAACAGTGTTAAGAAGTTTCCCAGCAGAGGGCAATGGCGCTGGCGTACAGTGGTGGAAGGCGGGAGGCCTCGTACTCACTGGGCAGCTGGTGGATCAACCGACAGACTGTTTGGTCTATGACAGGAGAGTCCAGGTGCTGCCCGGCGGAGTGAAGAGGGAAAACTAGTCTGTGTTAGGAGCAGCTGGGGTCCAGGCCAGACGATCCGCAAGCTAGCTACCTTGTGGGGGTCACACTCAAAACACTCATTTCAAGTTCAGCGTCACTATTGGCATATTTTCATCAAGTTTTACAACATCTGTCCATTTTTGTTTGTATTTTTTTTTGTATAGTAAAGGTCTTTCTCCTCCATATCGATTGATGTTTTAACATGTTGATACACTTTTCTTTGTGTGTTTAATAAGGAGCAAAACAAAAAAACTGGATTGAAATGTCCATGCAGTTTCCTGCAGTCGCTGGTACTTGAGCGTTCGGGCTGTACGTACAGAAAGACAGAAGGGGAACGCAACCAGGCGCCATTTTGTGTCCGTGGGCACCAGTTGCTGTGCCAGGTAGTAGCATGAAGTGACGTCCTTGAGGAGTTGAGACGAATTTGTGTCCGAGTCTGAAATCTCCAGAATCCAGCGAGAGCAAAGGAGAGGTGGGAGTTGTGAGGGAGAAAACAAAATAGTGATGGGTCGAGTCGGTCTGTACATGACCAAACTCCTGTCTGTGAAGCAGCTGCTTGTTCAGTAAAAATTATAAATTAAATCAAAACATACATGCCCAAAAAAAATCTTTAAATACTGTTTAAAGAGAAGAGAGGGGAGCAAAAGAAAGAATAATAATAAAAAAAAAAACACAACATGAACCTTTTCTTTAAGTGATGTTAAATTACAAATCAAATGTCAGTCCTACATTGAAATAAAGGGGAGGGTGAGATGCACAACTTATAAAACAGCCTGAGGAGATGTGAAGCTCCTTTCTGCTTCAGGCTGATTTGTTTGTGTCTGTAGAGTTGGCGGGTGATTGGGAGAGGAATGAGGGAGGGAGGGAGGCGCCTGGAGGGGTGGCAGTTACTTTTGGCCAGCCGCTGGGGCCTCTGAGAAAGAGGAAGAGGAGGAGGAGGGCGGGGAGTGGGCGTTAGGGGGTCCGGTGGAAGGGGTAAGAGGAGGAGAGGGGCTGCCTCCCACCGTGCCAGACTGGGCCATCTGCTGCTTGAGCTGGGTGATTGTGCGCTCCAGCTTTTCCCGTGCCTCCCGCTCCCTGCGCAGCTCTTCCTGCAGCTCCTGCCGGTCCGCCTCCGCCTGCTCCAGCCTCTGACGCAACTCCGACAACTGGGAAGATACAGAGAGAGAGGGAGACAGACATGAGGTCAACTTATGCCTCCAGCAAATTAAAAGACATTTAGTCTCACACATTATCACGTTTAACAACAGCCTGTCATAAGTCCTGGTGTGCATTTCCGAGACGTATTAAAAGATTCTGCGATGACTAGGAATGAGTCATCATCACACAAACCAAAACTCCATTAAGATTTTTATAGGTTTTTTTTAAAAATAAATCTTAGCCCTGCTCTTCCTATAACAATTAGAAAATACAGTAAGTCATGCAGAAAACAGACCATAATCACAACCTATGGATCGTTGGAAAGGAGTTAGCTCGTAGGCTATCACAGCAGACTGTGCAAAGTACAGCAGATAGGCTATCTCCTGGTGCTGTGACTGCAGACAAAACCTGATTGGAGAGATCTTAACTCTTATGATTTGTTGCTCTATCAGCCATCAGCTGTGAAATTTTGAGACTTAGACACAACCTTGTTTCCTATAGCCTACTGTCATAACCAATATGCTGTCAGTCAAACAAGAAAAGATGTATGAAGACACCTGTGATTGACAGATTCTCTCCTGTGTAAATTACTTCACACAGTGTAGATTCAGGCCAGCATTAATCTCATAACCACACAAACATATGAACACCACCTTTCCTAACTGGCAGACATCCTGAGTTTGATGCCAAGGGGGGCGGGGCAGGAGGAGCCGGAGCTTCAATAACAGACAGGAGGGGGATACTGCAGCCCTGAGCTCAGGCCAACGAAACAGAGACTATCTGAAGATTAAGTTTACTGGAAACCCAAACAAAGGCTCCGAGCGTGTGCGTTCATGTGTGCTTTCACACTACCCAACAGCATGGTGACTCACATTTGACACACATACACGCAATTATTTATCTGGAAAACTCAGAATCACAGAAAGACTATGACCACATCTGTGGGTCAAGGTTTCTGTAGAAAACACTCTCCACTAGCATTAGAGGAAATATGTGGGTGACTATGTGATCTCAGAGTTCTTCGCCACTATCTGACGGGAAAATCAGAGATCTCAACATATTTTTACATTTACCCGACACCCACTGGTCCTTACTGAGGATTAAAGATTCATATAGTGATGTTTACATTGTCTATCCCACAACAACATCTGAAAGACAACTCTTGCTTAATAATTTGAAAACAAAGTGAATTAATTGGTTGTAATTGCGAGTGCTGCACTGATGCGTCCTTGGTTTCCCACTGCACTGTCACACTGCCTTTGATATAAAACATGGCATATGTTAGGTGATACATGCAAATGTGCAAACTGTATATGTCACTGTGATTCACTCAGATGGTTTCTGATGCCAATATCAGTGCCGCACATGCGTGTGTTCCCTTCCATACCTGTGCAGTGTAGTGGGCCTCTTGCTGGCGTTGTGCCCCCGGCTCACAGGCGCAGGCCTGCTGTCGGAGCTGCTCCAGACGGGTCTCCAGCTCCAGCTGTTCCTGGCGGGCCTGGCTGAGCTGCCGCGCCTGCTCACTGTGCACCGCCTCCAGCTCGCAGCGCAGTTCCCGCTGCTCGGCGCTCAGCTCCCGTAACTTCGCCGCCTCGCCCCCGCGCAACGCCTCCAGCTCCTGGAGACACACAGACTAAGTCAAGGGAAATAACAATAATAATGTGATACTTCACTGACCCCTGTAGAGAGAAATGCTTTACATTTCAGCTCCTACACAGGGAGGTCAGATGCTTGATACCACAAGGGACTCAAATGCAGGCTTCTACTGCTTATCTGCCCTGCTGCCCAAATTCAGACAAAATAAAAACTGTGTGTGTAACCTTTGACCTTAAACACATTCAGTGGGATTATGGATGTAGTCAAGGGCAAAAGAAAGTAAAGTAGAAAACCAGGACAGTGGCATGTATTTACATTTACTTATCTAGTAAAGCACAATTGGCTTACATTTTATTCTGCCAGACATTTTGTAACTAATATTTTCTAATAGTGATCTCATTTTAGAATGCAAATGCTATTCTCTTCACATCCCATTGGAGGGACATAATTCAGCAGGCACTACAATGTAGGTCAACTCTATTTCCATATGTCCAAACTGAAATTATACTTGAGTGTTTTAATAATATTCAATATGTTCTACATTAGTGAGACATTGTGATTTACATGAACAGGCATGCTGACTTGTTTTACATATTGCAGAAACATCTGACACCAACATTTGGACAGAATAGGCTTTTTTTCCAGGCCGTAGGAGGGAGAGATGGAGGGGTGAGTGGAAGGTGAACATCACCTCCACATCTACGTCAAGGACACCTTTAATAGGCGAGGACAGTTATGGTCTAGTCAGGGGCTCATTTATCTTGGTCTTTGTTCTGTCCGTCCAACTCACCATTTCCAGCTGCAGCTGCTTGTGCAGGGTGGAGTTGAGCTTCTCCTGCTGCCTGCTGTACATCTGCATGATCTCCACAACAATCCTGTCCTTGTCGTCCTCCAGCCCCCCCACCACCACTGCAGCGCCGCTCGTGGCAGAGCCCGTGTCCTTAGCCACTACTTCCGTCACCGGCGACAACAACGACGCAGGAGGAGGAGGAGGTGGAGGAGGAGGGGTGTGGGCGGGGTTGTGGGTGGCTTTCTTGCAGCTCAGGCTGCTTGTCTCCATGGAAACTGCCTGGGTTTGGCATTCCCGCTCGGTGGCCGAGGCTGCAGCGGCACGGCGGGATTTGGCCTCCTCGGCGCCAGCAGAGACGGGAGGCGACGCGTGAAGATCTGAGGAGGGAGGAAGAGGAGGATGAAGGAAGAAGAGGAGGTGGTTGAAAGACAGGAAGTGCGAGCCGAGCTGGTGTACACTCCCGCCTACGCTTAGTAACACCCTCGCACAACCTCACAGAAGCTCACACCTTCTTTCTCAGCGTGAGCACACACGCAAGCACAAGCACGGCATGGCAACAGCCGAGGAACTAAACACTCACACACAAATTCTCTGTGTATGTGTGTGTGAGAGAGAGAGAACAGAAAGGAATAAAGGGCCTTGTGTGGGAGCCGCTGTGCTCTGCTCTGCGTGGGCTCCTCCTCTGTTCTGGCCTGTTTCTTCATTGTGGTCTTTAAGGTGTACATCATGGGAAAAGGATCAAACAGGCCGTGTCACACTCTCACACACACAGACACATGTGCACAGACGCTGCAGCGGGACATGTGTAGGCCAGTAAAGACAGCGTGTTTGAAGTTCTAAGCTCACAGATGGAAAGAGAAGAAATAGTGAAATAGAGGGACAGATAGCAGGAGAATGCCATTTACCAGCCTAATGTATTCATACAGTATGTGTGTGACAGGAAGCAGCATGCTCTGTACACAGCATGTCTGGCACTGGAGAGGACACTCATTTACTGACTCAAGCTGGCTTGCGCATGTGCGTACACACACATATATGCTCTGCACAGCATGCACGCACACACACGATAGTAGAGGCACACAAATAACAGGAGTGGGTCATTTGGTGGTGGATAGAAAGGAAATAAGCAGGGAGAGGGAGAGAGAGAGAGGGAGAGGGAGAGAGGGAGAGCGAGAGGCACACAGACAGACTGGGAGAGGAAAGCGTTCAATGAAAAGAAAAAAAAGAAAAGAGAAGGAGGAGGAGGGGAAAAAGTGACAGCAGACTGTGAGGGAGGCGGAGATGAAGGGAGCCAGAGAAGAAAGAGACAAGGATGGATGAATGGATGGATGGAAGAGGAAGGACAGACTCAGAGAGGATGTGGAGATCGCTGCCAGGAAAAAGAGAGGGAGGATGGAGGGAAGAGAGACAGATTGGATGGAGAGAAAAAAAGGAGCAGAATGCCTGGGAGATATGAGAGAGACAGCCTGGCAGTCAGACGTGGCGTAATAATGGCAGACGGAAACCATTCCTCTGATTCACCCCCCTCTCTCTCCATATATATATATACACACACTTCCGATTAATGCAGGCTTAATATACACACTTTTAAGTGCACATAAAAACATACACAGTGCAGAGAGGAGGTCACTGCCATTTCCACCCGACTTGTTCATCAATAGTGAGGTGCTCCCAGAGTCTTTATATGAAGGTCAACGCATGATTATGTGCATCGCCACAGGCTGCAATATTAAGTGTGTGCATGAATGTGTGTGTGTTGGATAGTAGTTGACTGCAGGTTGTATGTTTACAGTGAGCACGTGTCTCCTCTTTGTGCGCGTTATGTGATCTGCATGTCTCTTCTGCTTATGATGATTGTATGTAAATTGCATATGCCTGCTCTATGTGTGTCATGTAATTACAGTAGGCATGTGTCAGCCGTGTTTGTGTCTCATGTACATAGAGTGTACACAAGAGTATGTACTAAATAAGAATTATTATTCCATGATCAAATCTGTTTATTGAAACCCTTTAACCTGAAATTATTTCTGATATGAAATTAATTAGCAACCAGATTACATTCATATCAGAGCAGGGCTACTAACTACTTCTATTAGTTACAACTACTAACTTGTATAAGCATTGTATTAACATTGAGTAAATTGTTTATAAAACACTTTAATGTATCTGTATGGAGATAATAGCATTTTGAGTGTTTATTAACAAGTAAACAAGGCATATTTTATAGTATTACAAATGTGTTCTACACCAATGTCTTAGGTCCATAGCATGTGTGCATATTCAATGAATGTCTTTATGTTCGTCACTTCTATGTGTATTATGTGTGGGGTCAATGCAAGTGTGTATTAATATGTCATTACTGACCCATGGGGGGTTCGTCGTGGCCCAGCACTCTGCGGCTGTAGTGGTGTTTGAGCAGCGCTCCCAACATCTCAGGGCTCATCTCCGCCTCCCTCCTCAGAGATACATTGGGAGCCACCATTTTATCGTATGTGTACAGGTAGTAACTGGAAGAGAAACAGAGATAAGAGAGACGACATTCAAACACTGAGCTGAGTCTGCACATAGATAAATCTTTACCTGCAACATTAATTTGAATGAAGTGAATTCCAAGCACTCCTCCTGGTAATCACATAAGTAATGAATCAAGTTTCGGTTTAGTCTTACGTGTTTGTTCTAGTCATGATGGCAGCAGTGTCACCTTTCACATACTTCTCTCTTTGCGGTAAAGATCGTAAAATGGTACAGGAAATGGACTTTGTAGCGCTGATATTCATAAAGCAACAAAATGTATACTCCTGCAATAACTTATATGGCCCTTTACCTCCAGTATAAAACAGAATCAGAGTAATAGAACAACAGTCATTTGGTGGCTGTTGTAGCCTACAGCAAATGCACTTCAGTAATCTGAAGACAGGAACTGAAAACACAGTGTGGAATATGGATATTTCTTATCATGTGTTTACAGGATCTCAGCCTAAACAGACTTTCAGCTTATCACGAATGTCCAGGTAGTGGGTACAACTGAGCGAGAGATAGAGCCTGGAGATGCACTGAAGTCACTGAGCCAACACTATCTGTCTATTCCTGGCTGCATGGTGGGGATGGAGGAAGGGAGGGAAGAGACAGAGAGAGAGAAATAGAAAGAGACTGAGGAGAGGAGAGGAGAGGAGAGGAGAGGAGAGGAGAGGAGTTTTGAACCCCTCCCCCACCACCAGTCCCCTCCAGACAGAGCTGGAGCTGGAGCTGTGAACTAGGTTAAGCATGACAGCTCAGTGGGGCTCTGCTTGAAAAAAAAAAAAAGACTACAGCACTACCAAGCGAGTCTTGCTTCCTCTCCTCTGGATGGAAACGCAGCACTGCCTGCTCGCCTGACTGGGAATCTGAAACTCCTTCACATGAAACAGCTAAGATGTGATTAAATAATGTAGGCCTGCCTCGTATTTGACAAGTGTACTGCTAATGGATGTTGGAAGTAACCCAAATAGGACGTTAAGTGCTGTGGATGTCTAGCACGACGTTTGGCTGTGGCCGTTCATTGTTACCAACGCTGCAATGCAAAAGACATGCTCCAAACTGGTCTGCGCAAGTCCTGACTGGTTTGAGAGTGGAGCAGTCATGTGATGCTGGTAGGTGACCAGAACTCTAATCCTGTCAGTTTGTCTGGCCTGACGTCGGCTAGTCTACACACAGTCAGTATGTCAAGGCAGTCACATGTACGCTATGGCACCATAAACCATCTAATTCCATTTTTTAATCTGGGTCAGATTAGTGTGAGAGCCATCAGTGTGCCGTATTCAAACACAGGCTGGTCTGCTGTGAGGAGGGATGGAGGGAGGAACAGAGAACGAGAGGGGAAAAAGCGAGGGAAGAAAAAAGGAGGGAGTGGCACGTGTGATGAAGGCTTGAGGACGAGGAGGGAACAGAGCAGAAGAGGGAGTACAATACCAGCGAATTAGGGATCTGAATCTCATTTACTGAGAAAGAAAACTGAAGGAGAAGTGAAACTGAACATTACTCTGGTAATTACAGAGGTAGCAGGCTTGTAAAGAAAACACCAGACAAACTGGAATTGCTTCAGGTAATGATAGAAGATTTTTTTTCCCACCCATCCCCCGAAAAACATTTTAAACAGCTAGTGCTTTTAATGTTCTCAATCCAACTAAAACTTCACTATAAACAACAAACTTAATCAAGTTAAATGCAACTATTCTGTTAAAAAATCTGGTTCCTATAAGAGATCAATGAAATTTACAAAATACAAATGGAATAAGCAGCTAGAGATGCAATGATTACTTTATTAATTGATTAACAGAAAATGACTCTGGTTTTCCAAACAGGTTTTATCTTTGTAAACTGTATATCATTGAGTTCTGGACTGTTTGTCACGCAACACAAGATCATTGAAGGCTTAGAATCAGGGAACATGTAAACGCAGTTCCTCACTATCTAATAAAAAGAAACATATTAGAACATTGAAAAAATACCTATAGATAAATCAATAATGAAAATAACTGTCAGTTGCAACCCTGAAACGGTACATAGGTGTTCAATCAAAGTTAATAAGGTGTAGTACCTGGGATGGACCAGGGTGGGGTGTCCTGGCTCCTCCTTGATGTCCGAGAAAAGACGGTTGAACACCAGAGTAGGTGGAGATGGTTTCCCCTGTGAACAACAAAACACACAAACAGACACACATAAATATCACACACCAGAGCAACACTGTATTTCAAGGTATTGTGTTCCAGTTACAAAGGCACAGAACGGCATCTTCCATCCACATTTATTGATCTTTGCATATAATTTTGCAGTTGAATAGATGAATTATCACAATGGCAATCAGATGCATGCCCACGCACACACACATACACACACATGCACACACATGCACACACATGCATACATATGAATACATATGAATACATGGAGAGACGCAGCAGGAGGAGAAGGGAATGTGCTGTACTGCACATGGAGCTCTTGGAGCTATAATCTAATAAAGCTAATATATGCATGCATACATGTGGATGAGGGATCATCCATCAGCCATCAGCTGAGAGAGCGAGTGCGTGCGTGTGTGCGCGTGCGTGCGTGTGCGTGTGTGTGTGTGTGTGTGTGTGCACGTGTCGGAGAAAAAAGATAATCATGATAAAGAGCTTCTTCCATGTGTGTTCATGTGAAGTTGGGGTGTGTGCGTGTGTGTGTGTGTGTGCTGTGGATAGGGGGAGGAGAAGAGCAAAGCCCTTCAGCAGCTGTATGAGTGTATTTCTTGACAGGTCAGAGAGGAGAAGCGTGCCGCCATGAATGGGTGAACAGGGGGTGTGTCTGTCAGTCAGGGTGGGGGTGGTGACCCTGAGAGCTGACCTATGTGTAGAGGAGGGGGAGGGGGAAGAGATGAGGGGATGTTGGAGCGGTAGGAGGTGACGGAGATGGGGTGGATAGATGGATGGATGGATAGTGGGAGGGAACCGACAACTGACCTTTCTCGCAGGGTCGGTGTCGGCCAACTTGCTGTTGGGGGAGCAGAGATCTGCAGAGGATTTCCTCACCTGGCTCTCCTCCTCCTCCACCACCTTCTGAAACAAACAGAGAAAGAGACAGCGGTTAGAGAGACCAACAAACACACGCCAAGGTTAAACACAACAGGGAATAAGAGCCTGGAGTGCAGCGTTGAATACAGTTATTAGAAAGTGCTGAACAATTAAAATGATGCTTGGACTCTGTGATGGAGCACGAGAGGTAAAAAGTGGTGAGAAAAATAATTACAACTGGCACCACGGTCACAGAAGGGAAAGATAGAGACAAATGGCATTTAAACGATATGAAATAAAGACAAATGGCATCCAAGAGATAGAAAATGGAGGCAAATGGCATTAAAAGTGAGCCACGCAAGTGAGCTATGGCCTGAGTCGGCCGTGATACAGTGTCAGAGAAAACGAAGGCAGCAGGAAAATGGATTAGCTAAGAGTAGAGGCTGAATGAGCCCACTGAGGAGAGCCTATGAATAAAACACAAGAAAAGAGAAGCCTATAGTCAACATGGCTACAACATGGCCTGTCATTATGTGCTTCTGTGCGTCTGATTCATTGGTATACATGCAGCACGGTTGGAGTTGTGCTCAATGTGAAGACATATTTTCTGTTGAATGTTTATGATTCATTGTGTCAGCTTCGTACCCTCTGAGCCATGTGTGTTCAGTAAATACTGCTGGCGCTGCCTCTAGTTGTGTGTGTGTGTGTGTGTGTGTGTGTGTGTGTGTGTGTGTGTGTGTGTGTGTGTTTTGAGCAAATCCAGGACACGCTCAGCGAGAGGCCACAAGCTGATGGAGTTGATGCTTATCTGCGGCAGACAGGCCTGACACTACACACAGGCTGCCTGCAGTTCACACACACACACACACACACTTCCAACCGAACTGACAGGTAGCACAGGCACCAGAGGAACAAGACTTTCCAGCATCGCAATATCAACTGCTAGGTAGCCCACAGCAACAGAGAGACAGAGAGAGAGATGGAGAAGGGAGGTGTTAGAGAGGGGAGAAGGTAGGAGTAGATGAAGAAACAGTAAAAGAGCATAAGAGAAGAAGAGAGGGAATTGAATGAGGAGAAAAGTAAAAGCAGAGAGCAGAGGGAAAGGCAAAAGAGACGGAGGTTGTAGAAAGCATCAATAATTGACCTTCTAGCCTTTTAAAGCCATCTATAAACGTTTATCCACAGAATGCACACATACAGAGACAGACAGAGTGAATAACAAACACACAGCCGGACATCAGCTGGACTTAAAGATTTACCCCCTGACTGTATTGGCTAAGAGACACTGTCATTACCAGAGCTAAACAGCCTCAGAACAAGATGGCCAAATTACTGTGACAGCTAGGTATTAGCCACCTAACATTCAGATTAGCTACTAGCTAGCTTCAGTCAATATTATTTCCATAAATCCATATCTCATTATATATATTTTATTAAAAATTACCAAATTGGCTTTCTGTCTCCAGCACCATAAATACCAACACAAGCACATAACACCTTCACACAAAGTCAAATCCTCTACTTTGTAAGAGTAGATCAACAACTTTAAATTTTTTTAGAGACAATAGATTCTTTTATGAAGCAAAATACCAAATACTCAGCAGTTGCAGCCCTCCTCAAGTCTCCTCCTGTAACCCATATAAAATCACAAATGTTTGTTTTCATGTTAATTGAGATACTACGTGTTAAAAAGTCTGCCTTAGAGGTGTTGGTAGATGTGTTTATGAACTTTGGACGGAACCCAGCTCGCCATTTTCCCCTGCCTCCAGTCTTTATGCTAAGATAAGCTAAACTAAATACATCGAGGCTCCAGCTCCGAATTTCACACACAAACATTGAAATAACATACAAGAAAAAATAACCACTACTAATCCAGAATTGTGTGGGTGTGTGAATTCATGTGTATTGTAGGGGATAGTCCCTTATTTACAAGGGCATGGATGAATGAGCATGTGCATGCAAATGTAATAGGCTGGAGCCATATGTGTTGCCAGGTGTGTGTGTGTGTGTGCATGCGCGCATGTGTGTAGAAGGGGGCTCGTCCGTTTACGAGCGCTTGTGGTTGGTGTTTTTTCCTTTTTTTCTCCAGAAGGCAGCACTGCAGCACTGAAGAGGAGGGAGGGAGGGAGGGAGTCAGGGAGGGAGGGAGGGAGGGTGAGAGAGAGAGAGACAGAGAGAGAGAGAGAGAGAGAGAGAGAGAGAGAGAGAGAGAGAGAGAGATGATGGGACAGGGCAGAGATAGAGGGAAGGTTGAATTGACAGAAACAACAATAAACCCACTGCAGTGGCAGGGAAGCGAGCTGGGTCCTCGCTGGCTGGATTCCCTCCAATATCAAGGTTGTCCGAATGTGTGTCTGTGTGAGTGTTGATGGCACTCGCTACTACATTCCCCTGATCTAAAATATATCACTCCTCCTGCACAAATGTGTGTGTGTGTCTGTGTGTGTGACAAATACAGACAGAGGAAGAGCATGGGGCCAAACTGACATTAACACCAGGTCATCCAGAGGTCTTTCATCTGCTTGACCCCACAACAGCAGATGCTCTGCTGATGAGACAACTGACAGCTCATTAAAAAGGTAGGTCTGTGTGTGTGTGTGTGTGTGTGTGTGTAAGCACAAGAAAGAAATTGTCAGACTGTGTGTCCAAAACTGCCAAACTGTTTCAGTGTATACATGCTTGTGTGTACCTGTGTATTCACATATAGAACATACGGTACATGTATGTGTGTGTTCCACTAATGGCTGCCCGTGTCTCTCCTTCTAATTCCTGCTTACCTGACAGTTGACAGCTTAACGCCCACTGCCCTCCGCCCACCACTCGCAAACACACACACACACACACACACACACACACACACACACACACACACAC